>CM059569.1:53776662-54376662 GCA_030386875.1 Morinoia aosen | reverse complement strand
GGTACAGCAGAGGTATGAATTTCACTGTTATATCGATCCAAGAAATATTTCTGCTGAGACTTCGTAAAAATTGCCCATTATTACTACTCATATAATAATTTTGTGTGAGTACATTGAACATATTGGCTCAAAATTACCTCATAGTGATGATCCCCGCACATGTAAATACGTGTATTAATGTAAGCAGGCGCGTGTACAAAATCGCAAAATAATTCAAATGATGTCGTTAATAGAACGGAAAATGTTACGATTTTTTTAAGTGATCATATGATCACTTATTTACTGAGCCAATTCGCAACAGTTTTATTTCACTGTTCTCCTTGCTCTCACGGAAATTCCTAGAAACATTTCTTGTTCTCAATTTTGCTTTTTCTAATTCTCAATGATTTGGTATTGAATATTCTTATGTTTCTTTCAGTATTAAAACTTCCACCACATCACTTCAGCTCAATTTTTGATAGGCTTCATCGAGTTATGAAACCTTTAGAAATCTTTGACCGGTGCAGTTGTTTCGGTCACGAGATATTTTTTAAATTCAGGGCGATTTGCAAACTGATATGAACTATTTCCTAATGCAGTAAGCGTGGTATCCTTCTCAGTCCTCTCAAATAGAGCAAAACAAAAAACGTTCAAAAGCCCATACTTTACAGCAAATTTCTGTTACTAACGGCAATAAAATTTGAACACATTTGGAACGTCAACTCGACGGATGGTTTTAAAGAAAATTATTGATTCAAATGAGTTTCAATCAATTCCTTATTCGATGTGAAACATTTCCTTCTAGTCTTAGTCCATCATTAACAACCGTGTCAAATTAACACATGCAATCAATCGAATAATCCGCCTCCGCCGTGTTCGATTTTTTTGGGTTAGCTCTTATCTGTGCAAGTGTACTTCAAAATTCACTCATACAGATGAGGAACAGCTTTTTTCCTGTAGAATTAGTTCGCAAATCAGTTCGTATAAGATCACTCGAAAGTGGTAGTTCTTTTCGCCCTTTGATATCGGTTATAACGTGCAAGTGTCAGTCTAATATCATTTGTTGCCATAGAAAGAAAAGAACGAAATACAAAAAACAGAATTTTTTAAAATTCATTGAAAAGGTGCAACATAATGGGTGGTGAAAATATTAAAATTAAAATATCCTTTAATCTAATTGATGAAAATATCGCAACATGTGTTCAAATGTCTATGGCTTTAGTTCAATCTACAGTATTGAAAATCAGCAGTAAAAATGTACGCTTTTAATTTGTTGTAGAAGCGACAAACGTGGAAAACTTTGTAAATTGAACGAAAAATTCAGTATGCACAGTACTCACTGCTAACCAACCGTTGTTTAATTCCAGGACCTACTCGGACTAAAACTATGTATATTGATATCTTATGTCTACCAAAGGCCTCAGCAAACTAGCAAAAGGTTTTTTCCCTTTGATTCCCTCGACAACATTCTGGAAACAACCTCCTCTTTTTGCGAGCTCTTCAACTTCCTTCGCTTGATCGAAAACGAACACGCCTGTTCTGATTCACAGCTTCGATTACGAGTGCTTTCTTCAACACTCTTCCAAACCTTCTTCGAAATGTTCGGATTGAAAAAATCCAACTCTAGCACCTAGCAATCTTGGGTAGCTTGTGCGTTTCTTTTGACACTCCAGACATCCCTTTTGCTCGAGCAAACAGTTGAACACTTTTATTCGTAGCCGATTAGATAAAATTGTTATTTATCTGAAATTTGAGTTAATTTATTTGGATCTTACGTCCGATTACCACGCTCGTTGTACATTTCGTCCGAGTGTACATCACTTAACTGTTGTGGCAAATTATTGTCTTGTGAATTTTCATGTGAATTGTAACTCAAAAGTTCCTTGAAAAAAAGAAGAGGCGATCGAAGAATTGATAACAGTTTGAACATTCGATGCATATGAACTCAAAGTTTTTTAATAGCGAAGAGGCTCACTAATATTCGAATGTGTCGAAAATTTAACAATATTTCTTTAGTTAGTCCATCATAGGCATTGATTCTCTTCCTGATTAGGCTCGAGTTCTCTCACTTATTTGTATTCACCTTTCTTCTACCGTATCTTTACTGTTTCACATCTTTGAGCAGCTATTTCTAAATTAAAAACTTCTTTCTCCTTTCGATCATTGATGGATTATTCGGCTTAGTCCCTATTCTGGTGCAAATTATTGATGGATAATTTGGCTTAGTCCCTGTTCAAACTTCGGACGCCACTTGATGGTTAATTCGGCTTAGTCCCGGTTCGGGCGCCAATTTATGGATAATTTGGGTTGGTCCTTGTTCGGATGCCCCCTTTTGATATTGTCCCTGTCGTGAGGGTCGTCAGTTGATCGATAAAAGGCCGTAATTTCTCTGGCTGGTTATTTCATTGGAATCTTCCTGGTATTTCAGGGATAGTAGAGAAGTCAGTTTTGCTGACTGATATTTATTAAATCGAGGTTCGTCAACAGTTTTTCTGTTGCAGCGATAACTTCCAATAATTTTTCAAATTTCAGATGGCTGCATGGCGAAGTAGCAAAACTTGCAATAGTAATCTAGCGAATAAGCGATTGAGCTAACAAGCTTTTGAGTTTTTGAGCTGAGTCAAACAAGCTTTAAGCTAAACAAGCTAATAAAAATTTGAAAATTTGACAGAAGTACGTTTGACAAGTATCTGTGATAAGCGAGCTCAGTTTATTCGAGGGAAGAATTATTTTCCCTTCGTAGGTCAGAGGCACCAGTCGACCTATCCTGGCGATGGCCTAACACTCATAACGCAAGGGTGAACAAAAATTTTCACTCGGGACAAATTTGAATTTTTTCTTGCAGTGAAGGTAAAAGGCACATCAAAAGCCTTTTGACGCTTTTTCAATAATATAGCATACTTCTTCAAACATAATACAAGGCAGAACTGTAAATATCGAATTCTTTCTTCTGAGTTTTTAGCGAATCAATGAGGACTCTTCATCACCTGACCTGGGATTTCTGGGAATTTCAGTTTGGTTCATCACGGGGTCTGTGGCCTGTACTTTTCATGTGGCGAAACAAATGAAGTTCGGAAACAGCAAATTTTTCGAGGTTATCTTGAGGTAGCGATTCCAATAAGAGGGAAATACGTTTAATACCTGCTGGTAATTTTCGAATAATGGTCTTGAATAAATGTCGTGACTTATATCTTTTGCAGATATAAAAATATCATTTTTATAGCTAATAGTAGGCTAATATCCGCATCCTTTATGCAAGAACACGATCTGAACTAGAACAATTTTTCTAATCGGCAACAAAAAATTAAGACACTTTTATTCAAGAGTAGAAAAATTCCCTGATTGCTTCCAGCGTAACGAAGGTATGAAATTATAAGCCGTTTGAATATCTATTGCACTCAGAGATTTCAGAAATCATACTCAGCCTCCACCCGATAGTAGAAGCTAAAAGTACATTTAAAAGAGAACTTGACCAAGCCTCTGATACATCTCACCGGAAGAGATCAAGAATTTCCCGATATCCCAAAAACTTTTGGTCCGGCATGGGAACGAGTAAAAGCCTACCCGACACCCTACAAAGTCCTTAACTGTCCACGAAAGTGAGAAAGTAAAGTTCAGAATGCCCTGAAAGCGCGGTCGAACCATCCTTCTAGATAATCTGGTGATCTACAGCGGCTATCCAAAGAATAGCTTCAGGATCCGAGCGATAAAACCGCGGTCGTTCACTGGAACGGCAAAGCTTGGTCATCATCTCGGTACAAAAGCGAGCACTGTGATGACTGGAGATTTGGACCCCTTGCTATCTAGATAGGATTAAAGTCGTGACGGAACGCCGACCTAATGCTAATTGTTTGCCCGAATTTCCAAGAAGCCCAGCGAGGAAAGCTCGGGAATTTGCCCTTCCCGTAAACATCCGCAATGAAGTTCTCAAGAACAAGCGTGTTTGCGCCGGCAAAAATGAAGTCGAAGTTCACCTTACTTCCAGGTTGACTTATTACGGGATCCTGGTAATTAAGTTCCATGCGGTGAGCTTAGAAGTTGATTCTCTATGATTTGAATGGAAAGCTCTTTCAAGTAGGTTTATTTGATTCAGTATTTTGAGCGCAATGCATCGCCTTTAATTCCTAGGCTCTAAATACTGGGGTTATATAATTGGCAATCAATTGGCAATCATTTTCTTTATTTCCAAGAGCTTTCGCTTTGGCTGAGTTCTAGATATATACTTAATTGTACTGAAAATATTATGTTTATTATTCCATCAATGTATTGCACTACATTATTCTACTTGATCGTTGTGAGAAAAGGACAAGCATTAAAGCTATCACCAGAACAGAACTAAGCAAAATTCGAATGGATTGTTTTGATATCTGTCATAATTTTTTAAGTGGATTATTGAGGCTCTGAGAAAATAGTCGCTCGGTGAATTTAATTCTTGAACTCACCCAAGCAAACCTGGCCAAGCATAAGTTTGAAACCAATAAAAGTGTGATTCTGGAAATCTCTGGAAATGCTTTGACAGTAAATTTCAGTCGCTATCCTTGAAAGCATTTGCCAACTTATGTCATCGGAATCCAACATGTGCGCTCAACGAACTATCTTCACATTGATCGAGCACATCATTCTAATAAACGTGAAATATTAAAACGTACAACCCTGATAATAATGGCATATTGATGTATATTTTAAATCTTAACTGGAGAAGCGGTTTTTTACTCATCAGTTACAGCAACCTTTACGGAAGGTAACATGACATTTGAGATAAAGAAACAGAGAAGTGCTGAAGTGGTTGCAAGTAAGTTTATCAATCTTTAATTTTAGCACTGAATTACATAGGATTTTCTCGCTTAGAAGTAAATATGTCACAAAAAGGTGTTCAATGCTAAAACTGGAAATAATATGAACGTATCGGAAACCAAATTAATCGGGAATAGAACTGCGTTTCGCTCTAATTCATTGCAAATAAACTGGTATGAACGCAACGAGGGTCAATACATTTCCTGCTCATTTAAGAAGGAAACACTGCTTACTAGCATTACTGTATGAACAGAGGTAAAAAATTCCACTGACTGATAACAGAAAATTTCAGGGCTTAGTAGGAAATTCGACCCCTAAAATCAAACCAATCATATACGTGTACATCTATCCAAATCTATCGTAATGTAGCGTAAAATTATTTGCAAACTATAACAAAAAACACTTAAAATCCTTTTCAGCGTGCAGACCCAATTTCACATTCATTACACCAGAGAAGCCTGGCATGGAACGGGCAAAAATGAAACTAGCAGAATACTCACGTTGACAAAAAGGTAATTTTTACTCAAAAATACAATGTCCATACATATGATTCATTCAAAGGCCTTGAAATAGTCTGACTACTACCGTCTTACCCATGAATATTTCATGTGCAAAATAAATGAGACTGGTAAAATTTCTGACTTTCAAAATTAAATTGACGCTACCTTAACGACTTGGCCAGAAATAGAAATAACCAACACTCCTGTCAGACTTTAAAATTGTTTTTTTTTTCGATGATTCCAAGTTCTCAAATACCGTCTCTCTTAATACTTACCTTACCTTCTCCAAATCAGTCTTCCAAAACCAGACTTGAAAGCTGGAAACTTGCATACTCTCAAATGAACCAAAAAGCAAAGAAATATAACATATAATAAATCAAAATAATTTGACATGCATTTAATTCTTAAACTCACCCAGGCAAACCTGGCCAAGCATAAGTTTGAAATCAATAAAAGTGTGATTCTCGAAATTGGTGATTCTCGGTGATTCTTTTTCTCATTTCACAAACTTGTAGAGGGTTCACAAACTTGTAGAGGGAAATTTCGGCCTCCAAAATGGCCAGTGAATAAGTCAAGAAGACAAAACCTATTTTGTATTCATTTTGTATGTCTCAACATAATTTTAAATTCTTCAGATTAAGTAGAATACGTAAAGAAACTGACAAAAAAGCATACGACCAACGGTTGACTCAGGTGAACCATTACAAAGTAAAAAAGCCAGGGGTGTAGAGAAATAATGAGTGTCAAGCCAAACTTCTTCCACCATTTGCTTGCGAGTAACCTTCACTCCCTTGTGTAATGGACTTTCTTGAGGTGATGCAAAATATCTTCAACGTATCATGATGATAGTGTCCAGTAACCTACATAGGGGCTACTATAGCATGAGGTCTACCGCCATATATTGCCTACCCAGGTGCTGGTAGAGATTTACAAATTAAGTGTTTATCGCTAAATTAAATGTATGGAAATAAGTAATATCTATTAGCAACCTAACCTTATGCTATGGTAGTATCTAGAGGTAGATCTCATGCTACAGTGCGGAAAGTCTCACACTATAGCAGCGACGCTATATAAATATGTACTAGAAGTGTGAACTAGTAACAAACCATGGAACTTTACTGGATGTATACTTCAGACGTGTGTGCTAGAATTTCGAGCTAGAAATGTACTTTTGAAACTCAAGTTATAGGGAAATTCAGAATGTGCACACCCGAAGGTTGCGTTAGGGGTACACACTGGAAATGTCGCTACAAGTGAACATTAGAAGTGTACAAGTACGTTAGAAAACTGTTCGCCGCTACTGCATGATGAAATTACCTGTTTTGTATGTCTTCTTGGATTGAATGAACGTGTTAGAATTTGTCACGACAAGCCAAGCTTGCATTCCCTGTTTTGAGTTGAGATATTAATTTTTTGAGGCTGTTCTATGTTTTTCTGATTAGCAAATAAATTTTTATTCATTGATATTTCTTACTTGCTCGAAGAAGATTAATAATTTGATGGATTAATATCGGGCAAATCAATAAACCAAATGTTTATACATTGAAGCAAATACGGATAAATGATGCGCTACTTTTCTCTAAGAAATGTTGACAGAAAATTCAATTCTGTTCAGAGAAATGAACTCTTGGCTAAAATTTTCAGTCTTTTCATTTGATAATAATATTTTTGGGTGGAATGGGAATGCGTTAGACAGATTAATATAGCGAGTAAGGTCATATCACCAATTTATATCGCGAATTTCACTCCTAATCGATGGATTAGTGCTAAATGGTAAGCAGTATTGTCTCTGAAGAAGTTAAGTACCAATGGTTTATTATCCCCTCATATGTCGTGCTCAAAAGTAGTTAAATTGAGAAGTAGAATTAATCTAGAGAACTAAATTTAAACCTGAAACTTACTTTTCTTGGTATCTTTTTCTTCTCTGTGGCAAAACACATGATATTTTTCAAAGTTCGTTATTTCTGAAAATATTTTCCAGGAGTTCATTGTTTTAACAAAACATGAGTCTCGGCCTTCGCTGCTCGAGCGTGAGGTTATTTTTTCCCGCTACACAGAGCGGTGATTCTTTCTCTCTTATCACAAACTTGTAGAGGGAAATTTTAGCCTCCAAAATGGCCAGTGAATAAGTCACAAAGACGAAACCTATTTTGGTCGTAGAAATCTATTTTGGTCGAAAATCAATAAAAATATTTTGAAGAGGACCGTACATAAACTTTCAGATGACACTATGGTTCCCCAGAAATGTTTTTCTATGGAGATTTATGGAGAAACAAATGCGATTGACAGTGGCCACCAAATCCTGGAGAAACAAAAAACTCAAAAAACTCTATGAAATTCATAGTTAAGTTTGTCAATTCCATGATGCCGGTACTGGCGTCGCCACCTAGGAAGATACTTTTATAGGTTACCTCAGCTATACATAGGCCTTCGGGGCTTCTACCTTTCGTGTGCATTTAGTGCCTTTCAGTTTTCAAACAATCCTTACTATCGCTTATTTGTTTTTCTTCATTATCCCATTCAACTTGTGGTTCCTACATTCAGGGTATCGTGTTGGGAAATACGCTTTGTGAATAGATTTCCCGTATTTTACAGTCCATAATAAATGGTCTCTTCTCTTCACTCTTGCAAGACAGCCTTTGATATAGCAAGGGAGTCTTGAACTAATGAAATGTAATTAATATTTAAAATAATAATAATGAAAACCAATCCCATTTGGTGGGGCTTCTTCCAGTGCGATTTGCATATGTTTGCGTGAATCGGTCTCGTGTTATGTTTTCTCAATTATTCCGACATTGAATATGATTCCAAAACATGAACCTCCAAACAGAAATACCAAAACAAATCTTGTTATGAATCATGTTAGGCACTTTGGTGCGATGTATCTGCTGGGGAATCTGTTATACATGCTGCTACAATAATCGAATTTCAACAGCATTTTTACGTCTTCTACTCGTATATATACCACTGTATATTGGTTCTTACTTGTTGTTCTGAAAGTTATTCTGTTTATAGTTTAGTGATTGGAAACAATGTGGTGGTTAAATTTGGTCCGAGAGGTTCGAAAAAAAAAGAACTTTTTTGGAGGAAAAACAACGAGAAGTTCGGGAAAACAACTTTCTTTGGTCGAGTTTCGAAGCAGAATATTGAGAAATTTACCGCTCGTAATACTTGTACATTACTTAGCAGCGATGAGAGATCAGAGTTAATAAAGCAGGGAAGATGGAAATGTTCTCATCTGGCCGTATAATTTGAGAATGATGTGGTTTACCTTTGTGTCGGCAACCCAATTCTTGAATTATAAACAAATAGCTTCTACGTACGGTAATGGAGGCATTTCATTTTAGCAATTTAATTGGTGCTGACTATACTGGAAATAGTTCAAAATGAGCATCCAAAACTCTTATTTTCCACAATACGATGTATATTTCTTCCCTTTTCGATACGGATTCCGACATACTGATAATATAATATGTTGAACTTAAAAATCAGATGCCAGCTGCTATATCTACAGTTTAGTAACATCCTACAAATGTTTACGTCATTAACGAATCTCGTGAAAATTTAAGCTTAAGTGCCACCGAAGTACTAAATTTTCTTTGGAGACGCTCAATCTTCTATTGTTCGCATTTAGCACTACGCGGTTACTTCATTTTCCTAAACAAAATATTACTCTAAGAAGCAATGGGTTGATGGTGTGGGCTTGAAAATCAAGTGATTACAATTTTCATTAAGGCGATGCGTGTTGAAAAATAAAATCCCCGCAAAAATTCACCTTGGACCAGGGAGAAAAATAATACTTGTTAAGCAAGCTAGTTAACTTGTGCATCGAAGAATAACCAAATGGAAAAACATAGAAATAAAGAAATAATGGGACACAGCGAGGTTTGAGTAATCTCTGTATGTTTATAAATTATACTAACACCCCCAACTTTCAAAAGAAATCATAGTATTTTAGCGGTAATTGACTCATTGCCTGGTGCTGCCGCGCATAGCACAAAATAAATTCGAAATTGAGCATAAACGATGTGTCGCAAGCATTGCAATGCATTGTATCTTGTTGTTCTAACTGAAACCCTTGTAGCTTATGACACTATACATATGACCTTTAGGATGTGGTTATTACCATTGATCACCTTCAAATCGATTCAAACAAATTTTCGTGATTTTTTTCACAGAAATATTTTATAATTACGTACAAATAATCATTTAGTTCAAAAACAGTCTGTGATTTGGTGTACATGCATATCTTAATTAAAAAGGAAAGGTCAAATAAAAATTGTCAAACCAACTTCTTTCGTTGCTTCCAGAATTTTCAATGGAGATTAAGGAACTCGAATTAAATTTTTCATATTAACAAGGATGAAAGTATAACCCACCATAATTTCAGGGAATGAAGATCTAACCCGCAACTCATCGTAAGTATGTGTAATGAACGTCGGTTGTTATAAAGGATTTTTAATGATAGTGAACTTCAAAACAGCACTCAGTTCCCACTGTTGAAGAGTCGAAAGAAAACGTACTCGTCAAAAGATAGAAGATGACGAAAAATGGAGCTGAAGCTTGTGTTCGGTGCATCAAAAGATGGGGAAGAAACAAGTGCTGGAGGCGTCAAAAGAACTGTTTATCAGTTGTTTTGACAAGCCGAAATTTATGGTAAAATGAGGAATTGAACCGTACATCACAAGTGGTGATTTATTCATATTGAATTTATGTGATATATCAGAGTACGTTTTAGCTCATAATAACTGAATCTCGGTTGAGGCTTACTGGTATTTTTTGTAATCGAGTTCAGAGTTCGTTTATGAAAGAATTTCGATGGACAAAAACCTTGTGAATCGTGCACTATACAACATGTGTAATTCGAACGATTATCTGCCCAAATGTTTTACAGCACGGGTTGTAATTTATCTTCGTATGAGTTTCTTCTCAATAATTTTTGATCAGTGTGGCATGCATTTTTTCATTAGTGGAAATAAATCTCGTAACGTAAACCCAAACTTGAACGGTTCAAATGAATGTCCAGGTAAAAAATTCTCAAGAAGAGTTGAATTTGAAATGAAAATGAAAAATTAAGCAAAAAAAGCAAGGTCAAATGAATGTCTAGGAGAAAATGATTCCAAGAGAAGTTTAATTTGAAATTAAAATGAACGATTAAGCAAAAAAAGTCAAAGTCAAATGAACGCCTAGGGAAACGAATGTCCGGGTAAAAATAATCCCAATACAAATTTCGCTGACAAATCACGGCTGCACGCGCCAGACGCATGAAGCTAGTACACTTCCTTCATAAATTCGTCTTACAAATTGGTCGTACTTCATCTGCTTGGTTCATTGAAGCATAACAGCTTTCAAAACCGCACTCGTAGATAAGAAAGATCCAGCTAATTCTCATTAACGAGCTCATTAACGATTGCTAATTAACGGTGCAGATCTCTCTGCCGTGTGTTACATGAGCCCAAAACTTGCTAGAAATTTCTTGTTGTTAAACCTTCCTCTGTAGATGGCTAATTATTCCTGTAGAAGAAAGTCATGTTGACTTTCAAAATATGCTCAGTTGGGAACAAAATATTGATAATAGAATTTGAAATATAATCCGATGAAATGTACTGCGTCAAATGCATAAAAAAATGAGCCACTTTTCTAATGAATATTCTGATCTTTCCCATGTGAAAGTAAACCCTTCGTCCTAATTAGTTTTTTTTAATTCAGCGGAACTTGATCTTTCAGAAATAAAATTGAGTTTATTAGCGGCCACAGATATTGGGAGGCGGTAGATAAAAAGCTCACTGTCCCACTTGAATTAACTAAACGGAAGCACTACCCAGTCATACTTTTTCGCCGGAGTATGGATGTTTTCGCCACCCAAGCAATTTATTTACTTGGGCGGCGATAAAAATGCATGCAGGCGGCGAAAAGGTTAGACTGGGTAAATAAGTTTCAGGAGATTGACGAACTTTTCATTTGAGATGTGCCTCAAAACGGCTCCACGAGCTTACAAGCGCTTCTTAAATTTGAAAGATGATCAGACCAGAAGTACAGCACTTTAAGAAGATCAGTTTGTATGATCATATCATGAAGTAAGATTTAAATTTGAATGAAATACAGTCGATCGTTGATTCGTGCGATGTAATCCAATGAAATATTAAATATAAACAGGTAAAAAATTACTCCTCGTTATTCAACCAAAACGAAGTTTAATTTGTTGTAAATCTTTGCGAATCAGTCGGGGATAATTTTAATCGAAATAAGTTGAGACTCGTATAAAAGGATGTCGAATAAATCGAATAACTCGAGGAACAAATGTACTGAGATGAGAGTATCATTTTGTCCATAAAAGGAAGCAAGGACCACTTATATTGTATCTGTAATTAGGCTTATATTAGAAACGAAGGCATAACTCAAAAATCAGTTTGAAAAGATAAGGCATGCAAAATTATGCTTATTCTTCGTTACATTTCATTAGGTATACAATTTTTGAGAAACAGAATGCCATACTCTTTTTCGTGTTTAGATAAGGCATGGCATTGAGTTCATAATTTTATAACCCTTCAAATGAAATGCTTAGATACTCAAAACCTAAGCGCGGATATGTTATGGCTTATGTAGTTCTGATTTCTAGCTAGACTCAGAAATATTTTTGTAGTTAAGCAGTCGAACAGTACAACATTTAAATATTTTGAAAGCCTCAACAAACTTCAACTTGAGTGCTCAATCTGTTCAATCAAACTTTGTTAAACCATAATTATTCTCGAAGCAAGTCGAGAAAATTTGTTTGGGAACATATCAGTACAAAATATCTCTGCGCAATGTGAATCGTAATGGAAGAATTTTCAATACAGTTATGCTCGGATTCTCAGTTTTAGGTTCTAATTTTTGATTCTAGTTCGTATTTTAAGCTCCAATTTCTATTTCTTTTTTTAGGTTCTTAGTTGTAGGTTCTAGTTCTAATTTTAGTAGAAACGCTGAGATAATATTTGAATTAAGTAGTCGAATTCCTATAAAATGAAAATGTTTTCATTTATTTACCTGGAGAAAAATACTTCCTTTCTTCTCACGCTTTTCTAAAAGTTTTGTCGAGAAAAAAAGGTGGCAAATTTATTCTCATTATAATTAATTTTTTCATGTGAGTTTTGCAATTCAAATGAATTAAAACTGTATTTTTCCCGCTTGAATTTGTCTCAGATTTTACATTGACTTAAAATCGTTTGCTCGTCTATTCTTTTAGGGGTCAATTTCAATCGGACCGGGCTTAATTATCCCCGTGCTGCAGCGCTGACCTTTGTAACAAGCAATCCTTCTCGACCCGGCACTAATTAGGCCACTTGCATTGAGGCCTATAGTCTCTAGTCCTCAATTCTAAAATTCCGCTCAGCGTTTCTGTTTACAATTTCTGTTACGGTTATTGTATTAATTGTTTGTCTGAAACAATACGCTACCTATGTTTTTACCTATAAAGGTAATTCATGTGGTCTCCTTTAACAGCAGTTTACCTTTAAAGCAATTCGAGTGATCTGCTTTAAAAGCGATTTACTCTTAAAAGCAATTCATGTGATTTCCTTTAAAGGGTATTTATTTTTGAAAGCAATCCGTATTTTTGAATTGGCTTTTAAAGAGCAGTTCTTATGCTTGAAGATATTTTGTTACTTGTTTGAAAAATTCCAGATTTCAATCGATTTGGCCTACTTTCTTCAAGTGAGTATATGCGTCTCTCAGCTCTGGTACGCCAAATCATAAATCAGATCCCATTAAATCAGTGTTTACTTTTTGTATTTTCACAAAATATGTCTCCAAAATTGGATAAGGTTGAATTCTGAAATGAAAAAGAACACCAAAAAAATTATCAGCGACGTGAAATCTATATCTGATTGAGTGGGGCTGAGCGACTGAAATAGCTACAAGTACCATGAAATCATGGCCTGATCAAACAGAGAGAAGCAAACGAAACAATCATAAGTGCTGTTCTATCATGACCTGATCAAGAAACCAAAGTAATTTAGAATTGTGTGAAATTTTGGCCTGATCTACAGATACGACTGATTAACAGCTTCCATAGAAAGAAGTTGGCCCTGATCACTCTCACACCGGCGTTAATCGCCCTCACACCGACCCTGATCACCCTCACACCGGCCCTAATCGCCCTCACACCGATCCTGATCACCCTCACACCGGCCCTAATCGCCCTCACACTGATCCTAATTGCCATCACACCGGCCCTAATCACCCTCACACCGACCCTGATCACCCTCACACCGGCCCTAATCGCCGTCACACCGGTCCTGATCGCCCTCACACTGACCCTGATCGCCCTCCCACCGGCCCTGATAGCCCTCCCACCGGCCATGATCGCCCTCACACTGACCCTGATCACCCTCCCACCGGCCCTGATCGCCCTCATACTGAACATTGATCGCCCTCCCACCGACCCTGATCGCCCTCACACCGACTTGATCACCCTCACACTGACTCTGTTTGATTTCACACCACTCCTGATCGCCCTCCCTCCGGCCCTGTTCACCCTTGCACCGGCCCTGATCGGCCGTGATCGTCCATTTCTCTCCCTAAAGCGCCACCTGTCGACCAGCATCACGCCTCTCTGTGTTCCGCTCGGCCCCGGCCGCTCAGCTTTAAAAATACTCGGTGGTGCGACGCTGCTGCTGCCTCAGCTCTCTTGCTGCAGCTGTCCTGGGGAATGCTCTGAGCAATATGCCATGGGGTGAAGTGCTGCGTGCTTGTTCCTTCCATCAGCTTGTTGAAGACCGACATTGGAATATTTTGACAAGCTTGGGAAAAATTTTCATTGGGTTTCCAAAAGCCTCTAATGCGTTCTGGAGTTTCGGTATTGGTAGAAGATGAAGATTGTGGTTGATAGGTATTTTAATATGGGAATATTCGCACTCTCTGGAACTGTTAAAACGTTGTTGAATTTATGTTAAACGTTCGCTTGATATTCGTGCAAGCAGTGGATGCAGCAGGGTGGGCCGCAAGACTATGCTCTTTAATCGTTTCAATTCTTCATGTCAGTGGAAGGAAATATAATCGAATGCTGAAATTATGATTCACAAAACGCTTCGTTTTAGTTCAAAATTCATTCTACTCAGCGAGCAATGCTGAAGGTTTAGCACCGTATGAATTCATTGATTTCAATAAGATAAATGAGACAGGAAACCTTTAAGAGGGTTATTTCAACCCACTAAACAACTATACTTGAAAATATGCAATGTCACATATTAAAACATGAAAATTGTCAATCTCTTTAAGGCATTTCATTTACATTATCTTGCAATTTCTTAAAATTTTATGCAATGTGTGCTATTAATTTTAACTCATAGACGGCATTCTAGAAGCTATTTTCCAGCAATTATACATAACGTATGAGCTTATGTCTAGTTACAAAAAATTACAATAGCTACTTGTGACCAGGAGCTGCAAAGTCAACTAAAACCTCAATCGTCGTTAAGAGCTCGGCTGCTCGCTCCCATATAGCCAGAGCGCCGCAGCAAAAGCAAGTGAGGCAATAATAAAGGCTATAAACTCAATTGGAACTGAGCGTAAAAGACTCAATCGCAACACTCACCCGATTCCAAAAGGATTTAATGCCCAGAACTCGCTGATGGCTCCAGTTATGATAATTCTGATATTCTTTTCGGGCATTGAACACGCGCTAAAAACTTTGCGCACGAATAGTCCTACTTTACAAAACTGCTTCAACGTTATGAAAATTACCATTGACTGAAGTTGAAAAAGTTGAATGGAAAATTTTAAATACGTATATATTTCCATGATTTTGGCCTTAGGATTTTAGAATCTTTGCAAATTTTTAAGGAAAAACAAATTTTGTACAACATGCTCAGCTCGTATACCTTTCAGATGGTTATATCGATGGTGCTTTAATGCTGGTGTTGAATTGATCATACTTCATATTTTACAGAGCAGCATTTTCTTCGCTTTTATATTTTTAGGGACTCTGCGTTTTGAGCAAAGCGAACATTTGTTTAGCTATTAAATATGTTCGTCACGTAATGTCAAGTATCAAATTATTTACGCCTCTATTGTCAATACGATTTAGCTCACGGATTTAATTTTGGCCCAAAACGAAAGTCACATACATCCTCAAACTTGGAGATGTTTGAGGATGACGGGGTTACGGAACACACGTATCGGAACAGATGACGGTGGCTACGTTAAGTCTTTGGTTTGTGGATCAGAGTTTAGACTTCTCTTTTCGTGAATCATTCTGCGCTGAGGAAATCTTAACTCACTAACGAAAGACGTTCTTCCTCTACTGACGATGTTCTAAATGATATGTGTCACGCAAGAAAAAATATGATTCTGAATATTAATTTTGACAATTGTATTATGCCTACTGTCGTCATCTACCAAGGAAATAATAAAGAAGAGCCCAAGATATATGGAATTCATTCATTTTTTACTTATGCAAGACTATCATGAATGAAGTGAGTCGTTTTTTCCGCGAGCCTGAGATTAAATTTCTATTAGCATGCAGTAATTTCATGTACGATTAAAGTTACCGAAAAATGACGTTGCGAATTAGATGAATTATTCACACTCAAATATTTCAACCAAATATAACGAGAATATTTGGAGTTAATGCCGTTAACCAAAGCTTCAAGCCTCAGATGTTTTAAATAAAGAAATAAATTTGAGAGGTTGGTGAAACACTCGAACATCGGATTCAATAATATTGGCTTGTGGCAGTTTGATGATTTTTAGTAATTGACGCTGACGATACTCGGCTGACGAGGTAGAAGTAGATCGAAAGTTGATATTCATGCACTGGTAAGATTTGCACGAGGTGATATTAGACAGGGTCTTTTTATAAAAAATGGAGCTGCACTTCTCTAGTTGAAACTGTTCTCGCCTAACATACGTTCTTCCTAGAAACTTGGACTTATTGTCTGAAGGCGTTCTGCAAGGCACCGTTCCTTTGAAACAATATACCAATGTGTTTTTGTTAAATAGTTATGGAGATATATGAGTCATTGCATGGATTTTCACATTATTTTGCACCCTCTGATTTTCATAGTAAATTTTCACTAGTGGAAGATACTGAAGTTATAGAGGGCGTCACAGTTGAAATTGATCAACCCAAAATTACGATTGACTTTTTTGAAGACGAACTTAAAAGCGAATGCTTATTTTAAAAAAATTCTTCATGACTCATGAAAAAAAAAACTGCTATAGAATTTAATAAGGCCCTTAATTTCTGTTATTATTATTGGGCCCTTTATTTGGGTCATGACCAATAATTAATCAATACGCTTCCTTAATTGTTTGAATCACAAGCTATAATCTGCCCTGAAAACTCTGAACCGATTTCTGATGAATGTCTTGCCGAATTTCCGTCCATGGCTTTTCAAATCAGTGCTTCAGAGCTTCAGTTCTCAAATGGGAGAAATCACGGACTTCAAGATGGACCAAGAAGAAAAATCTTATGCCTCGAAATCTGGTGATGAGGGGCCTTTTTTTCGTTTCAACGCTTTGGAATAAGTAAAAAAACTGATGTACTTTGTCAGAGTAACAGGAGCTCTGCGTACGTTGGACTGTGAATGGCTAGATTTTGAAATTTATTTCAGCTTCTTTAATAACGTGGGTCAAACTCGTTGTGCATTCGAATTAGTGTTTATTTTTGCTATCGCAGTGTTGAGTAAATAGCGAGCAAAAATTTAATCTTTTTCAATATTACAACCCACACCAATTGAGAGGAAGATCATAAATGATGACAATTCCGAGTTTTTTGCTAGAATCCTAAATTTTTCCCCTACATCGCTTTGGGTTACGTTATAGCCGTGTTTTAACGATTACGAGAATTTTAGGAGTGCCAGGACGCCAAAGGTGACCGCATCTGGGACCATCTTCGATTGTTTTAAAGTTTGTTGTCGACAATAAACAAAGTATTGGACTGAATCGTAGACCTCAGCATCTTCAACTGTTTGAACATAAATGATTCCACCTAACCCTTCGCATAATTGAGCATAAATAGCAGCGCATTTATGGTTCGGTTTACTAACTGCGGTAAATGATAGTGAACAACTTTAAAAACATTGACGGCTAGGTATTTCTAGGGATATTCGAATAAGAAAGCCCGTTTAACCATATTCTGATCGTTGTTAAAAATTGCACCACATAAAAGTTTTACCGGAACGCAATCACCAAAACTGATGTCCTTGAATGTCATTCACGTTTCAAGTTTATTGTTTCTGAATCGAGTAGTCCGTGTTATAATATACACTTGATATTCGGTCTTCCCTAAAGATAATTTCACCGTTCTCCCCGCTCCAATATTATAATGAAGACTTGCGAGAGAGCCTGTGCAGGATATTTCAGAAATTCTCGCTTGGTTTTGGTGCTACGCAAGCAGCCTGCAGATTTGACGTTCAAGTTTGTCTTGCTTGTGCTTGGGAGCTTGACGGTACTTGAGCGCCTGCAAGCAAAGCATGCTAATGCGACAAGTGCTTCTCAGGCGACTTCAAAAGAGGTCAATCGTCGCCATTCTCGCTTTCGCTCAAAATTGTGAGGAACTTTTAATGAATTGAAACCAAGTATTAAATTTGTCCAGCGTAAAATTTGCACTCAAGATGAAAAGAATTTTTTCTGAATATGCTTGTGTTATGAGTGAATTATTTTTTCAAAGGATAAATGAAAAATAGGAGATTTGTATTACAGAAGCCAAAATAGCTCACAAGTCATAGTGGCAGGAAACATGATTACCTTTCACCATCAAGTCAATAAACTTGAAAGTCAAGTTTTTCCCAGTGTATTTCGAGAGAAAGATGTTTAAACAGCTACAGATTTTAGAACGTCGTTGAAACTACCTCGAAATTATTTCGAAATGCTCCAGTTCTTTTCAGCCAAAAAATATTCAATTACTGTGTAAATAAATATCAAGAGCCAAGACCCAACTCGTGCGTGACCAATATTTTTAGAGAATGAAACGCCCGGTACAAAAAAAGAAAATGTTTTTGTGGGCTAATCTACTTTTCAAAATCTTACTGAAATAAAACTCCGCTTCGATGTCTGAGATAAACATGAACGAACAATTAATTGAAACTAACCTCTCATAAATGACTTCCGTCAAGCACAAGCAAAAATTCAGTCTGTGACCATCGGCCGGTTACTTTCATTATGGAAACTGACCCCGTGACCACTGGTTGTTCACTAGGCAGTCAGCGTGTTCTGGAGGGCAATTCACGAAGGCTAGAAAATTTCAAGCAGATAAGGCTGGCTATCACTGGGAATGGTCAGAGTGCTTCTCAATGTAATTTTTATTCAGCATGAATCCCGCTGTCCCTTATGCACGCGTTAGTTTGTAGCTGATACTTTAGACCACAATGCCCTATCTTTCCGACAATAGATTGTGTGTTTGAGTCCCAGAATGACAGCATCGTTTTCTACCTTCTAAGGTAAAATAAATTATTATTTCTAAGGTTCTAAAGCTCCATTTTTTTTGTACCGCGCATGAAGTTGGCGTGGGGGTCGTGATACATTATTAAAAACAACGGGATAAACATAATGATAGTTCATGTTCTGTATAAAACAAACTGATATGTGTCTCAATATATATCGCACACTACTATCTATATCGCATCCGATAACTGCATCGCTTCGAAGGAAGAATATGTCTGACCGACGACATTTCCTTACCATGCCTCGAAATGAACCAAAAAAATCGTCAAATCATGAAAGATCTGTTCTCGTTCATGAGTCCAGTATTTCGTGCCATTCTACGCACTATCGCACAATCTACAATGAATAATAACACGAGTAATCGCCGCAGGTCACGCTAGTAAAACGCAAGAAGGCGCCTTTTGAGAACACACCCTCTGCCCCACGCGCTGATCACGCCGCGGGAGCTCCACGTAAAATTGTTTACCTTCTACCCTTTCGCTCTGAAGAATATATTCCTGTCTTTGTAATTCTAACCAAGTGGATTTTATTCATTTCATAGATTAAATGTAGGAGAACGTTTTTAATGATTATTTAAGAATTTACACGAATTTACTGTTATTCTCTCCCGTAACGTGTCTGTTCATAACGGCACTCTTTGAGGGTTAGAAAGGCTCTTGTAGGCAGACTTCCGGGGACATTAGCTCGATAGGCTGGCTGGGCGAGATCACAAGGACTGATGCTCTTTTCTTAGGGTTCGTCGCCTTAGGCGATGAACTCGCATTATTTCGAAATGGCCTGTAACGGTAGAGTGACTTTACTTAGTGTCGTGATATAAAATATCAGAAGATCCATCTAACCTCGGTTTTGCCTATTAATTTCAATTCAAAATGTGACCAGCTCGCCTGCACATGCTAAACAAACTCCAAATGAACTAGTGACATGAGTCCTCATTATTATCATGTCTAATCAGCTTCCCTCCCTACAGCTTTGTGATGTATAGTTGTCAGCGTTCATTAGTTTCAGTAGTGAAATATCAGCTCTTTCATGTTTTAATTCCCTTTGAAAGTTAAGAAGAATGTGAGTGTAGAGTAGAAAAGATTGTTCGAAATTTTTACATGATACGGACGATACTGAATATACACGTATATATAATACCATTGAAAATGAGCCTTTATTTTCCCTTTATTCCATCGGAATATGCCTACCGAAAATAATCATTTGCTCACGATGACCGAAGTAAATCATTCGATCAAAATATTTTATTCATAAATTGTATAATTATTTCAATATAGTTTGTCTCATTAGAGGCTGGTGGCAGCGGATACCGAATATCTGATTGAAATATTCCCTAAAAGAACATAATTCGGTCGCGTATAATATCTACGTATAAATAATAAACCATAACATCTGACGTTGTTACCGCAGAATCGAAACATCCTGCCAAAAGAAACAACATCTGGTAGCAAAGCGGTAGAATACTAACCACAAACAGTAGAATTTAATATGTAAATAGAAAAGACACTATAATAGCCCATAGTATCAAATAGACTCTACAGAAAGGGTATGATAATAGCGCTTAATATTCACTGAAAATCATTGGAAAAAACAAAATATAAGCACAAATTTTTCATCACTGGCAAGCGGCAGAAATTAATAATAGCGCAAATTGCTCAGTAAAATCCAACGGTAAAACTTAATAACAGTATATATGGCTCAGAAAAAACTAGCATAAAATATATAATAATAGCACACATTATTTCGCAAGCCACAGTATCCAGTGAGCTCAGCCATGCAATGGCCGTACAGGTTTCATAAGCAAATCATCGTTTAACACTTTGGATTTTATCCCATTCTGTGATTCTCAAACTGGGTTGTTACCTCGAAATGTAGTTTTTTACAAGTTGTCTAGTTTTTTCACGGTCATTATTGTGTAACAGGAGTCGACATTAGCCGTTAACTTCGGAATGGTAATCCAATCTTCAATTTAATACAAATCTACTGTACTTTCAATATTCAATAAAGAAGTGGCAATTAGTTGGTTGTGAAAGAAGACATTTGGTTTAGATAAAGCATATTTGAGTTTCTGTAAACACGCAATTGGTGAAAACCGGAATATAAGCTCATAATCAATATAATGACCAATATTTATGTTTTAGCGATATTTATTCTCTTATTAATTTGCTTTTATCGGGTTTTGTTGACTCCGCGCTACTAGTGTATATTGTTACTCGTCATTAATGAGTGTTGATGATAGCTCGCTATTTACGAGTAATATTTAAAACTCGCCAATAACGAATACTGTTAGTAACTCGTAATCACCGACCATTGTTATTATCTCATTATTTAAGAGTATTGTTAATAACTCGTTGTTAACTTGTGACTAACTTTCCTATTTAACTTTGTTAACTCAGTTAACGTGTTGACGCTATTTCCATACCCTCGCACTTCCGATTAGCAGAGCAGTCACCTGACTGGGACCAGATGCTTCATTCGCCAGCGCTTCCGCGCCAAAATTCTGCTGCGCTTTGACTGCTTCAAATTTACATCGCGTACACCGCTCCAATATTGAAACTGGCGTACACAGCTCCTGTCTTTTTCAGCGAACGCAAATAGTTTCGGGGAGCGAGAGAGTCTCAACATTTTATTTACACGGGAATAGATATCCTTTTTTGTGACGTGTGGTGAAAGAATGCTTTGCAAGATCCCACGTTATTACACATTCTGTTTTTCAATTTTCATGGGCTGGAAATTCAATGAAATTGTGTGCGAGCGAACGGTTAAGCAAGAAATTTTTATAATCCGTGTTCTTTATTGATGAATGTTTATTGTATCCGAAAGCCTTATATTAACGAATGTGTAATACAGAATTTACCTCTGAGTCTTCCGTTCTTGTTTTAATTAGTGAAACAAATGACACATGTATAAGAAATGCTATAGTCTAACATCGCTCACGCTGTATAATATTTACTTGAAAGAAGCTTATCTTGCATCAACTGAATATTTCACGCACAGAGGCGCCTTATTATTACCATTATTATAACCGCCGCTGTTATATAGACTGACACCGTCACCAGGTTTTAACGGATTTTAATATTGATAACACCGCTCCTAGTCGAGGAACTTCAAAAAATGTATTAGATTACAGGTTTAGCAATAAATAAACTATGTGAGCGCTGTTTAATGAAGTAGGTCTTGAAATCATTCATGTTTCATGAGGAAATGCTTATCACGCTCCAATTGCTATGAACATCGTAATGTTCTAACGAAAATGTCAATATATCTAACGGAATGAAATGATTTTCAACCATTTTATTGTCACGCGTGAACATAGGCCAGAACATTTCATGCACAGCTGATCGCCGGTACTCGGGAGAAAAAGCGAGTACAGGAGGTAGCTGAACTCAGATGTTTGGTCGGAAGAACGACTTTGATCCATGATGCAGGTTAAGAAATGATCGCTAATGTGCGTTGAGTTGTACCCAGTAACGAAAACACAAATTAGTTCCTCGTGGTGTTTTCTTCCTACAGTATCCCATATACAACTTCCCAATTCTATCAAACTGATTAAACTCATGGATGAAATCATAGACAGGTTTTCAAAAGTCCAAAGCGCTTTTTCTGTACGTGATTCTGGCCCACATCTATAATCTGATTCTCCTTATTTCATCTTCGCCCCATGAGATGCCAACGCTAATCCTTTTGATGGGAGCTGTAGGGTGATGAGCTGTACAGAATCAGTATAAATGTGTTTCTTTGCATCCCAAAATTGTAATTCGGTTGCGCACCAATTTCGAGTACTCCAGTTCTGCTGTTGAATAAAATAGTGTTCATAATTGGAGAAGTTCGAAACCTAGTTCTCAGAAGTTACAAATTAGGTGAATTAGTATTGCGTACTATCAGAATTTGAAATAATAATTACCTGAAGGAATTTGAATGGTGCTCAATATTGAGTTGAATTTTCAACAACGATACCACACTACATTTTTTCAAGTCTCACGATCCGACCTCAATTATCCAGCTATACGCTCTTTTACCACAAAAAAAAACAAAATACACATAATAGTCTCCGAAATTCTCCTATATATAGTATCCCAGCATATGTACCATATCTCTATTTACAAAATGTCCCCACGGAATACAAGGATTAGTTTTTTGCATTTGGGTGGCCTAGCTTGCTTCGTATTCATGGTTTACAAAAGCAATCTAAACGGCGAGTTCATGTGGCGCTCATTAACATAATTTGACGACCACGGAAAGCATAGGAATGAGCTCGTTGACCTTTCGCATTTCAATGCGAATATTTTGCAGCTGTCACGATCTATAGAGTTCCTTTCGGTCTTGTATTCGCAACGGGCAGAAACGTCACATCAGCCATTCAATGGTTCCACTGCAGCGTAAGAAACTGTTCAAAAATGGCTCGGTTGAATGATGTGTAGTACAACAGAGAGCGAATGAACTAATTTTAACGTGTGTGTTTGCAAATTAAGGGGATAAGAGCAGCAATGTCTTTGAAAAACCCGCATATAACACCAACAAAGATGGCCCATTTTGCATCAGGTTGACTTTTGGTGTAAACGCAAGCGCCGAATCTACACACTTCCTATCCCGATTGTGCACTGAATTCAGCTTTCAAACGTTCATTTCTTCATGTATTGCTCGTTCGTTCAAAAGAGTGGAGCGAGAATTTTGTCTGCATCACCTGCTCTGGTCAACTCGAAGTATTTGCGGCCGAAATTAAAAACCAGTGCAGAGATGCTGGGGCTTACGACATTGCTGAGGCTCATGCATCAAAGAATGTACAAAGAACGCAATTAAATCGAGCGACTCCAAAAACAGCAAAAATGCATTTGTGAACGCTCAATGGTTCTTGACTAAAAATATAGATTTGGAGGTTGATATTCCTAACAGTACTGCGTAGAAATTGTAACAACTGTTGATAAAATTCGCTAAAGAGGCTTTTGTTATCCATGCATGATACTTCCACAAATGACACATGGTAGAATATTCATGTATTATGGGTTATTTCAAGCCCCTCATAAAGTTCATCATAGAAATCTGCTAGAATCCGTGGGGGTATACACGTTTCCCCTTCACAAAATCTAGTCAAATAATCTTAGGTTTTAAACTTAGGGAATTGTTCCCTCACTACGAGCTCTTCCGAAACCATATCTTCTACATTTGGAAAACTGCGAATACAAGCGCTACTTGATGCTACCCGAAGAATTACCGAATTCAATCATTAAATGATCGCAGCTGTAATCAATCCTTCATCCCTTACGCATTCCCTGGTCCTCATTCCTGTGCCCCGATGCCAGCCATCGATCGCGTGTAAATTTGATTACAAGCACTCCGATGTAATTTTCTGATCCACGAGCAATAACCGCAAGTCCTTAAACTTTCAAATATGGAGCAGTTTGAAGCACTTGAAGACCTGCGTTGCTGGAGGAACTGTTGAAGCCGATTCGTATTTCTGAACTACTTTAGACTTTAGAACACTAGAGCAGTCGTCTATATCGTGAAAAGAATACTTGTAAAATTAAAGCAAATTCACAAAAACATCAATGTGCTCTGATGAATATTTTGAAATCAAAAAATTTACCTACAGTTCTTTTTGAATGTTCAAATTTACTTCTGAAAAAAAGACATTCTAAAATATAGTCCATCTTATGGGACCGTGTACACTGGCTAATATTTTGAAATTGAAACATTCACCGACAGTTCTTTTCGAATGTTCAAAATGCAGTTAATGTAAGTCACATTAGTTGTTGTACTTCTGAAAACCCTTAAAAATACAAGCCTGTAGGATGATTTTTAGAGAACTTCGGATAGAAGGAATCGCTGACGCCAAATCTTGAGCCGCGCATGACTCTGGCCCCTAATACGGCCGATGGGATTCGTCAGCATGAAAGCCCGGCCGCAGAATCGGGAAATGTCGGGGCAAGAAAACATTTCTCATTCCGTGCATGGGAATCTATTCCGATAAGATGTGCATGTTGGCTTGCTTTAGTAGGCCAGACGCGGCAGTAAATTCTAGCGAGAGCATTGAATATGTTAACAGCATTGCTCGCGCTTGGCAACTGTGGAGCAAATGCTTAGATGGACAGCTTCTGCAATGGTTTTTGGTTGGGAGAAGCACCCATACAAAGAAGAACGATCTCGCTTCGAAGGTTGCATGGGGAGAACCCATACGCAGGCGAGTAAAGAAGTCACGTATTGAGGATTCCGTGTCGAAATATTCCATAAAAATGATAACGAGTGCATTACACGTGCCTGTTTGGAAAACTCATGTTTACGTACATTCTGTACAACACTATTATACATTCGTCTCTATTTCTCTGTTGATCAGAGAAGTAATCGACTTTGAAGTACGGTATAAAGAAGGCTGTTCTCATATGAGTGATTAAATTCTAGCGTTTGCTACGCCAGATGAGTTAGATGTACTTGATTCATTGACCTGGTGCTGAGAGGCATGCCGTCAAGCCAGCAGGAGTAACACAGGAGGGGTGAGCTGGTGGCAGGTACATACGCAGCAACTGTATCTCTGTCCATGTTGTCTCCAGAGGCACACAAAGGTAAGGAGGGCTCTCGCTAAGCCAAATGAGAAACTTTCTTTTGAAAAGGAGAGCTCGCAAAAAAAAAGAAACGAAAATGGTGCTCGAATTTTTGTGTCTGGAAGAATTTATTTTATTTTTGATGTGTGGATCCATAGGGTTGGGAACAAACGCGTATGGAGTCCTAGAATATTTTAACAATTTGTGGCCTGTGAGATTTTCATAATGCAGCGTCGTTGTATGAATCAATTAGAAGATAGGATTAAGAATCATTAGATCGTTAAGTCGTTCAAATTATTTCAAAAGAGTGTAGGCCTAGTGACTTTTCCCTCGCCCACAAATTGCTTCGAAAATCCTCGGACCGTAACAAGAAGGAATCTTTAATGATCGTATGGTATTCGGAAATATTTTTTTTGTATGTTAAAATAAAATAATTATCAAGTAGAACGACTTCAAATAAAAATTGGCTGGAAAATTAATAAATGGGTTTTTAGCGAAGTTTTCCCTCTGTGCTCAACATTATTGACGGTGAATAATACTACATAGATCATTCTTTCACAGTGAATTTTTAGGCGAAAAATGGGCATCAGAATATTCCGACTGAACATCATCCGTCCCAATTGGAGGAACATAAATTCATAACGAAATGGCGAACTATTCATATAAGTTACAGCTGCACAAAAGTTTATGAATTACCGAGCTGGTAACTAGAAATTTCATAGCTGTTTTGAAGGGATAAATTCCGAAATTTAGGTCCCTCGCACTTTTTACGACAGTCTGTCGTAATAATAAAGCCAGTTTAAAAGTCTCTTTAACGAAAGTTTACGACCAGCTTCTGTTAATGTTGTTGCAGTCACGATAAATCAGTGATATTTTGATGCTCCTGATATCGAACGTGCTTAAAAGTATCGCCATCCTTAGCTGGTCCGTCGTTGCTAGAGGATCATGTTTCCTGATGAAAAAATGTTCTTTTTCTGCAAAATATTTAGGTTCGTTAATTTTTAAGGGTCTTTCTGTTCAAGGTTTGCAGTTTGAAAGTACATGCAACACGTTGACGATTACTCGGTATTAACAACTAATTTTAAAAAAATATTTGAAAACTGTTAAGTTTAAAAATTGTGAAAACTCCTGCAAGCCAAAAGTAGAAAAAATATTTTATGTTCAGTTGACCAACTGGTTTACGATCAACATGTGAGAATATTCACAGTTATTGAGCAAAAATGCAAATACTCAACCTCTTGCTTCTATATCGTCGCAAAGAAGAAGAAAGCTGCGATTAGGTTACAACGATTTCAGTTCACTTTGTGGCACGGTATAAAAATGAGGAAGTTGAAGCACTGTGAAAATTATACCCCGCGTGTACACGTAGGCATTAAATCACACAGACAGAGTAGATTTATTCATCCTTCACTCGTAATACAGATTAAAAATTGACTTGTCAAGATTTTGTAAGGAACATGTCATGGAACAGAAATTAGTTTCATAAAAAAATTTGTGGTGCTTACCTGAAAAATAATAACAACACAACGGCGACATTGAATCTAACATAAAGTCATGAAGTCTTACCGACTTGAGGAATAGAAAACAGGTGCAATAATGCCTTTAGGAAGTAAGTGAGAACCGTGGAACTTCTGAAAATAGCTCCTCAATGTAAACTCTTAACGTACCTTTAAGCAATCGCTCAACAAATTATGTTCGAAGACAGCGTTTGAAATTAATATATGAAAATAGCCTGTGAATATGAAGTTAGAAAGTTTTTGGAAGGAGCTCATTCTAAAATTAACTTTAAAATTTACTTTGGCGTTAATTCCGTTAGTAACTTTCAAAAATGCTTTTTGCAATCTTTTATTTCAAGGACCTTCGATCTTGTGGCATAATTCAGAGCAAATTCTGACAGTGGGACCCAAAAGTAGTTATTATGCCCATTGAGAAATTTGGCATTTGTTCATGATGAAGAGAGAAATACATGTTTATGAGATTGTTACTCTAAAAATGAAAGGTACTAATGTAGCGAGGAAATCGTCAATTATCGGGCTGAGAACAGCATTAAAAAAAATTTAACAAGGATTCGTTCAATAAAAGACTAATAATCACGTTCACAATACGTTGTCAAGAGCAGGCGATTATTGTATTGACTCTCAAAATAAAGCCAACATTTCAACACGGAGCACGTTCAATACAAGACTAAAAGTCAAGACCACAAAACAGTGAAAAAGAATTCTCTATAGTATAGCGACTGCAAAAATATAACAAATAATCCCACAATAAGGACGTACTCTATAAGGCAGAAAATCGGGTCGAGAATGCGGTGCAAAAGAGAAGGCTGGCCGCGCTGCGGGCTCGTGAGGCGCTGTTCCAGGAAGAGCAACTGAAGGACAATGCTGCGCTGCCGTAATCTCCTAGAATAGCCTTGGTAAAATGAAACGTTGCTGGTATTTGCATGGCTGGGAAACCCAGTTATTGACGGAGAAACTTCGGTGGTAGTTGTGCAGACAATTCAAATGCTCCATGCTCTCCTGAAACTATAGACATGATTATTTTCACTGCTTTCACTGCTTCATTATTTTCAACAATTGAAGCACCGAACGGAACATATTCTTATGGAACGTCTGAATGACACTTTTTTAACCTATCAAAATTAGGACATAAAAATTTTCATTCGGTTCACTTATCACTAATATCTTAATGTTCTCTTAAATAATATTAATATATTGTATGATTTTATAAAGATTCTCAGTCATTTCATTTATACCTGTAGAAACTTAAGTTTAAAAATTACAAACTTTGTTACACAGTAGTTTTATCATTGAATTTAATAAGCACTTAAATCTTATACTACGAGCTCAGTCTGAAATTGATTGCGGATCTCTGAAATGCACCGCTTACAATGCTCTAGAATAATGCAGTAAATGTCTGTTTTTGGTCACGCACGTTGCTGCAAATGTCAGGTTATGAAAATACTTTATCCCGTGCGTTAACCTGCCCAATTATGGCAATTGTGCCATTTAAACCTTGTCATTCATGCGCACATTCTTCATCGATCGATGGTGACTTTCCGCATCGTATACGACATTGTGATCGTACATTAACGCATATTAGCTGGCCTAAACCGAGACAGAGTGATGCTTAGCGCTTCACGTGCTGCTGTCTCTTCGACAAGGTCGGTCTGGGAAGTCTTGTGGTCTGGGAAGAATGAATGGGATCGAGTTGAGTTGGTGCACGGGGTTGGTCTAAGCCCTCATGACTTTATTTTCGTATTATTAGAGAGATTCTTGGAATTCTACTCTTATGAAAGAATTTTCGAAGAATGATAATTTCTGCAGGGCTGTAATCTGTCCATCATTTGATTGCCGTCAGTTTTGTACGTTGAAATAAGCAGAGGGTTCCTAAATTTCGCGCTAAAAATTGGCAATGTTAGACTGCAAGGTTCTTCTAATTATTTGGACTTGCCTATGAGAGATGAAATTCAAATATTGACTGTGAAATGGTTCTTGCAACGGTGTCTGAAAATTGACATTCTATTGAATTTTTGAGGCATAAAATGAACGCTTTGGGAATGTTTTATATATTTTTCTAATCTACCTGCCATTGCTGTGGCACGTAAGGATTTAATCACCAGTGAGAGAAGCTACGTCTTCGATTGATATAATTAATGCCTTTTACTTATCAATCTTACTTCAATCTCTCTTACAATTTTTTACTTAAATTTGCCTTTTACTTATTAACGATAAAAGACCCAGATGGCGCTCGCAATTAAAAAAAAATTCACTCCTCATTTTTCCTCGTCGTATGATTTATCATAGCTCATGTTTTGGTTACCTGCTTTATTTTTCTGATTACTTGGCCATCAATAATTAAATTGATAGGTTCGTCAGTAAATTTTTGTGAATTAGTAAATGTCTGGATGTAATTTTTTTTAATAATTAAGGTGCATCCCTTACGGCCTCTGAAAAAGTCGACTAACTTTCATAAAAATTAATTACCAAAATTATCCAATTTGTCTTCTCCAGACAGCACCATTATTTGCCCACACATAATTACCAGAATGTACTGTATTGCGTCACTGCGAGAATCTAAGCGGCTTATTTTATTTCTCTGCTCATCCTTCTACCAGAAATCACGGAAAGGGAAATTTCTGAAAAATATCTGTCTCCGTAAAGACCTTCTAATAATTTTAAAAGTCGGACAAAAAGTGCCTCAAGTCCTATTTGTGCAAGCGTGAGTATTAGCATGGATGAGTTAAAACGATAATTGAAAATAGAGCCGTTTCTCCCCGAAGCCGATGGACGTTCGCCCCTCCATGCAGCAGAGCAACTGTTTAAAACACAACCGACTTCAAAATAGAAATACCGTTCTTTAAAGACCTCAATGAAACCAGAGAGCATAGCAAACAAAAACACAAACTTCAAGTTTGTTGACAAAATCAGCGGCGACCTTTCTGTTTTCATAAAGAGATACGTTGACAACGAAAATTTTGATCATGTTGCCTGGACCTCATTACACAAATCATATCAAATGTGACAGGTAAAAAAATTCTAATCTTCGCGCAAAAAAAGATGGCACTTGGATGACAATAGTCGACCCCCCATCAAGATTATTAAAATCAAACTCCCTCCAATGCTCCATCGAAAAAACGACCACTATTGGGCCTCTGTGGCACAAGGTAGAAATTATTCTTTGCTTACGAAGGTTTTAATGTTGACCTATGGAATAAAAACAATCAGCAAAGCAAATTATTGTACAAACTAACTGCATCTTAAATTCTCAAAGAACCAACTCGAATTGTTAGGTCGAGTCTTCAGAACTCTACTGCATGCATCGCAATAATCTGATAATAATCAGATCAATAATAATAATCTTATAATAATCAGATCAATGATCAATAATAATCAGACTAGGCAGCCTAGGTAGGAATATTTATTTTTACATATTCCAGTTTTTTTTCAACATTATTTTATAATCTGATTAATTATGCACTTGGTTTAACACGGTGAACATTCTGTGTGAGATCTAAAATAACATGTCCTGAGTGCGAATAGTCATGTAAGTCAGGCTTCTAGATGGAAAATGATGCTAGGACATTTCAACGTTGAATAAACGAAATCTTTGTCAGCCTTTATCAAGGAAGGATATACACTCTAGGTATTAGCCCATCGGCAGGCGTAGGCATCAGAACGATGTAGAGAACAATTGCGCGTACATAGGTAGCAAGGTAGCGAAGTATGTTAATTTCGTATCAATAGTAGAAGATAAAACATTTTTGGTGCGACAGACCAGCATTGTTTGAAGAGGTAGGAAAAGAAAATCTGGTACAAAACTGGCGAGTTTCAAGAGTATTCAAACCTAATCAATACGAGGACTGTGCACTGTGATCTTAAGAAAATTAACTTGCTCAGCTACAAAATCAGCGAAAACAGATCAGTGTCAGCGCACAGTTGTAAAATTGCTAATTATTTGCCAGAAATCCTCGAGACTGGGCAGTCCAGGACTGGAAAAGAGTGAAATAGTCCGACGAGTCATGGGTCATCATTTTTCAGGGAAGGGAGAATTGAAATTTAACCACAGCTTCACGAAGCGATGTTGTGGCAGAAAAATGCAATTTAATGGTCCTCACCGTACAATCACAGGGAGTGCAATGCAGTGCTTTGGGCTTTTTCCTGGACTGAATTGTGTTTATTTCCTGAACTCGATTTATTTTTTGATAAGTTGAGCCTCTTTACTGGACTGAATTTGGGTTTATTTCCTAAGCTCGCTTTATTTTTTGATAAGTTGAGCCTTTTTACTGGACTGAATTTGGGTTTATTTCCTAAACTCGCTTTATTTTTTGAAAAGTTGAGCCTATTCACTGGACTGAACTTGAGTTTATTTCATGAACTCGATTTATTTTTTGATACTTTGGGATTATTTGCTGGACTGAACTTGTATTTATTTTTTGGACTCGGTTTATTTTTTGATAAGTTGAGTTTATTTCCTGGACTGAACTCGGTTGTGCTCCTCTTCACAGTTATAAAACGAAGTTACAGGTCTAAACGCATGTTGATGATGGCTGAGATCATTCCTGAATGATATTCCACATTTCACTTAGTTACAATTATGCTTCATTTGAATTATCGTTTTCAGTTCACCATAAATTGTTTCAAAATATCCAGGGAAGGTTTTCATCGCATGAGGGATCATTGAAGCACGTTGATTGGCCTCCTCAATACCCAGATATGAACCCCTCTTTTAATTAAAGGTACGTTATTGAAATTAGCTGACCTGCCTCATCACAACCGACTCCAACATTGAGCATTTCGAAAGAGAAATTAATTAAAATCCTGTCAAAAATTTAGGCTGCAAACGTTCAAGAAACTTGTAGTGTCGATGCTGGATGGAACACGAGCTGTTATTTGATTTTTTACCTGCCCACTAATTTTTATTACATTTTTGAGCCGCACAAATTTTTAAGAAACTTGGAGTGTCAATGCCTAATGGAAACCTAATTTATTTTTTCATCTGCGCACTAATTTTTATTAAATTTTTCAGCTGCACAAATTTTTTGCCAATGCAGTGTGTTACAAAGTAATAATACTAATGACAATCTATAGCAGGTTAATCTAATAGGAAATCATGGGAAAATTGTAGTAAAATAAATAATAACAACAAGAACATTCATATCCTGATAGCCTTAAAACATCGGAGGGAAAAATATAATATATATTATTCTACTCACAAGGATTTCAGGGAAAAGACATAATTGTCTAAAAAATTTCCTGCAAATTTTGTGCTAAGTTATCGGTCCGAATTGATTTTACGGAATTCCAATAAAATTACAGATCCTCGCTCCGGAATCTTGTGGAATATTTTCATCGCCGCTAAGACTCTATAAAATCTATCGTGAGCAGCCAATGTCTGTTGGAAATACTGGCAATGATGTCTCTGGAAAAAAAATTCTTTCGTGTAGATGAAGCAATTCCATTTCCCGTAAATGTTTTTCATGTATTTAAATTCTAGCATCTTGTTTGACAAAAACTTACCATTACGAAGGTAAAACCAATTGAAGTGGCGTCAATGGAGGCTTTAGGTGTTCCAGTGGACTTGAGACTCTGTTCATAAAACATGAAAATGCGAAGGATGCCCGTAATTATTATTCCACTGGCACTATTTTCAAAGCCCACTCTATGGAAAGTGGCAGAGGTTACAGCTATGAAAAACATGAGTTCTCGAGGCCAATGTTTCATTTTCTGGATTGTAAATACAAAATTCTGTTATGATTTAGGCAAGATTAAGCTAATTTAACATCATACACGTTTTCCAGACAATTTTATTGAGATAAAATAATGTCTGTTCACTTAGAAATCACAATTAAAGTTCGTTGAATCAAAATTGTTGACGTTGTTAGCTATTTTCAATGAAATATTATGCCCCCTTGTGTGGTAGAAATTCCTGAAATCTGCCAGAGAATATCATGTTACGAAATTTAATTGCGAAATATAACCCATCCGAAGTACATCCTGCCCCCCAATATTATGAAGTAAATTCTCTCACAGTCCACCTTCATCGACGTTTTTTACATAGTGTGTGTAGTAATTAGGCTATAAATTAATGATTACATTAGCAATAAGCCTTAGTTTCGTGAAATATGTACAAGATTGCGCTATTAAGTACAAATGAACGGAAGGTCAAACTCACTCACGAAGAATTTTTTTTTTTTTTTTGGGGGGGGGGGGCATGAATCATGAAACGCACATCTCAAGAGGGCAATCAATGCAGCAAATCGAACTTCAGTGGTGAAGGAAAATTAGTTCTCATGAGTATTGAACGTCTATTGAGAAAACTATTTGTTGCAATGATGTTGAGAAAAAAATATCCTATATAAACTTAGTAGATTGATAAACGTAAATACCCTCGACGATTGTCGTTAGCTTAAGTGGGCAGCTCATCTATGCTTGGAAATCCTCAATTTGACGAGGAAGTTAAATTGAGCGCATACTCTAGCGTAATTAACCTGTGGCCAAGTAAAGAAAAGTATTCAAATCCATACTGAGTTTGTGGCACATCATGAAATGCAAGAAAGATTCTTTTCAACGAATAAAAACGCACAAAAAAAACATTAGAAAACTTTGTTCATTCAATTTGTATCACACTATATCGATTGACAACTATTGAAGAACTTGAAATTTGAAGTTAAGGTCGCACAGCTGATTTTGTATTGTTAATTCTAACTTTTTTGAACCATCTATGTTGGGCTGAGCCGGCGTGGGCTGCCGGTTCCTGAAAGTACTTCTCACTACCTCGGGGGGAATGCAAATTAATTGTGAAAAGTGAATAGTTTTCATTGTAATAACTGAAACGGTATTGTTTCCATAAATTCACGGACTTCCGAGAAGAAATCTGCGATAACGCTTGACTGAAACCCCGTAATTTTAGCATACAGTATAAGTATTCTTTTCTTAAATGAATTTTTTACAGAATGGAGTTAATTTCACTTTTGTCATGATATGAAAATATTATCACTGTGTTATTTCAGGTGAACGTTATCATTTCTGTACGGAACAAGCATTGCAAATCCATTTTCCTATCAATTTTGCAATATTTTAAATTCTGGATGTTATTGTATTCTTCTTTTGTTATTGTAACGATGAAATGAGAAATTTAAATTCGCTATAAAAATGCACTATATGGGGAACAATTACCGTCGTAGTTTTCAAGTTCAATTTTATTGTCTAAATATTAATTTCTCATAATAATTGATTATTAATCTCTTATGATTTGCTGATTTTTTTAATTTACAGCAAATTTTGTGTTCAAGTTTGGAAAGAGCAGCAGAACAAGAAAAAGAAATAAAAGAAAGAAGAAAGAAAACAATAATGAAATTAATTAGAAATAACTCTGCAATGAATTTGTTTTTCTATGTGGAAGTCTGAAAAAGTTGAAGAACCAAGTATATTGGAAAAGGCTATCAGCTAAGGAAATACTTAATATGTAATGTGATTGAAAAATGTTTGGTGACATTGAATAACATGCCTACATGACTTAAAATATTACAAATCTTCAATTCCTCTCATTCCTTACCTGAGATGATTTTTACATTTCAAATAGAACCTTCAAACATCAAAAAAGAGCTCCCCCTGCCCAGCAACGGGTTACTGTTATGAAATAACTTCGTCCATTGTTATATATTATTGTCATAATGAATAAAAATTTTAAAATATTAGATATTACACTCATTTTCATTCGATCCCTTCAATGTGAGTAAACCTTGAATGTAGGAATACCACTTGCTTATGTTAACCACCTTTCTCTGGTCCAAGTTCCAATCTAAACGAAGACTTTTAGCAAGGTAATGATCAGCATGAATTTTAATGAATTGTTCATCCATCTGTGCAATTTATCTCATGATTTAAATTTATTCGTTCATTTTTCCCTCGATCAAGAGAAATATAATCGGTCATCTTGTGTGATGACTACCTCTGTCAAGACTCAAGAGATAGGATCACTTTCAAGTTCTGCAGAAGTTTGTTCAGAGAACGGTTTTTGTCCTAGAGTCGAGTCCTAATTTTTTTTTAAATTGCCATTTCAGAGCGAATTTCTTTTTAATTTCATCATATTCTCATTATTTTCTCAGCCACACCGAAACCAAAATGGTGTAACTTTAGCCTTCCACTGATAAATGAAAAATTACGTTTATTCTGACCTATGATTATGTATTTAAAAGTATATCAACAGCAAAATTAGAACCTACGAGCATTCATCTATCTAACGTTATAATTCGTATATGTGAGACTTCAGTCTTCATTAACATTAGTTTCACTACAGGTTATGAACTTCGTTTCGATGGCGAAACATTTTTAAGATGTTCAAGCGTACCCTGATATTCGAGTGGGAGAATTAAATCGCAGGACTACGTTCTTCAGGAAATTCTCGCCAGGCATCGTTGAAAATTCATTACTAGTTGAGTAATCAAATCTGGTTCTTCTTATTTTTTACAAGCGAAACGCAAACACCAAGTTTGTGGCTTCGGGGATTGACGCCAGCCAGAGAACATTAAATCATCACAGAAGAACATGAACTCAAATTGCTCATATAATTTGTCCTGAAGAGTAAAGTATCAATCAGTACCCAAACGTTAGCACGTGCATTTTCACAAAGTAAAAAAGGCATTGTTCTGATTTTCTCATGAAAAAAATTTCACTTTCTTTTGATTGGAGGTGCAGGGAAACTCGTGAAAGCTTCCTAAATCTTTAAGAAAAGCTATTGTCGTCCTGTTTTTTGTCTCTTTTTTCATTTCTCTTCCAAAGAAAACAGTTTTATTCAGTCCTCCATTCTGTTACTCCCTAGAGTATACAAAAGCTCTCGATCATTATTTCTACCTAGAAAGAATAAAGAATGACAGTTGTTAAATATGGAATTTTGAATGAGAATCTTTCATTTCTGCAATCGTTTTTATTTGCTTATGCTCTCATGTTCATTATTTTACTTAGTTAATTGGGCATACGCTTTTAGTGCCATCACTTTGCAACGTCTGACAAAGTACTAAGGACTGAAAAGAACTGGGCGCTTTTTCTTTGTTTTCCGTTTGTGCATATCTTTAAAGCACCAACTCACTGGCCGTATCGTGAATTTCCGTGTGAAGCTGAAATTTTGTAACATATTGCACTCAAAATATTTTCAATATTTGAGATTCGCTTCGCGTTAGGAACATGATTCTCAAACACACTCGCTCTCCAAAAAGCATCAATTTCTCTACTCCCTATTATTAAACACGAATTACAATCTTGGCGAAGACGAACAGAAGCCAAACCTCAGAAGCCAAACCAAACCTCAAACCTTACCTCGCCCTACAATCAACGCCGAGCTCGAAACTTGGGACTAACGAAGAAAACCTCACTCTGAGATTTGATTGGGAAGTCGCGGTGCTGTCAGAGAGCACCTACCCTCAGTTCTGACCAATTAGAGGAGTTAGGGTCGAGTTAAAGCAGGCACTCTGCAGTACAGCAGCAATAGCCATGCATGACACTCAACCTTAATTACGGTACTTCTGAAAGCAGTGTGATGCGTGCCGGCAGTATGCGAGATTGGGAAGAGCATCGGTGAGCTAAGAAAAGACACTAGAAAGGTTTATTGATGATTTCTTAGTCACAAGGGAACATTGACAAAGCGCGACATGTTAAAATGAATTAGGAAAAATAACGAATTTCCCTTTCACAGACACTCCTGCACGCGTACCAGGCATTGTTGGATTGTAAGAAAATGGGTCGATGTTCATGTTCCAAGATGCGAGTTTAGTTATGAGATTTTAAATCAGTTGCGGGCATCAAAAATTTTCTATGGTCTAAAATCACTTCATACGTTAACGTTAGATAGCTATGTTGTTTAACAATTGACATCGTTCAACACGTGATAACAATTGCTCCAATAAAAAACTGCGGCACTCTGAGGACGAATGCTTTTTAGTTCAATGAATGCTGAATTAAAAATGGAAGTGCGTAGCACGATTTCTCATTTACGAAAACATGGTCTGTTGAAATGGCATGTAATTATCGTACATTGGAAAACATTAGCAGGTCGACGAGATTGGGCAAATGAATAAATATATTCCCGTATAATATTTGACTTTTGCTTCACTCTGTAAAATTAATTGCTGCTAATGCCAGCGATCCTTTTAATGCAGCATTGAGTTTTAGGGACGGTGCAATTAGAAGATTAATCAGAAATTTAGGAACATGCGATAAATAGAGAAACCACTTTACGAAGGAAAATTTATGAACAAATATCGTTTAACATGAAAACACTCATTCTCGCAGTAATGCCAAACGAGAAAAAAGTAGATGTCTCGTAAGCTCAGTATTTTCCGCGACTGAAGACAGGACACGCGAAGTTCTAAAGTTTCCATTAAAAAATGTTTAGATGAAGTTAGTCCCTGCTTGCATCTCTGTTGTCAGTAGAAGTAAAACTTGATAACTGTAATTGTGAAATTAAAGAAACGTTGCATCAAAAAGCAAATACATCACAAAAGATATTGGGCGCCGACTCGGCCATTTTGAAATATTCATATAAGGAACTACACAAAAACCTCAATTTAATTGAAACGGTATTCACTGAACGTTTCCCTTCATACCACCAGAGAAAGTAAATTATGCTTCGTTCACATTCCGCGAAAAGTATTCAAGAAGTTTGAACAGGTCCTGCCATTTTACATGTGATGCATGAGCAAATTTGTATTGATTGTCATTTAAACGCTGAGACAAACGAAAGCCTCGCGGTTGCTTCGTGCACTAGAATTAATTTTACTCGTCACCATTCAGATGCAGGGATATGGAAATGTAGATATAGACAGACATCTGCCATAAATAATGCTTTTTTTCCAATTCTTGTAGAGTAAAATGTACGAATATGCTTCGTGTGTCCTTACTCATGAGCAATGGAGGTGAAATTAATAATAAAACGTTCGAAGAAATGAATTTTTGATAATCTTTTATCACAGTGGAAGATGCTAACAGTACTTGAAGTATTTCTGTACATAGCTTGTAGAAAATGATAAAGTAGTTTTCTCCTGCATGTATAACACGGCAAGCACATTTATTTTAAATCGACATGTTCTCGATTTTTAATAAAGTTTACATCCGAGTTTGAGAGTTTGATGTTGTGAAATGTCGTACTTATAAATATCTTGTCTCCTCTTAATTAGAAGATTCTTAACTTGTCTCAAAGAAAAGTTTCTAACCCTCTGTCACAACTCCCGCCGCTCTGTTACTATTCTTACACTTTGTATCATTATCATTGAAGTGCCCCATTGATTTTGTAAATAAGCATTTACGCACCATGTTGTTTTGTAGATAAATTTTAACGATAGCTAAAAACCGAATTATTTTTATACACAAATCATACTCCTATCAGCGAGCATGTGCGACTCATTAGCTAAAATTGTCTTGATGGGTTAATTCATTGCTGAATAAGATAAAAGTTAAAAACTTCCTATGTTTAAATATCAAGGGTACCTAAATTCACTTTTAGCGTCTGAGTGAAGCTCAGTTCGTTGAGGCAGCTTAAGTCACGATGTGTGAGCTCGCTCGTCTCTCGGAACTAGACGGAATCGCCTGGTCCGAATGTTTTTTGGCTGGCTTGACAATTTACGGCATAGATTTTCAATTTTGAATAAGTACCGGAAGTAAATTTTAGAAGTTCACCGTAAGGTGAACTAACCAGTAAGAAGGTGACAAATGGTGACTTAACATCCAATCAATAACGCTGTTCCTCTCGAGGAGGGGAAGTAATAAATGAAAAAGTTACCAACTTGAGACTCAACATCCTATGAGTACCGAAAACAAATCTAGAAGTTAACATCAGTGTGATGCAGTTAACGAGTAGTTTACAACTGGACACTTTGTTGTCAATTAGAACCGAAAACAAAAATCCAGTAGTTCCCCTCAAGTTGAAGCAGTAGTGAGATAATTCAACAACACCACATTAAAATCCTCGAGAAAGGCCAGGAATCGAATAGTCCCGCAAACGTTTAGTAACCCCTGAAAAAAATTCATACGTTATCGAAGTCATCTTCTACAACATTGCACACACTTTCTCTTCACACAGGGAAAAATGTGCTCTTTAAAAATATATTTGTCTCATATTCGTTCAGAGTAAACTTAGGATAATTGTTTCCTGCTAGTGTCGAAAATTGAATTAAGCCCGCCCAAAATTACCTATCATAAGATCACGCGTATTTTCAACCAAGTTTAGGTCGATGTCTTCTGATAAATAAACTATGCTTTCATAAATAGACGTACTCAGGTGAAAATGATTGAATTCAGCCCAATAAATGAATTCTCTCCTCACGTCGCAAATAATTTCAGAACATCGTATAGTAGCCAACCTCTGCTCAATACATTTAGTAGCTTACAGAAATATACTTCTAAATGAATTCTACATGCCATTTTCATAATTCTAAGCAAGAGAGATGGCAGAAACGCAAACAAACTTATTTAATTTTCTTCTAATATAACAGGGACCGACCCACCCATGAACGACCAACACTGACGGCAAATCGACAGTAGTGCGAGTTTCATTTCTCGTTGATGGCAGCGGAAATTAACAGATAATTAATTATTCTCTGGCATTTGACGACAGTCACGACGGTGGGAGGGAGCCGCGGCCTGAGAGGTGGCGTCGCAATGCTGCCTGCTTCCTGCCACGTCCCGAGTTACATTTGATGAAAGGGAATTTGTCGGGTGAAGGGGGAATTTTGTGTGGTGAAAAGGAATTTTTGTGGTGAAAGGGAATTTGTAGGATGAAAGGGGAATTTGTAGGATGAAAAGGAGTTTGTATGATGGAAAAGAATTCGTGTGGTGAATAGCAATTTGTTTGGTGAAAAGGAGTTTATTTGATGAAAAGAAATTTGTATGGTGAAAAGGAATTAAAATGATGGAAAGGAATTGGTCTGATGAATAGGAATTTGTACGTTGAAAAGGAATTTGTATGATAGAAATAAATTTGGATGATGAAAAGAATTTTTATGACAAAGAGGAATTTTCGAGATGAAAAGGAATTTGCATTAGATTTGCTTTTAAATTTAACGTTACACTAATATTCTGAGAGTAAAATTCTACCGTCTATCAATTAAATTTTGAACTTGAACTGTCGATTGAGACTGATTAGCATTTCCATGAATGAGGTGTCAATGCTTGGATGATATATGGGTTATTAATAGCATTTAACCGTTTAATTATTACAGATTCACGGATCAATCGTTCCATAACTAGCAGGGTGCGAGACTCAATAAGGTGAATAACTGATTTCTCAATAATGCCTACGTCCATTATTCGCAAAGTAATCCAAATTTCTTAAATTCTTCAAGTCTCGCGACACGAAAGCAAGCAATAAGCTACTAGAACTCTCAGGCCAGACACAATGGGTGACTTGCGCTATTGATCGAAATAACGCCGGTAATCTTGTCCCAGACTTCCAGGTCTTGGGGTACGGCTGGTACATGCAAGTGGCGCCCTGACACCACAGGGATTGTCAGTTGTCAACTCAGGAATGTGTAGCTGATGTTGAAAGAAACGTAATTAGTTATGAGATTTTAAATCAGCTACAGGCCATAAATTTTATGAGTCTAAAATCATTTATATGTACAGCTGATGAGCTGTATTGATTAAAAGTTGGTCAAATTTAACACGTGTTAACAATAATTGTGCCATCAAACACTGCAGCACTCTTTTTAGCTGCAGGCAGTGTCGAGCGTCAGAGTTGAGGATACGAAAATGTTACGTCTTTCAAGAGTATATGACAGTAGGAGTACTTCTGTGTGAAATCGGGAGCATTATTTCTGTATGAAGCGCCTCTACGTCTCGGTGAGACTAACTTTGTGTGAGTACAAAAGTATACCTAGGAATACCTAAATAGGAAGGAATACCAAATCCCAGAGTGTGCGGGATTTAGGATTGACCGTACACTCGTGTGATATCAAGTACCTGCTTGAGTTTAACGCATGAGATCGAACACATTACCTCCGAATGAGACCCAATACTCAATCTACCATCGAATGACCTGCTGATTTTAAATTTTTCAGTATAATTGATTTGAAAAATAGTTGAAAATTTTTAGGGAAGTGGATATTTTTTCCGAATTTGAAGTTTTTAAAATGTTGTCATTAGCTCACTCATGAGATTTTTTAAGACCGTTAATTGAAATCAAATTAACCCCTTGGAACTAGTCAGACAACCAACATAGTATTGATTTTATCAGCATTGAAGTGTATATTGTACTGGACGAATAAATTGAGAGAAATTAATATTCGAACACCTGAAGTGAACATTCTAAACATCGCTGTACACCTCGCTGTCTGATTCCGTATTCTGCCAGCGGGAATGAAGCAATTAATCAACCGCTGTTTGATTCCGTATTCTGCCAGCGGGAATGAAGCAATTAATCAACCGCTGTCTGATTCCGTATTCTGCCAGCGGGAATGAAGCAATTAATCAACCGCTGTTTGATTCCGTATTCTGCCAGCGGGAATGAAGCAATTAATCAACCGCTGTCTGATTCCGTATTCTGCCAGCGGGAATGAAGCAATTAATCAACCGCTCTTTGATTTCGAATTATAGTTTTAATCACACTGGACGAACAAAACAATCAAACAGCAGGTAGTACAGCGTATGCTTAGGATGATTATGTCACATATGCGAATGTTCATTTTCCTCATTTATGTATTTGAAACATATTCATGGTCGCCTACAAGAATCGCAAGCAACTTTGTGTTCACGGAGTTTTTGAAAACATAAGAAAATAAATAGCAAACATTTCCTTCACAATTACCAGTGAATTGCTCGTGAGGTAATAGAGATCTGTTATTTTAAGAGTTTTATAACCAACATTTTGTGTGAGAGTACACATTTCACATTTCACCCCTAAATTATGCGAGAATGATGAACCTAACTAATAACAATTTAGGTTTTTTACACTGAAAAAAATCGTTTGAAAGCTCTTAAAATATTCCACGCATGCAAGCGTAGATCAAAACTTGAAGCACTTTTAAGTGAATTTCATTAGCCCAACGTAAGCCTTTTGAAATCAAAGATTCGAATTTCAGCGTAGAAAGAGCATTTAGTACCGAGATCGTAAGTTTCAAATGTTATCATGGCACCCTTGTTTTGTATTAGTATTATAGCAACGAGCAACATCTCATAAGGTACGCTGAGCTACTTACTGCAAACAGTCTCTTCCCTCATACCTTGAGAAATATTGTATTTCACGTTGCAAACGAAGATTTAGAAGTTTTCTTCAGCAAAAAATTTCTTACAAAACCACTAATTACATTTAATTCCAAGGTCATTTACGGCTTTGCTGAATTTTCATCCTTAAAATAGTTGGGTTATGATGCTGTCAGGCAGGGCGAAGGAGAATGAAGTAGATGGCATCCAAGGAAGAAAAACATAAAAAAAATAATGCGACACGGAGAAATAAGGAATGTAAAATGGCAAAAAAATGTGAATTTACCAAACAAATAAGACATGAGTCTACCGAATAAATTCTGTAAAACGCTACCTATATAGGCCAGTCAACACGGAGTTGTTGCTGAAGTGAATACTTTACTATTACATCCAACAAAGTCAGAGTGATACTGTCAATCAAATCCTGTTCACTTACGAAGGTAATTCAACGTCAGGACACCAAACAAACTCAACTTAAGACAACTCGGCAAGTCCAGTGCATAAATACAACACAAAGTCAATGCAAGACTACCCAACGAATTCAACGTAAGACCAGCCAGTGAATTCAATATAAAACCACTAGTAAATCTAGCATAAGGCTATTGACCAACTCCTGTGAAAGACTACCAAGGGTCTCGGTGCCTAACCGGAAGAATACTGTGCGTACGTAATGCTTCCAAGAAGCCGTTGCAGTTCTCTTTATTTTGAGAAACTATTCCAATTACTTTGGGAGTAAGATTTGAAGGTTGAGTTCCTGTCTCGTGACGCCCTAGGACCGTCACTCAAGAATAACGCAGTCTAAGCTCTCCCCTACTTCCTTCCATTGGATACTAAGGGAGCCAATAAGCAATAAGACGGAGAGAGCTATTGCGCCAGATGAGCCTGGGAGGGTGAAACGGTTCTCACTTCAATCCTTTAAAGCAATTGGTACGTAGAAAAAAGAAAATAATAAAAGTGCGTTGAAGCAGATCACAGAGATGAAATCTGAACGGTTCATTCTAGTGGAAGGCAATCTTCATTTCAATTTGATATTGAATTTTACCAGGTCGTGTAGGATGGGATTGCTCCTATAACGTCGAGCAGACAACGTCTCTTCCAGAGGAACATTGAGCTTGTGTATGGAAGGAGGAGCGGACGGTCGCCGGTCCTGACTTCTACGTGACTGGGGCATGGAAAAAAATGAATGTTTAAGCTGCGAGTGATGCCCTCTGCTCGTGTACGCTCACTTTGTTGCTTGGTGCTGGGAATCTTTACGCGGGAGTGCGCCTGCGTTTTGGAGAAAACTAATTTAAATTTTTTTTCAGAGTTTTGACGATTAAGGGAAATGAAGTTTTACTGGTTACGATAATTACCTAGGGAATTAATACTATCACCTAGGCGAATAGTTTTTGGCTAGGTTAATTTAGTAAGTAATAAGTGGCGTATTGAATTGAATTGCAAACTTTCTACTTGATTCACAGTTGCTTGACTTCTTTACATAAATTTAGAGCGAATTTTTGAAATTCCCTCACGCAAACTGCATGAGGTCTGGTTATCAATGAAACAATAGTTTCACGTAGACCCTGAAATTAAAAAAAAAATTTGCGGACAACATCACCCTTTATGGTCTACATAACTATTATCCGTGCCAATCCGAACAGTCACCAATAATTTAATTTCTGTTTGTATTAATTTGCCTAATTACAGAGTTTTCATGACAAAAAATGAACCTTTCCTCCATTACAGCTCTTCAATTTCTGTAGACTCTCACAGATTTGTCAATTTACTTCTCAAGTAATTTCCATCTCTGGTTTTGTAAATGTAATTGACCTGCGCTGAAATGTACAAATGGAAATCGAATCACGCTTATTTGTTGTCTTAGAATGCTTGTATGAGTAGTTAAATTTCGTGAAATAGTCAAAAATAACTTCTATTCTGAAAAAAATAGGCTGCCATGAGTCTCAGATACTCATCAACGATAATTGCTACTCTGAAAAAAATAAGGCTGCCTTGAAACTCAACGAGTCGTCAGAGATAATTAACTGTATATTTCGAAAAAAAGGCTGCTATGAAACTCAGATAACCATCAACGATTATTTCTGTTCTGAAAAACAAGGCTGCAATGAAACTGTTCAAGATCACTTTGCAAGTCTCCAAGGAGTCAGCAGTTACGCTTCGCTCATTAGGAGTCTATTTCAGAATTTTAATTTTGGCTAATAAAGCTCGAGCTAAACGCAATTAGCGCACCGGATCTTTGAATAAAAGGTTAATATGAACGTTGAAATTATTCATTTTACTCTCCTCTGTCGTTAGAAGATAGGTTTTATGTGCCTCGATTGAACGAGGAAAATTTCAATTCCTCTGAACTATCATTAGACAACCCAAGCTTCGTTTAATTGCAAACAAAATTTCCTTACCTTCGAAATGATGAATTAAGAATAGACAACCAGCTAGTGTTTCCTTTTAAGTGCAGAACAATTCTCAAAAGTGACTTTAACTTCGTACATTTTAAATTATTTGTATTCAACTGTGTCGTTCAAATTAGGTTTACAATATTATTAACATTTATCAGCCTCCTCAAATTCGTTCTAACCTTTTGCAAGCTAAAATTGCTGCTCTGCAAGTATCACAGAGGAGTTCTCATTTGGCATCTGCAGAACTTCAACTTTTGTTGTACTTCTTCCATCCAGGAGAAAATTGAATATACATTCTCTACATACATTGAATTGCAGCTACAGATTTATTCTCGATTGTTTACGTGTATTATGAGGTCATAGTTACGAGCACAAAAATAGCCCGTAAATTCGCTAATACCTTGCAACATTCATTCACGAACGCATTCCAACATTCATTTGCACGAGTGAACTGCCTGCTGAAGTTCATTGCAGCATAGGATGAGGTAATGGCAGCTTTTGCCAAACCTTAATTAATTGTGACAATGTTTACTCGTCATGTTTCACTAATGCAAGTTTTTCAAGTTACTTCAGAACAACTCCATGACGCATAATTTTCAACGGAGTTTGTACTTTCCTTTCACAATTATACTGAAATTCTATGCAGGATGCGAGCACTCATTCACAACTAACAAGAGCAACAGAGCAGTCGTTCCTCATACGATGATGGCTGACTCAGATAATGACGAGGTGCCGACATTACATGATCTTGAGTTGTTCACAACAGAATTTGAAGACATTAAGAGAGTAATTTGCGCAATCTGCCAGTCGTCAGAGATGCTTTAGACAAGCAGCAATTTAAAATTACCTTCCCGGGGCAAATAGCTGCAGAAAAAGAACTAATACCAAAACCTACATAACGATTAATTTCAGAACTTATCGTTAAAACACCATGAATTTAAATTCAATTATAACTGTCATTGCTTAAATAAAACTGTCATCCCAAATTAGGCTACAAGTTAAACATTAATAACAATTTCCCTTTACGTTCAAATACTTCAAACAGAATTAGAGTCACATTAAATTTCACAATAAACAACAATATCAAGCAACAACTACAACGATCATTCTATCTCAATAAGAACACTTGAAAAATATAAATACAAAAATGTGTCTGAGATACAGAGCAGCGATTAAATTCTTTTTCAACGCAAGCCTTTTCAACTTAAACGATCACGTATGGCTCAAAACCAAAGCCCTATTGGCGGCACCGCACGGAAGACCATGCGGAAGTGAGGCGACGATATGGTGATCTCGCATCATGGCGTCGGGGCGAGGGAATATCCGTCGAGGTCTTAGGCCGCCTGTAAATCCTAAGCTGTTGTCTCGTAAGGCTGCAAGAAATAGCCGGGTTTTGCCGTTCATATCCAGTGAGTTGGGTACCGTCATCTGTTCTCGTTATGTTCGCCCGGCCTGCCCATTTAGAGCTACATTTTCATATTACGTTCCAGGCTAACCGGTCGCACAACGAACCCGAGCTCGTATCTCGCTGCTTATTCGAGCACCCTTTTCTTTATGTCAATGCCCTCCTTCTAAGTGGGGCCTTTCACTTACAACCTGAATACTTTCGAAAGTCATCAAGTCGCCAACCGTTGAATTAGAAGTCTGCGAAACCATGACGCCGCCTTCCATTTTTTATCCAAAAGTACGAGTAGCACTGAGACGGCAATAAAAGCATTGGCAAAATAGGCACCTCTATGAAGATGCTCGTTCCGTATGGAAATTTGCGAAGGTGAGGCATTGCTTGTTTCACTTTTTATGATTAGAAAAAGATACCGTGAATTGTGGATGTGCTTGTGGATTACTGGGATACGGGGGCAACTGGCGCTTTAAATTGAGAGAACTTGACTCACAGGCAATGTAAAATGATGAACTAAATTTTTTTACCGATGTCCTTTTGATTGCTGTGGTGACAGCGTCACTTCCAACGTCATTTACACTTGCAAGATATCATACATCAGTAATTGTCTAGCATGAATCTTCTGCTGAAAAATAATATTTTTCTAAGGAAAAATAACGTAGAATTAAATGCAGATCTTTGTAATCAATATGACACGTTCTTCAAATTGAATTTTGCTAAAAGAAAACATCGTATCGCAATGTTGTCATGAGTTACTGTACCTATATTTTAAACGCATCTAAGGGTACAAACAGCATAGAGGGTAAAATTATTAAACATCTTCGACAATTAATTACATTTTTTTAACTACAATTCTTTAGATATTCTGCTGCTTAAATTCCATGGATAAAAACATACGACGTTACATGGGTGTAGCAGGACAAGACAGGTGTGAAGTGACTACAGCTAAAGAAAGTTAACAGTTATGAAATGTTAAAGTTGATTGGTTATAACTCTGATATTTCACTCATCAATCAAATACTCTCCGCTCGAGGTGTCATTCCCCATGAACTTTGTGTGCATTACAGTACATTAAGAGTTTACAAACAAACAAACATCGGCATCTTTGGGATGCTTTATTTCCAATCAAGCCTGATACATATGATCTTAAGCATTGGTTTTTCAAATGTCTTATAACTAATCCTTAATATAGGACACCATGACGGTTCCCCCGTAAAGCCGGTACCTATTTCCGACACCTGGGTTGAGTGGGGTATTGTGCTTGAGCTTTCCCTTATACCCAACGGGGAAAATTTCCGCGCCAGCGCCGGGATACGAACCCTCGTCTCCAACATACAAGGCTGATCCCTTAACCACTGTGCCACTGAGAGCACCACGGAGTACAATCAGAAGGTATTACAAAAATTCAGGTGTGTCTTGAAGAAGGTAATTGCCAAAGGGCAGGGATTTCAAAAACCTTTGCAACCACTGATTTTTTGTTTTCTCAAATTAAGTTTTGGGTCGTTTTAAGTTTTACGTTTTCAGGTCGCAGGTCTGCAATGAAAGAAAGTGAGCAAAATTGTTGGTGCTGAAAAAGAGTGTCATTTTTTGTCATCGTACAATAGATCAAGAGTTAAAAAATAATCTTTTTGAAAAATTACGAGTCTAGAAATTATCTTGCTCTGTCGTTTCTAAATAATAAGTGCACCATCACACGGATTCATTCTTACAGACTGAAAAGAACAATATTTTAAAACTCGAACTATAACACCATGCTTCAAATAGTTCACGATACTTAGAATATGTTAAGGCAGTAAATTGACATGTCGTAAATGTTCAAGTTTGCATTTCTGAAATGGCGCAGAAAATAATCATACAGCGTTATTATCCACGGGGCCCAGAACGGAGTTCAATTTCAGTGATAGATCGGATGGCCTCACGCACAAGCTGGCGCTGGGCTGGACACAATAGACCAGGTCTCCCAATATTGAATTTTTCTGCACTTATGAGAAAAAGAATCATTTCCAGCCGAGAACGTTTCTAAGTACATCGATTTTGGAGCTTAAAGGGAAAGATGTTACTGTTTTTTGCGCCATGGCGTGGCAATGAGCTCCGGTATATCAATGTTATCTATAGCGCAAGTGTGACACGATGATATAAGCAGGTTGAACTTGTGAAGTTCAACGTGAGCTAGTTGAACATGAGATTGTTGAGCAAGCGAAGTTGAGCATGAGCTAGTTGAGCGAGGGCTTGTTGAGCAAGAAAAGTTGAGCGTGAGCTAATTGAGCGAGGGCTTGTTGAGCAAGCGAAGTTGAGCGGGAGCTAGTTGAGCGGGAGCTAGTTGAGCGAGGGCTTGTTGAGCAGCGAAGTTGAGCGGGAGCTAGTTAAGCGAGGGCTTGTTGAGCAAGCGAAGTTGAGCATGAGCTAGTTGAGCGAGGGCTTGTTGAGCAAGCGAAGTTGAGCATGAGCTAGTTGAGCATGAGCTTGTTGAGCGATGGCTTGTTGAGCTAGTGAAGTTAATGAGGGATTCTTGAGAATGGGCTACTTGAAGAAGCGAAGTTGAGCATTGCCTAGTTGAATATGGGATAGTTGAGCATGGGCTAGTAGGGCAAGCAAAGTTGAGCATGAACTAGTTGAGTGTGGGCTAGTAATGTTTGGGCTAGTTACATATGGGCTAGTTAAGCATGAGCTTGCAGAGCTAAGTTCATGTCTGTAGCATATGGGTAAAATAGAAGTAGGTTGATTCAGAGAGGGTTACCTGACTATGGGTCAGTTCAGTATATTTTTTAGCGCTTATATCTGTTCATCACCGATCAATGCAGTATATGAGCTGCTACAATTAAACTCTATCTTTAACTGTTAGTGAATTTCTTAACATAGGATGGCTTACATAAAACTCCTCAAGTTCATTTTATCTGAGAGTGTCATCATAATTAGTTATCAGAATATAAAACCTTTAATATTAATTAGCAGCCTTCTTATCACTAACAAAATTAGTCGAAATCCTGATTTCTCTTCTCAGAACTGGACGTTTTAGAGTCGATGCGCTGGTCTCACAACACGATAAAAAAACAGAATCGTCGACATAGGTTTGAATTCTTTCTGAGAAGATTTGGAAGCTTTTCTTTCGATTATTGACGAAATCCTACGCAAAAGTTTTTGAAAATAAGTTTAGATGATAGAAAATTAAATGAACAGCGATTTTGTACAGCTATTGATGCTCTCATGCACAGGCATGGTGCAATTCAAAAGTAGCTTATTAGTTCGAACGTTGGTGAACCTAGAGCGAGTATGGGGGAAATTTTTTTTCAGATTTATACTCGAAATTAATGCTTAGCATGAGAATTAAGTAAAATAACAATAACACTTTCAACAATTAATTTTTATCATGATTTACATCTCATGTCAATTTCCATTTAAACATGAAATGCAGAGTGAACTGGTGACGTGTCTTTAAATTTAAGGAAAATCACTTTGAGTGAAGAAGTTCTACAGCAGCTGAAATTATTAAGTTCTCTTTGTGGTGACGTTCGGCCACACACCGCAACAAAATCACTATGCCTGGACACTATACCACCTCACTCCACTACCACACTACACCACCATACTACACCTCTGCAAAAAACCACCACGCTACACCACTACACTACTCCACCACACCACACCACTGTTCAACACCACCATACTACACCACCACACTACACCACCACCTACACCATCACACTACACCACCACACTACACCACCACTCAACACCACCACACAACACCACCACACCAAACCACCACCCAACACCTTCACTCTTTGAAGCCTGGAGGCCAGCAGCCGTAAGAGATCGACACTGAGGTAAAAACTTTATCTATAGTCGATTATGTTCCTTTAAATTTGTCGCAAAAATTGTTCAGTCTCTTAAAATTGTTCTGTCAGGTATAAAAATTTCAGTACGTGTCTCTTTTGAATCGTGCATGTTGTTATACAATTGCGTTTAGTAGATTTGATACATGATTCAATGGAAAAACATCTTCAGAATGATTTGATGGTACAATGTGAAATATAAACAGTTTTTTTTAATCCAAAATTAACAATTTTAAATTGAATTTAGAAAATACTATATAGGAATAAATTAATGCTGGAGAAATCATTGTCAGGATACGTCAATTCACAACATTACTTAACAAGTAAATTTATTACCCAAGGTTTTTACGGGGCTAACTCCGCATGTCGTCTGATTTCACTGGAGTTGTAGGACTCAATTTTTTTTTTCTCATAATTGAATTTGTTTGATACTCCGTCTTTTGACTATACCAATAATTCGCCAATAATTAAGTAGTCAATAGCTATTCGTATGAGTACCAAGCTAGGGAGGCATTTCAAAACACACCAAACATTGCCGTCTAACTTCGCTATCGAATCAACTCAGAATTCTTCTATTTTCCTGAAATGGTGGCAAATTAATTTCTTTATACTCCATATTTACTGTAACCATCTTAATATCTCACGACGCGACACCAAATCCAACAACTAATATTTCAACAAAAATTTGTTGAGGAACCCCCATGCGCTGTAATTGTGAACTTAAACATACCACTCAATAAAAACTACCTAACAACCTCATACTCTCGTCCAACTTGTTCGCTTAACAACATCGCCGAAATTAAACACAGTCGTGATAGCTTGGCCCATGAATCACAATACTCGAATGTAAGAGCCACACCTCAAAAACTTATGTTCTGATTACCCTTTATTTAAAGTCAGCGGATATCCATACCAAAGTAACGGACTTATGCTCTGAGGATCTGGGCAGATACATGTACGATCAATGCAAGCTGATAAAATGAAGAAAATAAAATACACCCTCACATAGGACAAGTATACACGGTTAAACAAGCCTTTAGAGCGAGTGGTATTTTATTGCGAAAAATAAAAGATTCTAATGTCGATTTTCTTGCGTGCACAGTTGTTACGCGGAAGAGCTAAACCTAGGGACAAATTCTCTTTTATACGGCCTCGCATGCGTAGATAAACCGTCCAGCCATTACAAGCTGTCTAACGCAGAGTGGCCGAGAGTGGATTGCTCAATCGGTATCTTGAACCTTCAATTTTGCATTTCGAAATGCAGATGCTGAAGTAACTGGTTCATAAAATCGATTTTTTCGCATGGAGAAAATGAACTGGAATCTAGTAGAAAATCAAGTTCATATGTACGTGTACCGTCAAGTGCTATTGTTTCTCTAAACGAGAAGAAAGCTTAGCTGTACTGCACACACCTTACATACGAACAAATCAACAGCGTGAAAATTCATCTGATTCGTACACCGTGAATTTTATAAATGAAAACGAATTAATTTGAAGCTGATACAAAATTCTCAAAACTAAATAGACCATCAGCATCATCAGAAATGATGTGCTCTTGATGACTAATTTTTTACCTGTCATGCATTACTTTACGATGTATTAGCAACAAGAAACTGCATTTTAACGCAAAGAAGAAAATATTTATTTTTTAAAAAACAAAGTCAACGTGAGAATTTCCAAAATTTGGAAAGGACATGAATAGCGCTCTGTGGATATGATGTGCCGGCAGTAATTGCACGTTGCATGCAATTTGCACTGTACGCAATTCCTGCTGAGGTTGAATGGCTCCTGAGAGTCGCGCACTGCTGATGCGAATTGTGGCTAAGAGCTCAGGGCAATTAATTCCCGTTCTCAGCTACAAATATTTATTATTTAGCTGTTCAAAAGCATAAATTATCAAGTGTTAATAAAGCCGTTGCCCAAAATTAGAATGCCAGAAAGTGTAGTGATTTTACTGATTTGTCTCACAATTAGAATTGAAAGTAAAATTTGGTATTGCACAAAGCAGTATTGCACAACTACAGTATTGCACAAAGCAGTATTGCACGAATCAGTATTGCACAAAGCAGTATTGCACAACTACAGTATTGCACAAAGCAGTATTGCACAAATCAGTATTGCACAAAGCAGTGTTGCACAACTACAGTATTGCACAAAGCAGTATTGCACAAATAAGTATTGCACAAAGCAGTATTGCACAAAGCAGTATTGCACAAATCAGTATTGCACAAAGCAGTATTGCACAAATCAGTATTGCACAAATCAGTATTGCACAAAGCAGTATTGCACAACTACAGTATTGCACAAAGTAGTATTGCACAAATCAGTATTGCACAAATCAGTATTGCACAAAGCAGTATTGCACAACTACAGTATTGCACAAAGCAGTATTGCACAAATCAGTATTGCACAAAACAGTATTGCACAAAGCAGTATTGCACAACTACAGTATTGCACAAAGCAGTATTGCACAAATCAGTATTGCACAACAGAAATTTCAAGGCAAGCCTCGTGTACCAGTACCTTCAACACACAATGACCTTTGAGTCAACTTCGAGTGTTGAATGATATTTGTTCTACGAATTCTGGGTTTTCGTCGGAGTAATTTTTTATGATTGAAATGAACAATTTCGATAGCATTATTATTTTGTCCGGAATTTTTATACCATTTCACGGGTGTTCAATTAAGATTTTCTCATCTACTCTTTGCAGGAAAGCCAATTTTCGGGCGTGAAATTAATCCTGTAGGATGCAGAGAATGTCAATTTATTTTACACAAATACAAGATTAAGAAATTGAATGGTTCAAGCATAAATGTCATTCTCAAAATTCTACATTAAATTAATTCATTTATTTTCCCCTTTCGTGTAAATCATACAAACTTTGACCCTTGCAGCTGCAAGTGACATTTCTCGCTCCAACAATGTCAGCGAAATGCTCCGAAACAAAACCAAAGTTTTCGGCCGATTGTTGTAAATACATTCCCTCAAATGTCAACAACCAGACACTTCAAGTTGGCCAGCTCATCATCGCGTGTAAAAACCCGATGGAGTAAATTTCAAGATGTCACATCTTGCAAGATTCAAACATCTCCAACCGCTTTCGTATCCTTATCTCAAACTTCGTTTCAGTGGCTCATGATGGAGAAAACGGTGTATTTTTTCAGGAATAAGAACTTTACCAAAGTTGCCATATAATCGGAATCCTTGAGTCATTTTCATTATAAATAAATGCGATGGTAGCGACAGATATCGGTTGTTTCTTCTTTCGTTTTTACCTTAGGTAGCCACTGAATTTATGATTAAGAATGCACATCAGTCGCATGCACTCTGTTGATTTTTCTAACAAGTGCAAAAACAGATTTTAACCTCTAGACCGAAGCATGAAGCTCTGAATATGTTAACAAACTACAGAAGACATGGAGCCAACTCCAAGGGTGAGTCTTCCATCCATACCTAAGCGTCCAATTTTAAATCACCATACCTGAGCACCATACCTAAGCCCCTAGCCTGAGCACTACACCTGAGCACCACACCTGAGCCCCTTCCCTGAGCACTACACCTGAGCACCATACCTAAGCCCCTAGCCTGAGCACTACACCTGAGCACCATACCTAAGCCCCTTGCCTGAGCACTGCACTAGAGCATCATACCTGAGCCCCTTGCCTGATCACTACACCTGAGCACCATACCTAAGCCCCTTGCCTGAGCACTACACTTGAGCACCATACCTGAGCCCCTTGCCTGATCACTACACCTGAGCACCATACCTGAGCCCCTTGCCTGATCACTACACCTGAGCACCATACCTAAGCCCCTTGCCTGAGCACTACACTTGAGCACCATACCTGAGCCCCTTGCCTGATCACTACACCTGAGCACCATACCTGAGCCCCTTGCCTGATCACTACACCTGAGCACCATACCTGAGCCCCTTGCCTGATCACTACACCTGAGCACGATACCTGAGCCCCTTGCCTGATCACTACACCTGAGCACTAACCTGAGCCCCTTGCCTGATCACTACACCTGAGCACCATACCTAAGCCCCTTGCCTGATCACTACACCTGAGCACCATACCTAAGCCCCTTGCCTGAGCACTATACTTGAGCACCATACCTAAGCCCCTTGCCTGAGCACTATACTTGAGCACCATACCTAAGCCCCTTGCCTGATTACTACACCTGAGCACCATACCTAAGCCCCTTGCCTGAGCACTATACTTGAGCACCATACCTAAGCCCCTTGCCTGATCACTACACCTGAGCACCATACCTAAGCCCCTTGCCTGAGCACTATACTTGAGCACCATACTTAAGCCCCTTGCCTGAGCACAACACCTGAGCACCATACCTAAGCCCCTTGCCTGAGCACAACACCTGAGCACCATACCTAAGCCCCTTGCCTGAGCACTATGCTTGAGCACCGTTTGTTACTACTGTTCAAGTAAGGTAAATCAATGAAAAACGTTCTTTCTTGTTTATTTGTTCGTTTCTAATGCATTTATAGATTATAATTATTTTGGTATTAAATTTTCGTACAACGATGTTCGTCGAGTGTGGTCACTGAAGGGAAAAACTAAAAGCATACAGTAGCGCTTGAACTTTTTCTTCAAGATAAAAATTAATTTGCCAAACAATAAAGAGTTTGTTTCATGCTTCTGCACTCATAACACAGCAAGTTTTAGCTCACAATACAATAAAATGCGTTTTGAAAGTATTCTTATTACATAAAGCAGCGTTGAATAGTCGACTCTTTGCTAAACTTATTGTCGAATCAAAAAAATTAAATGTTCTGCAATACCGTTTGCTTAAAAATGTCTTAACATTCATCGGAGAAAAATTCTGCTTGGGATGAGAGTGCAAGAACAAGCAGGACCCTTGACACCGAATAGTGAAGAACATAAAGGCCTCTGAAATAAGTGCTGTCCCCACCACAGTGCTCTCCAGCTCCGAAGGTGTCGCCGCCGCCCCGTAGGGATCAAAATCGTGTTTTCCGGCCGAGCATGAAACTAAGCTCGGCGGAACGCCAAGCGTGGGGAGGTCGCGTTCTCAAGCCCTAACGGGTGCTTCCTTCTTCCCAATTGGAAAAGTAATGCGAAACTCGGACGTGATAATCTGGGTGAGGTGGATCCTAGAGCACAGTCCCTGAAGAACTGCACTTGTGCATTTATCAAGAAAACAATGAGAATCCCGGGTTTCCGTGCTGAAAAAGATAAAAAAAAGAGTTAAGGGTATTGTGAAAAGCATAGTCATGAAAGCTGCTGAATTAGGAGTTATTTATAACAATTTTCAATGTTTAATTAGGTAACAATTTGAAGATAAAACAGGTTTACGCTGATAAACTGATTAATAACGTAAACGTTTTTTACTGCTACAGTGATCAGTATTTATTTCTATTAAGAAAGTCAATCAGTAATTTTATACTCTGCGTCCCTTACCCTGATGATGATAACTACCTTTCATTTTATTTTGCACATCCCGTTATCTTTTCAGCTTTTCATGTACCGTACAAAAGTGAGTTCACCACTGATGTCACTACCACACTGACCATCTATGACGACGTAGTCAGTTATTATTATACAACAGATTTCTAAGTGTCCTATTACATTTCAACCTCTAGTGTTGTAGTTTTTTAATATACTACAACTATTAATGAATGCAATGGAATCAGTGGGACTTGTGGAAAACTGTCGGAGGCTTGAATATTCAAACGATATACACTCTCTGATCTTCAAAACATTCTTATATTAGATTCCATAACCTCAAGTGTTATTTTCCCAACCGTTTCAAATTAAGGCAAAACATGACGGTTTCCGAATTTGCATTTCCGAAGATATTCTCACTGCACGGGACAGGCCTGCACCCATAGGTGTACCCTGTTTTCAAAGGCCGTTCCGAGGAGGACGGTTCGCTCGGTGGCATCCCCAGCAGCACGTTCCCTCGCCTAGAAATGGCCTCATTGGTTAGCAACGTTCAAATAGCGTCGGCTCGATACAGGCCTCCGCACACACATGGTCACCACTCCGGCGCTGGTTTACAGTCTAGGCCGTCATTTCAACGAAATGTACTTACATCCGCCATCGAACTATGAATTGCGATGCGTTTTTGCAATGTATTTGTTTGCATATTGAATGTCGACAAAATGATCGACTTCCCTATTGAATGTCTAGAGAATGATAAGCTTGCCTATTGAATGTCGAGAGAATGATAAACTTTCCTATTGAATGTCGAGAGAATGATAAACTTGCCTATTAAATGTCGAGAGAATGATAAACTTGCCTATTGAATGTCGAGAGAATGATCAACTTGCCTATTGAACGTCGAGGGAACGATTGACTTGCCTATTGAACGTCGAGGGAATGATTGACTTGCCTATTGAATGTTGAAAAAGTGAACAAATTGTGCTGAACCAATTTATCATTTAAAAATGAATTTATCAATCGCACATTTCGTTATAAAAATAATCAGTGAGACACTAATAAAAAATTGTGCTTTTGATTCATTTGTCGCAGAAATGAGGTCTCTGGAGGTGTTATTTGATTTTTAATGTATGTGCTTGCAAGGTGCCCATCTGTATCCTGTTTTCTTATCATTGCCTTTTCTTTTCATAAGCTCATTAGTCCGTGTAACACCTGCGACATCAGTGTCAGCGCAACGGTGATGGAGCCTCAACATAATTCTATTTTTTCAGTGTTACTACTTGATTTTTTTTTAGCACAGCTACATATAATCAGTACACTGGTGAACGGCTCAGCCCGGCTGGTAAATAATTCATACAACGCCTTTTCTTTACCATTCTTGCAAGAAGTGAGTGCAAATGTTGTACCACACTTTTGTTTTCGGGACGTGCCGCAGTATTTGCTTGTGTTTCAGACAATGAAAAAGAACTGTAAATGAGCAAGAACTGTAAAATGAGCTGAAAAGGGTGCATGAGGTCTCTAAAAAGGACCTGAAAGCAAATTACAAAACCAATTGGCATATGAACGGCTTTAATTTATCACGCATAGAAAGTAATCTCATATCAAGACTGCTGGAAAACTGAAATCAATTATAGTTCATTCAAATACGAATATCGCAGAGTTCTGTGAACCAAATTCTACTCTTTTGTATATCAATGCTCTGTTGTATCATCCTATTCCATCACCTCCAGAGAGTAATTGCCGCCAATTTCATGCATTGTTGGGCTGCTGCGTACCTCAATTAAAGTTTTGAATAGAACAAAAGATGGATGGTCCAAAATACAAAACGAGATGAATAAAACTAAAATGTGAAAACAGTAAACAATACTTTTTCAACTATTAATCTGAATGAATTTTTCAAAAGAGATATGCATAAAAGATGATTTTGAAATCTAAAAACAAGCTCTCGAATGTTTTGCCAACTTGTATTCTAGAATGTGTCAAATTATTTGCCCCGTTTATTTCAAAGCATGCTCAAACACGGTCAAATTAAACAACTCAAAACTTCTCGAACCACAATAAAGCGCACATGATCGAATGCCTAGAACTTGACGAATTTTTTTGCGTGAATTGGATTGATATAATTTCTCGAATCCTATCTATATCGGATGGATGAATAATTTATTCTGCGAGGAAGACAACAAATCCTAGGGATCTTGTACGATCCAGATAGTTACAAAAAAATTGAGGCAGCGTTAAAAAACACCGCGAGTTTGCATTCAATTTTTGTTTCAAGTTAAATTCATCGTTACAAATTGAAGTGACTTGATCATAATGGCTCTCGACTGCAGTGAAATGGAAGTTAAATAGCGAGATTTGGTGGTTGAAGTGAGTTACGTTGCATGTTTCAACGTCTGAATTTTTTGTCAGGAAAATATTTCTTGCGGATTGAGTTCGTCAAGGGTCGAATTTTCAAGTAAACACTATTTTTAATTGCTGGATCATTGAGTTTTTTTCAAATGAAATAAAACTCAAATCCATTAAGTTCGAAGTCATTACTCCAGCTTATTCGTAATCAAGCTTTGAATTAATTTTTTTTCATATTGCAGGGGCGACATCCAATCAACAAAACAAACAACTTCCGTTGTCTGATCTATTACGACGCAAATGTAAAAACGAACGGTCGAAAGAAGCACGTGAAACACAAAAACAAAGAGCTCTCATCAATTGATACTTGTCGATATATCTGATGATCTCATCATCACTAGGCGTTAAATCTGAAGATCTCTACGGAGGTTCGATGATTGGACCACAGCGCTCAAAGAATGGTCTCCCGAGCACCCAAAATTCAGGAGGTTGATTAAACATAGGCTGCAGATGTCTATTCTCTAACGATTTTTTTTAACTAATGGAGATGTTTCATTAGTTCACTAAAATAAATATAACTTGGAGAATACATACGCATGTGCAATACATTTTTCGTCTAGCCACAGGTTTGAATTATAGCTGCTCCCAAAGAAACATTTCTGTTTGTGCAGCAACGGCTCTTTGAAAACATAAACTGTCAAAAAAGGGCCCAGGAAACCTCAAGAAATTGTGTTTTTCGCAATGCCGTCAGTTCCGTCCCTCAGAGAAATAGCCGCAGCTTCGTCGTCACTCTCAAGGTGACATTGCACTTTCCGTGTCGCTTGTGTGCTTCCTTGATAATTGGACAGCCGGTTGTTTCAAGAAATATCGTCGAGTTTCTATTTTATTGCTATTTTCTTTCATATTAAACGCTTCGATCAAGCTGCGTAGTATGCTGATTTCGATCTTTTAATATCCTCCCCAATATTTTATGAGATTGGTTCGTGCCTTATCGGTAAATAAATATTTATTCAGCGAAGCACCTTTCGCTTTGTATTCATAACCCTATAACCCTGTTTACAGGTCTGTCTGTTCTTGTCTTATTGCTATGGCCTTGGACAAGTCAAGCTGTACAATTATTTAACGCTATTGAAATAGTTTCCCGAGCGGCTTTGACGTATTGTTTCTTCTCCTTCAATACATAAAAGCGGCTTAGAAATCCAGATTTAAGTGTTTTGAGATTTTAATCCATGACCTTGAACTTTATCGAACTTGAACCATGAACTTTATCGAAGTGAGCTCATTTCATATTGCACTAATAAATTAAAATCTAAATTTATCCTTGTATTGACGAACACTACAAATCATAATCAATCAAGTATACAGCGTCTATAAAAAAATAGGGATTTATCAGAAAAAGGAATTAATTCATGCGTGAGTACCACTTGAAATTCTGTCAAAACCTGCTTTTCATCAATTTGATCCTGGCTGGAATCCAAAGGGCAGGAATTTTTTTTGTGGTGTAAAATGATTGCTCACTGAAAAAAATTCTGAGACTGTGCAAAGAAAACCTTGGCTCTTCTGGAACGATAAACATAATTTGGTTCTCATTCCATCAAGTGTACCTTGGAATTTCAGTTCTTATAACAGAAAAGCCACTGTCTTCACAAACTCGATCATTGATGTCAAAAATTCCCGTGTGTAACTGGAATGTTCGTTCGTATACACTTAACCAAGTACTTAAGGGTTGCTTTTTATCAAGGCGTTCTTAAGACAAGGATGGCTCTGAAGTTCTATGTCTGGCTTTAACCTGTTTGCCAGTTTAATTGAAGTTGTGTTTACGAGGAAGTTGAATTTCCGTGGCATTATGGCAGCACAGAAAAATAGCTCAGAGATCGTCCAGTTGTAATGTGTACGACTACTGTTTCTGACCTGACTCTGAAAATTTAGACCTGAAGATTGCGCACTGCTAATTGTGGCACACGATTTTTATAACGAACTCAACATCTTAGTTTAATAGAAGACTGTGTACGGTTTCGCAAGACTTCGTCAAGTATTTATCTTTATACATCTTTCTATCGTGATACTGTATGATACAGAAGAATTATACCGATGAAAGTAAATGAACTTTTTGCATTAAGGTAAGATATATGATTTGGATGTGTGTAGAAACCCATTTACATGGAAGAGTCCCAGTTCCTTTCCCACAAAACTGTGCATTATTATTCAAATATGAAAAAAAAACATTGTTAAATGTTCACTTGCCTGCATACTGTTGAACGGTTTCACGCCAAAGAGAGACAGAATTTTTACAATGGAAATATTGTTAAGAGACGAGCTAATTTGCTAAGACATTTACCATTTGTTTCCAGGGTTTCTTTCCACTCATATTCACTCATTTTAATGTTATTGATGACGTAATGGAGAAAAACGACTGAGTGCACGATAAGAATTTTGTAATTTAGAGTGCTATTACTTGAAAATTAGTGATGACACGAAAAATGGGTAAGTTGGGTAACTGAATCACACATGCTTTGTTAAATTACAACATGGTTGCTTCAGATAAAGTTAGCATCATTGTCAAAAATGGCCAATATTATTATCATAACTATATAGTCCACCCTCCTTTATTTGAAATAAAAAAGAGGGCGGAATAAGAGAAAGGCCGTAAGAAATTAAAAATACAATCTCTCTAGAATTGATGAGGCCGCGTGAACACGGCCCGTCAAAATATATAGGGCTGGAGCTTGTATATCACTGATACGCTCACCACACACTGCAGGCTGGCTTCGGACAGACGGACAGACGCGGCTCTTATTATAGTATAGATTATTCGATCTAATCCCATTCAAGGGATACCGCCGGATGAGATCATGACAGTACAAATAAAGAACAGACACAAACAACTCGGAGACACCATTGTTCGATTCAGCAGCTTAAATAATCCTCTTATTTTTTCATCGATAGTAAACGATGTGCGTGGGACGGCCGGAGGCAAGCTTTTGGGAAGGCAAAATCTATCTTTTCAGCGATACGAAGCAAAAGACAACTTGCTCAGCAATTGAGAGCAATCATGGTGGCAGCAAACAATAGCAAAACAGATCCAAGTTCGTTCTCTCGGACAAGAATAGCCGGCCATTAGCGCGAGCTGGTAGACCGTCCTCAGCTACGCGGGGCCGCCAAATGGAAACATTGCGTGCCCGTCTTCTGCTAATGACCACGTGCATACATATCCGAAGGGCACGCTCCAACGCCAAGATTTACTTACGTCTCTGGACATATATGCGCTCAATTCATTATGACCTCGCTAGTCGCTTTTCTCCGTCTTCTGTGTTACGCGTAGATGTTGCGAATGAAAATTAGGGATTACATCGATATTTTCCTCTGCAAGAATTTCATTTCAACCGCATTTTTTCTTATCCTGCATATTCACAATTTTAAATGTGATATTATCTCATTTGAATCTTAAGAAAAAAAGTGTCGTACTTTCTCCTGATTTCCTGTGAGAAAAAGTGTCGGACTATAAAATAAAATGATAAGCATTTTCGTTTCTGAGTATTTTTAAGGGGTAGTGAGTCACGTCAATCGTTATTGTTTCTAATTCACGCAAGATTAAAAACATATGAAACAACAGTAAATTTTTAGACGTGGTAGCTCAATTTCTGCTCGCGTGATGGTCCATTCATCACTCAATTTCAATATTACACTTCAAGTCGTAAATAAATAGGAAATTATACGTCCAACCGAATAAAAACGCTTTCTTAACATTAAATGTTTTCACATCAGAAAGAAAAGGGTTTCATTACATGAGACGCAGTATCTACATTTAGAAGTAAGAAATATGTGAATTCGTCTATCTTCAAAAATTCGGTTATAGGTTGTCTTATATTTATTCTGAAATAGCTCTTTGCTGTGTAAAAATAGATGTGCACAACGGGAGCGCAAAGTTATTATAAGGCTGAATAACCTAACCACAACCTCAACTTCAGGACGAACAAGTTTGAAACGCAGCAATAATTGATTTTCAGTGCATTACACGATTTTGGACGTATGATTTAATGCTGAGTTTCCACGAGAGATGTTTTGTCGAGTCGCATCAGCACTAGCATGGTGATAGAATTGGACAACATGGCTCAATTTAACAGTGCATAAAAAGGAAACTCCCCCTCAGCTGTTACTCATTTTGACGTATTTTTTTGAGTCAAAAACATTTTCCACTCTATCCAACTTTCAAATGGAAAATATTCTTTTTAATAGTATATTACATATATGGGTAATTATTCTGATATGTCTCAACATTAAACCATAAAATTTGACACATTTCGGTAGAAGACAACAATCATCCATATAATAAGATGCAAAGTTTTTAGAACGGTCAATCAAATACTGCATTTCAAAACGTGGATGTGTCTTTCAAGACTTTTGAAATAATGAGTGCATCTTTTAAGCTCACAAATACTTAACTGCGAGCATTTTGTTTTCTCTTTAGACATCTTCCATCAAATTTAGAGGAAAATAAAAACAAACTCCGACCGCAAATTTTGTGTGCTAGCCAAAGCAGAATTAGGACTTCAATTACAGCACGGGCTGGATGAGAGATTAGATATTTTGTAGAATTTAAAAGCTACTTTATAATAAAATGTACTGATACGTACAATAACTTTTTCACAACTCACTCAAAACTGCACGATCTATTTGCAGAAAAATACAGGATCAAATCATTCCTTCGGGATGACTTTACTGCTCTATTGATTCCACTTCCTCTGTTTTTAGCGTTTCTGAAGTAGGATCGACAGCCTTTATTCCCTTCCATGTGTTACATTATTGAGGTCCAAGCTGACTGTGCACGAAAATGAGATCGCGAATGCCATCTCCAATGCCCTTTGGATTTTTCCACGCTCTGATGAATTTCGTAGGTGAAAGAAATGTTTTTCCATGTGAAAGTATTCCCTGGCGGCGAAAAATAGTCACAACATGTGGAACCGTCTTACGGCTGATATACTGCGCTATGAGTGGAACCACCACTTCATATTCTTGCCAATGCCGGGAAAAGCGAGAAAAGCGGCACATGAAGAAAAGCTCGGCGAGCTCGAGAGTAGTGCATTGGAAATCGCAATGCTGATACGCGTGTTCTGATTGCTATTTGATCAAAACTTATCCTTTTGAATGGAGGTAACATTGGAGCCATTAAATAGGTAAATAGCAGAATACTTTCTAGAATTTCCTGAGACTCAAAAAGGGAAGGAAATCCTTTTTCAGGAGGTTTATTCTTTGCTGATTTTAGGTCATCTGCTCTGATGCTCAGGCTTGTGTGCAAGACACGCAATCTCAGCGTGCGCTGGCATGACCTCCTCACGCAGAGAAAAACGCATTCTAGTGTCCGATATTCTCAGAATTTCATCACAATTTTCCTGTTTTTTACTGCAGACTTGAGGGGTTTTACAAAGATAGTTATTGGCTGCAATTAATTGCAAACGATTCTCAGAATCCATTAGTTCTGACATAATTTGCTCCACTGAATTCCGCAATTTTTGTGGCAGAATAAACGTGCTGAAAAAAATTGTCTTTGAAATGTTGTGACTGGTTCAATTTCTTTTTTCTTAAGGTGTTTAAAATCAAAACTGCTAAGTGTGAAGAAAATAGCTTCGTAAAGTTCAACCATGGATAGCGTATAACTACGTTAGGGAATCACCCACGATATTGGGTTTACGTTCAAATATTTTCTAATGCGAGCCCGGTCGCACGATACACTTGCGTGACTCTGCAACCAACACTTCAAACGAAATTTTAATTTTCATCAACTTTGAAGCAGCAATTATTAATCGATAATCAAGTGAAGCTCAATATAATACTCTTATTTGTTTCAGATAAGGGAAGCAGAATCCTCACGTTTCGGATTCTAATGAAAGTCAAGTAATTCGTCAAGGTTCATTTTCTCTCGAATAAAAGTTCTATATTAGGATGAACAAATGTGCATTGAACTGTCTTCGATATTCTGAGTATGACTACATACTCGTATTTGCGATGAATGAAAGAAACATAAATGAAAATAAATTGCTGTACTGTATTTGCATCTAAATATTATTTGACTCTCAAGATATTTTTTTCAATATTTACTCCAGGAAGAGCTATAGCATGGAGGGACCCTTGCATGGCTCTCATTTTTGGTGTCTTACATTACATTCTAGCAGTTTTCGTGTTAACAGAATAAAAATGTTCGATTTTTACTTGTTGTCATCGCCCGAACGAATTATTCAAATTGTCTTATTTCCATTTATTTTGCGTACTGTTCATTCGATTATAAAAAAAAAATACGCCATTTTGATCTGCAAGAGTTTTTTTCATCGCGTCATAAATTTCACTGGTACTATAATCCATTTCTTTCAGTGCATCACAATAAACAAGCTCACTTGTTTCCAACTAATCAGTGGCTTGTACATGCTTATGTGACCGTTCGTGCATATAAATATAGAGATACATTAAGCAGCTCGCGTTCCGGAGTGCCCTTCCAATATTCATGTAATCATCTCCAGCGAATGTCTCCTTCGGTGCTGTCGGAGGGGCTTTGACCTCATGTGTAGCAGACGTCCATGCGTTGCCTCCATCATACTGGTGGTAGCTTCACATCATATTAGCGGCAGCTTCGCATCATACTGGTGGCAGCTTCACATCATATTAGCGGCAACTTCGCATCGTACTTGTGGCAGATGCACGTCATTCTAGTGGCAGCTTCACATCATACTTGTGACAGCTTTGCATCATACTAGTGGCAGCTTCACATCATACTAGTGGCAGCTTCAAAAACCTGAGATTCCTTAACAGTGGCTGTCACTTTATCATTGGGAAGCATGTCAATCAAATTGACTGAAGCTCGCTATCCATTTCTCGATTGTGACGTAAAAGTGTAATGAGTGTCGGGGTCTTCTTTCTATGGGGACTATTATTGGACATATTCTCTTACATAACATGAGAATATTGGTAAAATATTGCGATGTGAGTCAGACTAAGAATGGTTGAAACATTATTTCGAGATATTTACACAAGTGTTTGGACTGTTTGCTGCCTTAGAGCTTGAAAATCAACTTGTTCTTTATTTTTCTATTACGATGTAACGATGATTTTTTTTCCAAGATATTCATTTTTAAACATAAAAAAAACTTATTTACAATCTAAAAATTCAGAATTTTGAACTAAATGAATGGGGCTCGCATTTAGCAACGAAAATGTAGAATATTTACCGAACGCTTCAAAATATTCGCAGATGACATTTTTATTGTGTATGGACTGGCAAGTTCAGAGTTTGCCAATTTGTTCTTACTTCCTTAATCGCTGCATTGTTTCAGTCAAGGATAAACAGAAAGAACGCAAAAAAATAAGTTGAAAATTTTTCTGTAGGCTTCCACTTATAAGTTATCTGTAGTAAAAGATTCAATCTGAAACGAAGGTTTTGATACCTTGATTTGAAATTAAGGTTTTAATATGGGATGAACGTTTGAATTTGACAGAAAAGTTTCGATCTGAGATGCAGGTTTTGATCTGAAATTAAGATTTTAATCCTAAATAGTAGCATTGATCTGGAATGATGGTATTGATCCGAAATGACGGTATTAATCTGAAATGATGGTATTGATCAAAAATGATGGTTTTATATGAAATTATTGTATTGATCTGAAATGATGGTATTGATCGGAAATGACAGTATTAATCTGAAATGAAGGTTTTAAGCGGATGGTTTTAAATGAAATGATGGTATTGATCTGAAATGATGGTATTGATCGGATATGATGGTTTTATATGAAATGATGGTATTGATCTGAAATGATGGTATTGATCGGAAATGATGGTTTTATATGAAATGACGGTATTGATCTGAAATGATGGTATTGATCGGAAATGATGGTTTTATATGAAATGATGGTATTGATCTGAAATGATGGTATTGATCAGAAATGATGGTTTTATATGAAATGATGGTATTGATCTGAAATGATGGTATTGATCGGATATGAGGGTTTTATATGAAATGATGGTATTGATCTGAAATGATGGTATTGATCGGAAATGATGGTTTTATATGAAATGATGGTATTGATCTGAAATGATGGTATTGATCAGAAATGATGGTTTTATATGAAATGATGGTATTGATCTGAAATGATGGTATTGATCGGAAATGATGGTTTTATATGAAATGATTGTGTTGATTTGAAATGATGGTATTGATCAGAAATGATGGTTTTATATGAAATGATGGTATTGATCTGAAATGATGGTATTGATCGGAAATGATGGTTTTATATGAAATGATGGTATTGATCTGAAATGATGGTATTGATCGGAAATGATGGTTTTATATGAAATGATGGTATTGATCTGAAATGATGGTATTGATCAGAAATGATGGTTTTATATGAAATGATGGTATTGATCTGAAATGATGGTATTGACCGGAAATGATGGTTTTATATGAAATGACGGTATTAATCTGAAATGATGGTATTGATCAGAAATGATGGTTTAATATGATATGACGGTATTAATCTGAAATGATGGTATTGACCAGAAATGATGGTTTTATATGAAATGACGGTATTAATCTGAAATGATGGTATTGACCGGAAATGATGGTTTTATATGAAATGATGGTATTGATCTGAAATGATGTTATCAATTTGAAATAATGATATTGATCTGAAATGATAGTATTGATCGGATATGATGGTTTTATATGAAATGATGGTATTGATCTGAAATGATGGTATTAATTTGAAATGATGGTATTGATCTGAAATGATAGTATTGATTGGATATGATGGTTTTATATGAAATGATGGTATTGATCTGAAATGATGGTATTGATCGGAAATGATGATTTTATGTGAAATGATGGTATTGATCTGAAATGATGGTATTAATTTGAAATAATGGTATTGATCTGAAATGATAGTATTGATCGGATATGATGGTTTTATATGAAATAATGGTATTGATCTGAAATGATGGCATTGATCGGAAATGATGATTTTATCTGAACTAATGGCTTTGGTCTGAAATGAACGTTTGATCTTAGCCCACGAAGTAATGGTTTTTATCACAAACGGATATAACTCACTAGTATAAAATGCATAACTTTCAGCATGCCACCCATTTGAGCAGCTTTTGTCTATGACCAATACGGAATACGTTGATTTATTGAGAAAATAATTCGGTTGAATGAAACGGAGTGTCCGAAATTTGATTACGAATTATAAAGTAAATATGTTCATGAATTAAATGTAATGGAGTTTAGAAAAATTGAGGGGGGATTCAACAAAAAAAATCACATGACGTGGCTCATATTATACATAGGTCAGCACCGGTGCAGGTTTGTGATATTCCGAGTCGTTAGCTTTTTGTTCCACTGGAGGCAAGTAACGTCGCCAGTTGGTGTCATGTTAAGTTGTTCTATTGCGGTTAGCGTCAACGAAGGTGTCTCTGCAGGTTAGCGTCATTTAAGGTGGTTGTAGGTTAGCGCAATTGCTCGTGCTTTCAATAACGCTATACAGGTTAGCACCACTACAGATGTATCTGCAAATTAGCGTTATTGCAAAGGTCTTCGAGGTTAGGGTTTTTAAAAGTGTATTATTATGTTAGCATTATTTAACCCGCTTCAGAAGGTTAGCGTTATTGAAAGGGCTTCAGCACGATAGCGTTATTGAAATGGTTTCAGCAGGATAGCGTTATTGAAAGGGCTTCAGCAGGATAGCGTTTTTGAAAGGGCTTCAGCAGGATAGCGTTATTGAAAGGGCTTCAGCAGGATAGCGTTATTGAAAGGGCTTCAGCAGGTTAGTGTCATTGCAGGCGTCTGTGCAGGTTAAATTCAACTAATGTGCCTCTGCAGATTAGTTACAGGCGTGTGAAGGTCAACGCCATTCCCAGCATCTCTGCACGTTTAAGGTCGTCGCAAATGTCTATGTCGGTCAGCATCATTGCAAGTTAGTGTCTCAGCTGGTTGATGTCTCTACGGCTAGCTCACCCTAAGTCGGCTTCTGTACATTTGCGCCGTCACAGGTAGCATTACTGCAGTCTCTAGCTCCGTAGCAGGTTACTAACTCCACACTTAAGCGTGGCCTCAACGCTTTGGTACCGTTCAAAGTTCATTGCTTTTTGAATCAACGTCTTCAGAAGGCCTCCTTTTCAGATCGTCATCACTTGAGAGAGGTATATTTGCTTGCCAAATAAAAATCTTGGTCATTTCTTGAGACAGGTATCATATCATCGCAAGTCACTCTACTTCGTTTAGCATTTGATATTCGAGATATCTCACTCTTCGCTGTTACTCAACCGTACATTACAGGCTTAATGGCACAGCAGGTGGGTGGGTCATGATTGTAGCCGATCCTTGTACGTCAGTGGCAATGAGTCACGGCACAATGCATTACCATCAGAGTCACTTCGGGGGGAATTTACGACTGTAGTGTTATTCAAGGTCGAAATTTAGCTCAGGGAATAAAATAACGTGGCAAAGCAGAGAATGAGAATAATAAATTGTTTGGTCTAGCGCTTTCGCGAGTCAACTCATCGTTTGATATTGTTATTAACGCCTAAGGCTTTGAAACTTCAAAGTTTGCGTAGTTTTACGTTTTCATGTTTTAATTTGATTTGGGATTGGGCCAACTGCTAATTCTTGTAAATTTATGTAGAAATGCGAATATCTGCCATGAACAGAGATAGAATACAGGAGGATGTAAACGTACGTGATTTTAGTGACACAAGTCTGTTATATTGCTAAAAAACTCGTGCTTAGCTCATGAAGGAACGGAATATTTCTGAACTCAATAATTCTATAATTCGACTCATCAATGTTTAAAATGACTTTAAAACACTGTAAAATCAATGAAAATAAATTTTAAGTGAGTAGAATGATTCATGATCCATTACAATTTACATTAAGTAAAGCGATGTTATGAACGTTACTCGCACACAAACCTCGGCGCCGCATTCATGCCAAGACCCATTCAATTATGCCCGGTATCCCTTCTGCACTGAGCCCGTTCTTTCATCCAGCCCCTTGAAGAGAAACGCGATCCTCATTTACAGAAGTTCTCAGTTCTTCCACATGGCAAACCCTCACTGAAGGTGAACCGTGCGGTGTGCATGAATACAAGACACCGTTTGTATACACACATGATGCACGTGTGTGCATACGTACAATACACTGATTGATTTAAGAAAACACGAAACTACTCGTGACTTAGTGGGGTCTGGTTTTTTATATAGTAACTTTTCTTCAAAAGAAATTAGTTGATAATCATCGCATCTCCGATAGCTGAATAATCCATCAGGAATTCGATAATTTCAGTTCGAAATTCCGCAAGAGACAGTGGGAATTATCCTATGCAAAATGAATATTTGTAATAGACGCATCCATAATGCACCACAGAGGATTAATGTAATGTGAGTCAAAAGGTGTGTGAATTTCTTTTTTTATACTTGCGAAAGACTTCCATTGTTGCAAAATGATAAAAGACGTTGAATTTTACCCATCCTTTTACTAAAACAAGGCGTTAAATGTTGCCCTATATTATAAATAACCCCTAGGTCTTGAATTTTGCCCTTTAGTTTTGCTGTAAGAGAGCGTGGAAAAATAGAATAATAACTAAAATAAAATAAAATGGAAAAATCAAAATTTGACAATAGCTGTAAGCGGAGAGGATCATTGTTGACATTACACTTAAATGTACTTACATTCAGAGTACACGACATCGTGTAACAATCAAGTACAGGTACCAGAGTTCTAGCACAGCGGTGACCTAAAGTGATGAGATAACACAGTAGATAGAATAGTTTCAGCCATTAATCCCACGCTATTCGCAGTCAAACAGCATTAAAGTATGTGAATGCCAAGTGGATTCGGCATGAAAAAATCGAAAATCTGGACTTCATTTGTACAAACTTATACTATCGACGTGGCTTGGTACTCATTTCATCAAAGAAACGTTGAAAAGTACGTAGTTGCAAGGAGTTGAACGTGATGATTGATGCGTTCAAGTGAGTTTACATTTCTCAAGAGCTACTTTTCCATTTCAGTTTCTGGACGCACAGACACCAGTGGCACAAATAAGCTAAACATATATTGCAAGTGAACTTTTTTGAATTCACCTGATATTTTGAATACCCTAACATTCCATTACGTACACCGAAAAAATCTGGAAATTTTTTGAACCTACTTTCGTCCAACAAACTTATACTAGAATCTACACACATATGTAGTGTATTATAACACGCCTTTCTGTGACACGGACGATACTACACACATGTTTTACAAAGTAATGATGTAAAAAAGTAAGTATGCGGTATTCAAAAGAAAATTTTCACTTTCTTTTACTTACGCTGATGAACTGAGAATGTTAAAATAATTAGACGAAACAGCAAACATCTTGAGATTTAATGAAAATAGTAATAAAAGATTCATAAGCCTCCAAAATTTATATTTTTTAGCTGACAAATACTCACCATTTGAAACACAAATTAGAGTTTTCACATTTATAATCGACTGCACATGTTAGAAAGATGACACATCAGAAGTGACAGCATCTCTCTGAAAGAAGATTTGACACTCCCAAAAATATTGCAATTTTTTTCAAAGTAGTGATCTCTAGCTGATACTTCAAACGACAGTAGTGTGGCTTATAGAAGTGTGGTTTACAGAAGTGCAGTTCTTGAAATTGTGGTTCATAGAAATTTAGTTCATACGGAAAAATCCTAGCACTTCCATCTGACCCATTCGACTCAGAGACCGTACACACAAACCGTATCGAATCGTAGAAGAGAAAATGAAACGCAAAATACCTTGCAGGATGCAAACCACGTCTGCTTTTCCAGGAGCGTGACGGCTTTTATCATAAAACGCAGCAGCTCAGGAAAAATTTCCTTTGTCACCTTTGCCTGAAGTTGGACTTGGTCCAGAACGCTTTCATTTCGCGTGGCCATCAGCATCAAACTCGCTCGCTGTGTGTTACTGTAGCACCCTTTCATACCAGCCACCTTGTATCTCTCTGAGCAACAGACGAACTATTTCACTAAACGTTTGATTGCAGCTACATGATGTATGGTATTAATCACTTACTGCTCTGCAACGCCGTATTTGTGAACTTGGAACTACCATTGCATCATTTACGGTGCTTAGTGAATGCGTTTGATTGATTAATTACGTCCCAGTGTCATTTTCATTACGATCTATAAATAAATAGTCCATTCATAGCTGAAGACTGAAGCTCAATTCAATGTTTGGGAGAACTGAGAATGATTCATCATATAATACTGTACAAAAATGTTCGTAAAATTGAGTGATTGGAGTTCAATGAGTAGGTAAAAATATTCTCTGTCTATTCGAAATATTTTCACACTCTTCAGCTTGGGAATTTTCTCACTAAATGAGTTCAATCTAGTAAACTATCACTTTCCAGGGAAATTTTTAAAAGAGGCTACGCTGATTATTTAGTAGAAGGCTAAAATTTTTCATTCCATCACTTCAAAGCATTTAATTAATTCTATGGAAGCATCATGATAGATCATAGCAAACTTTTCTTGCGCTCATTTTTCTACGCAAATCAAATGATGCAATCAGTTTTCGTACGATATTTATATATTATTCAATATTAAAAATGACTCCAATCGTGGCAGTATGGAGGAATTTTGTAAATTAATTTAATTTTAATTTTAATTTTTAATTTTGATTTTTTTTTTTAATTTTATAAATTTCACGTTATTTTATTTACAATGTAAAATATTAAATACATAAATGCCTGATAATTATGAAGTATCCCATTCGTATTTAGTGAAGATCACATATTTCAAATGATCACATGTGGAAATATTTTCAGCAGAAAAGACTAACAATATTTTCTCACACACTTTCTTCATGAAATTCAAACGAGTTTCAATCCTGTATCAACGCTTCTTTGCACCATATTTACCCATACCTGAAAAAAATACAATGAAACTTTAAGTTTTCAATTAAAATGGATTCTCAAGACGGGCTCAGCTTAAAGTATTGAATGCAACTACAACACGAGCTTCAGCTTACAAAAACTTTTTACTCCAAAGTAGCGTTAAACCTTCCGTGAAAACTCTACGACCACACCAATGTTGTCCACCAATATTACCATCGAAATATATTTCCCACAACGTATTGCCCGCATCATCTAGCGGCTAAAACCATTTTCTACCTATTGAGTCCAAAAGTCCTTGGTGGAGGTAGAAGACGATTCCTAAATTCATGGCACTAAGTAAGGTCACCAAGTTCACGTCGGGGAAGCTACTTCCAAATTTTATTCCCGGATCGCCTGCAGCGATCGCCCTCGTTCGATGGAAACTCTTACTCTAGACCTCACGGCATAAGCCGCTCACTTATTTTCAAGGAATCTTCAAAAACGACTCAATTTCTTACTGTTTATTGAAGGTTTCAAGGCCGGGGGCAACGCGAGTTTTTTAAGTGTTCTGGCGAGCTCGTAGCTGGAAAATGAGGGTTTCAGCGCGAAGCTGAGAAGTCGCGAAGCGTCTTAGGATCATTTTAAAAATTCTTTCAGCCAGACGTGCTCCAAAGTCCTTAAAATTCCACTGCAGCACGTGCGGTAAAGAACTTTCTGAGACAACATAAGGATAAGAAGGAATGATTTCTTCTCTCTTATGTTATTTTCTTTAAAAAAATTCATTTCTAGGGCGATAAAATTTGAAAATATCAGCCTGGGACCAATGTAAGATAAAAAAAAAGCGAGGAGTCTATTTAGCGCGGTGAATTTTCTAGGTCATTTTCCTAACATTTGAAATTTGTGGGAAATTCAATTTCCGACAATCAGGCAGCGAGTTTTATTTGAAAAGTTCTACCACACTTCGTTGATATACTCTGGATGGAAGCTTGTGTCAACAATTATTTGTTAACGAAAGCATTATCTCGAACGAATAAGCACTGTATCTTTAGGCATCGCAAATCAAAGAAGAAAGATCAGCTCTGACGGAATTTCGTTTGGTTGGCTTTGGCATCTTGAGCAGCAGATGCTAGACACCGCCATTCTGTCTCGGAGCGGAGGCGCTGTCGCTAGAGGCTTGGCCTGCCTCGCTTCCACAGTGAAGCTTCGCAAACCTTCAGCATAGGAGGCGCGTGTATCGCCAGCAGTCTCTGCCTGTCTCGTTTATTTCTCTCAAACACAACTTGACATTCGCTCATTGCAATTTCTGCCGCAAACTTTGAGCTTGTGACGAACCATGCTTTCGTGAAAGGCAGTTGGTGAAGTCTGATAGTGTTTAAAATCTACGGAGTGTATAGTTCATGTTTCACTTACTAGGGAAAGAAGAATTGTGTTAGCTTATCTTGAACTGGGGAGAGAAAAAGGGATTCGAACCGGAAATTATTATCTCTAACCAAACTCGGTGGCTCAATATTCCTTGTCATGCCTCTGGTGTGGACAAGAGTGTTTTCGACGTACATCGTCTTCGGTGCTGTGCTTAGCTGTGCAGGTAAGGCTCTCATTTCGATTTGTAAAATTTCGAGTTATTTAAGATTTAATTGTGCTAAAAGTCAAATTGTTCTTGCTATTTGAGCGTTCATAGACAAATAGGATTTGTTTCCTTTCAGCTAGTGTCATAAAATATAGTAAATAGTAGGATTTGCAGTTATTGGGAATAATTGGAATCTTTTCTCGCTAAAACGTTGAAGAGATTGTGAAAGAAGTCAATATAGAACAATTTTTAATGAATGTGTTTTCTGCACTGTGGGTTTGTCTCGTTTTACCAAGCTTATAGTGTTTCCAAAGTATCGAATTCCAATTGATAATACCGAACAATAAAATACTCATAATGAAGTCGTATATGATCTGAAATGAAAACCAATTCTACGTTACTTGCAACAGCATCCAAGGTAATATATCTGCTATGATTTTAGGAGTGTTTGACAGTGCAGGTTTAAAAAAATACGTAACGTAACACTGTTCTTGGTTCACAATTCAAACATTTTATGCAAGAGTTCTGGTTCTTACTTTTTGAACAAGCAGCATCAACAAATAATATTTGTTTAAAACTTATTGCTTTGTGCACGCATTACGAACATCGTACCTACATAGCAATTTCAAACACAGGTTTTTATACGCTGGGTGTGTAACAATAAAATTTTTTCTGTACTTATACATTAAGATTTCTTTTCAAGTGGTTTTAATCTGTTCAAGTGATGTATAGCTAATTGTCGATGTTTCTTCCCGCGTAAACGCATTGATCAGGTATGGCGATTTGGTGCATAATTAATGTAGTACGACGTTACGGAACTTCTACGAGTCTGATTTCATTCAGATGTGACCCAATGTAAAATCAGAATGAGAACGATGGCATGATGGTGACCTGAATCTTTTGTTTATTTTTTGTCAGGTATTTGATTACATTCTCGCGTTTACTTAAATTTTTTCCAGAGCTTGTAAACGTTCTTTTGGGATGCCATTCGACAGATAAACAAGCATTTCATCACCCACGCACGGGCCATTCAGTGCTACAATTTATGTAAGATTTATTGATACGCAAGTGAAATTGAACAGATATTAAAATTATTTTTTCCGAATTCATTGCTAAAAAGGTAAAAAGAGAGGATTTCCCCAACTCAAGAGGAGGGGTTTGGAAAGTCACTGTCCACTAATTTGCTCAGTAGACATGCTTCGATTTGGAACCTAGTGATAAATAATTTTGAAAATAGTGCGTCCACGTCCGTTATAGGCTTCGACTCTCATCAATTCGAATTTCAACTCCGTTACCGAGACATAGTTTTAATAATGCATAAGTTAAGCAGCTGTTATATAAGCTAATGCATAGGTTAAACAGCTATTAAATAAGCTCTTGCGTGTGTTTAAACTCCCTACCTTGTTCTACAGCGACCAGTTCACATTCTCGGTAGTGACCATTGAGCTCATATCAGCCGCCGCAACCGTGCAAATCTAAAAGAAATGTATTATTTAGTTGAAACCCAGGTCATCTGGCGGTGTACTCTGCGATTTGGCTACTATTTTTTTCTCCTTGCAAAAAATTAAAGAACAGGTTTTACGACTTCTCCCTCGCAATGGGAGCTATGTTTGCCAATTGCAATAAAATATCTGTTCAATGATTTATTAAATAAACTCGAAATGGAACTCATATTTGAGGAATCAAAACTCATTGAAACTCGGAACCAAGAGAGTAAAGCAACAGCTCCTGGCCTCAAATTCGGTAGTTTTCTAGCCCTTCTCTCGGGTTGTACCTTACGGCTGTTATTAAAAGCAGGCGTGCTAACATATTTTCTTCATTTCCGACGTTGGAGACTCAATTGCCAAACTACAACTTTTAATGGCGCAATGCTGGCCCCAAAATGACATTGACTTCTGCTCCATCTCCCGACAGCACGACCCTAATGATGTGGATTCGAGTGCGTCCTTTCAAGTCTTAGACACCAGCTCCATGTCTCTGACTCTTTCACTCTGAGTACCTCGATCCGACTCCATCACTCTGACTCCAATACTTTCACTCTATAGGCTGGAATTCCATGACTGATCTCATTATCCGAATTCTTTGAATCTTACTTCATGATTCGGTAATTTTACTTTCAACGTCATGATTCCGTAATTCTACTTTGACTCCAACTTCATGATTCTGTAATTCTACTTTGACTCCAATTGTATGACTTGAGTCACCATCAAGGCTCAACGCCTCTCATCGATGGAATCGGATTTCAAGACTCTAGTTGTTTGATTTCGACTCCCTAATTTTTCACCCATGACTCCTCGATTCTCATACTTTTACACCGAATTCGAATTTGCAAATACTAATTCATCGTTAGGAGCTCTAAAACATTCCCCTTTCAGAATCTTCGAAGATTCATTCATTGAATTCATTTATCGTTACCGATCATCACACAGATTCAGCTTGTGTTCACCTTTTTTAGCATTGATCTTTTATGTTTTTCCCAGAACTATTTTTTAGCCTCTTATCATTTTCTAAGAAACGCTGCAAAATTTCAATAAAATGACTTCTTAGTTCAAACATTCGCAAGGAAGCTATATGTATTTTGTCACTTTTGTGCGAGTTATTCAAAGCTGGAAATATTTACATAATTTTGAAGTCATGCAGTTCCTATCCCTTCATTATAATAGCATTACTACTGAGCCTGAGATCCTACTCGGATTTCAATTACACCAGTCTTCAATGGCCGTTCATGTATTTGGCCAATGCTAAGCATATTTGGTGTGTACTACTGGATGCAAAAAACTGACATTATCTTCCATTCCTCATTATATATTGTAAGCAACGTCCACTTATTTCTATCAGTCGTTAGCACCAGCAGCTCTCGGTATTGTTGCTGAGAACGGTTTTCGTTGCTTGAAATATCCCACAAATTGGACGAACCCTCGTTAGAATTGCGCTTGTCACACATCGCCCTTTACCTGGCCGAGCCTTGTGGGAGAGCGAAACTATTTAGAAAACGACGCTACCTAATTTCAATTGCCTCATTAACGCATTGTTTATCATTTTTATAAGGAGGTCGACCTGAAAACGCACATTCTAAAGTCAATATCGTTAGCATTTAGGGTGCGATAAATTCCCCTAAAGAGACCCGTCTCGCACCTTTTTCGAGTCCTTTCCTACTGGGGGGCTTTCAATTATTCTGAAGCAATGATTTACCGCTCACTAATGAGGGAATGTAGGCGACTTTTATTTGTATTTTGTAGGCGACACTCATTCAGTTAAAAATGCGAACATGCGCCTCAACAGCCCTGCAACCTTGAAGCCGTCCAGGTTAGTTCAATAACTTATGATGGGAGGTAGAAAAATCGTGTCAAATAAACACGAATGTAAATGAAATGTTAGGCTTTGGAGTCGTTTTGCTCGGACTAACGAGAAAATTTTTCACGAAAATGCTGCGTGATGGAGATAAAGCTGTTGAATAATAACTTCGAAAATGACTCGGTCATCAGTTGAAAGTTGCGCTAGTCAGAGCAACGAATTTATTTGCATTCACGCCAGCAAAAAACCTATGCTTAAAAACCTGCGTTAAAATTTGTCGGATTAAAAGTTTGAGAAAATAAAAGTCTATTTCACACACAAAAATAATGAACACTGGCATTATTACTTATTTAGACATGAAACTCGTAGAATCACTTTAGCAGGGCAATAATGCAATAATTTCACACACTCTCTCGTAACTTTCTCTCCCGCCTAAATGTCTATTTTTTATCGCATTTCGAGTGTTTAGCCGCAGGTTATGCGTGATCTTAACATTTAAAGGCTCAGCAGTAATTTAGCAACGTCTGTTTAAAAATAGCCCTCTTCAGTAAATTTATTGAACAAATTCTATTCTTGAACCTTTGACAAACGTAGGGTACATTTTAATTCATAGACAATGCATACGATCAATGTTCAAGAAACAGGCCGAGATGAATATTCTTGAAATGTGTCAATCATGGGAAAAGAAATAATGCTTGTTCTTTATTTCATAATGATCACTTTCCACTTGATAAGATTACTTGACAATCAACAATGAATCCTGAAATTGTCACAAATGTTGTGCAAAAAGCATGCCGATGAAATGACACACAGGGAAAATTAATTAAAATCGAGGAGAAAATTTAATGGTCATATCGCTGTTTCCTTACTTTGGGTTTTAATGTGAAATCCCTTTCTCAGAGCGAAGACTCTTTTTGAAGCAGCCCGTATAAGAACTTCTAATTAATCTTTAGTTTATTAATCTCGGACTGCCTTGGATCCAAATAGAAGTTTCAGAGCCTTCCGTCGAGAAACTTATTTTACGCTCTAGCAATGAATTTCCAAGGACAATAGGAAAGATTTCGACAGAACAATAGCAGGAGTTCACGGGCGTTATGGAGCTAGAGTTTGGCTGACTTTTGGCATCCCAATCGCGTAAAATATTGTCCACGACCACCCATGAATTTCCCGCATCTGCTTCTCAGAGCCTGAAGAACCGATTTTCTTTCGAGAACTCATGCGAAATCTTGTTCACCAGCTTCTTTATTATCTATGTTGAAATTAATTTTCAAGTTTTAGAGTACGATAAATTTTAAGACGAGTTTATATGGAGCAAAATGGCCGTATCAAAGACGTAATAAATTCAATATTAAAAATGATGCCATTGGTCATGTCTGAATTGACGAATAACACGACCACCGTTGCACTTCATTACTATTGACGCCTGCATCGTTCATATGCCAAATAAATAATGAGTTGAATTTGTTCTATGAAACTCGGGAAATTTAAATTCGCTCTCGTAATGCGTGTGTCGAATGAAAGCTGATTTTATTCCTCAGTCACAAATTATCAAACGTTGTTTCGTATTATTGTAAAAAAAACATAGCAAATTGCGTCCAATTTCGATATTGCATCCTACTAGAGTAAAACAGGAGCAAAACATGCACTCTATTTTCATGATATTCTCCCATTTTTTTGACGTATTGATCTGGCAGCCTACATTATTGTGTGAGGTTCATGGCGCAAGTCTTCTGGTCACGAGACTATCCTTGCACAGCTTCCTGCTCTTTTATATCCTCATGAAAGAGACGACCACGAAAAGCGTTTACGAACGGTGCAGAGAGATGATAGCCAAGAAGCGCGAGGTCTTTGGTGTAATCTGAGTGATGCGGCAACTCCAAACCCGTCAGGACGACTGTTTATGACTGTTTCAGCGGCCTGGCAGACTGTATCTAGGCATGTACTGTCATAAAGTCATAAAGAGCAAAAATAACAGCAGGCTTCAACATTTGCTGCAAATTGCTGCTTGTTTATGTGGGAGCGTTGGTTTCTTTCGGCTCCTGATGCGTCTTCTGGCCTGGGAACACACGCAGCCGTGCCAGTCTTACGCTTTGTTTGCCTGCAGAGCGGCCACGCACGTGTAGGGTAGCCAAATAATTTCATTTCGTATAGTAATTCTATGTGCTCAATTACCCTGAAACCGTTATAACAATTGCAGTTAAATATGCATAGGCGTGAAGCTGAGAGGCGAGTTTGAGATATGTTTGGCTGGGAATGCACTCAATTTGTACTGTGGGTTTTCCTATCTCCTTGCTAATAGGAATCGAGAGTATGACTGGACTTTTTTTGTGCTCGTCAAGACCAATTATGTTTTTTGTCGGTCTTGTTTGTCTACGTACATATGCATGATGTATAAATTAAATCATTCTGCGGAACCAACTGGGGAATTTTCAATGCATTTTTCAGCCTCTTCTAATATCATGAGGTTCGCACTCGCCCCTAATGTTATCAGGCAGCTGTGATCTCAACATACTGTACGAGAATATAGAGTATGGCATGCTTCCACATGCCATGCATTAGCATGCAAGCGAGCTAATATGTACGCGTGACGTGTGGTCAATACAGTTTGCAGCACGCTGTAGTCACCGTAAGAAATTGATTCAGGCATTTTTAAAATGCGCTTTATCTAAACAAAAATAATAATATCACATTGATTTTCAAGTAGATTGTAATTCAAATGAAGATGTAATGGGCGTAATTCTCGGCCGAGCCGTTGCCTATTTTGTGCACCTTAATAGAGTGTGGACCTTATACTCTTTCATCTTCTTGACAGAAAATGAACATCGAACCTGTACAGCAGAGGGAGTCTCGAACTGTCAATTCCAACGGAAGGTGTTCACTTATCTTCCTCAACGCCACTGTGACTTTTAAAAATTTTGTTCACGTGTAGTTATTTTAATGTTTCCCTTAAAAATTTCTTCTTGAAATTATTAGGAAAGTCAACGAAAATGCTTCTTAAAGGTCCAAACATGGGTTTGAATTTTCAACTTCGTGAAGGAGCAGCTAGAGACTTCTTCTCGACAACTGGCTTTGTTAGGCGTAGCACATATACACTTCAGGGACAGAAAAAACTGCCTCACATGCAATGGCTTAAGATGTTACCGAAATGTGATAGTAACCTCAGTAAAGTAATTTCATAATTCCTTTTTTCCCCGGCGGAATATGAAAGGATCACACATATTTTCTACTGCATCTTTCCTTCGACATGTTACATACTTCCTCTACAGCGCATTATCAAGGCCGAAAATAATAATCTTTTTTTGCAATTCTGTTGTATTTGAATAATTTAATTAAATACCTGACTGAGGTCCCTCGGCCCCTGGGAAAATACGCTCTCCCTGCAGCTAGAACTGCCCCCTGCAACCATTTCAAACTTCATCTAATTTGAGTTTAGAAGCTTGAGGAAGTTGTGTCAGTCAGGACGGTATGTAGGAATGCTCACTGAGGGTTTGGTGGAAGCAATGTTTTGCTGTATCTGGAATGTACGAGAACTGCCTTTAGCAGCCATCCATGCTCTCCATGCGAATTTGAACTGCAGTGAACACTTAGGGTGCGAATGTAAAGTTTACTCAGAGAGTTGATATTTATATTTATCAACAACAGGTATTTGATTGCGAAAATGAATTAAGTTTGTGCTGTGATAACTACTATACGCAAAATTTTTAAAATTTCAAATCAGAAAAAGAACGTTTCGAGCCTCGATTCATTTTCATCTGAATGTTTGTAAGGATAACAACAATGATTGACGATGGAAATTTATACATCAATTTTATAACGTTCTGTTTTTGATGTACAATTTTGATGTGGCCTTAAATTTTTACTCAACGCATTTACATTATATTTAATTACAAAGGAATAAATCTCTAATCAGATTGAACGAATGTCCACGTTAGCAAACAAACCGTATGGTTTATTCTGCCAAACACATAAGCAAAAACGGTTTCGATTTCAATTGATGAGGAACCAATTTTAAGGCCTATCCTATGAGCTCAAAACTTGCGTTTTTTTTGTTGAAGCTGACGGTAAGAGCCATTTCCTTAATAGCATTTTCAAATTCAAACGTTGTTCGATAAACTTTTAAAATCCCAAGTCGTATTCATTGGCCAATTTAGTAATAACACTTGAACAGTTATTATAGCTTTTGGTTTGCCGAAATTTGACCTGAAACTCGAAGGACGTTTTTTTAACATTTGTTTGCTTGTTTTTCATTAGAGCGTTGCTGACGGACGTAGCTCAATCGGATTATTGAATGCGCGGTCTTTAATTCCCGAGCGAAAATAGAATGAAAAAGTGAACGCAGTATGGTCTTGCGATGCCAGCCTATCTCTATAATAATAAAATTTTGTAGTTATTTGCTGTGGGAATTGAATATTTCAGTGTAACGTTTATTCAGCAAAATTTGTTAACTTCATTTTATGATATGGGAAAAGCTTAATAATGTTGAATTTCAAAAGTGCTTACAATGTTATACAACGTACTCTCAAAATAATGCGCATGGTATTTTTTCTTCTGCGTCGAAATTCTTTAACAGCAACCACTGATCAAACTTTCAGGAGGTCGTAAATGCACTCATGGCTGTTCGAATAAAATAATTTCAATAATTTTGAAGGGTGAAAGAAATTAGCAAGAACAATCATCGTTTGCTAGCAAACAACAGCAATTCATATTTAATTGTACGTAATTCTTACATATTGTATTGTTGCAAAAGTATAAGGAAAATATAAGGAAAATTGTATCGTGGGACTAGATAAATGGTGGCATGTATGATTATTATGAATTCAAAATAAAACATGTCATGCAGATAATTGCAGACATAATATAGCTGGAGCGTATGAAATTTTGGTAACAGTAGAGATGGCTTGAAAAATTTAACTGTAAAAACCAATGAAAGCAAAAAACAACGTTTGACTTACACCAATTTTCTGAAAGCTTCGAAGATCCCATAAAGTTGCAACTTCGCGGATTCTATTTGAAATTCTTAATCATCCATGTTTGGGTTTCTACGTGTTTCAAGCAATAAGTTCTTGAGTGAAAAACTAGTCGATTAGGAGGAAGAAAAATATCAAGTGAAAAATTTGCAATGTTATCTTCAAGTCGCTTCATATCACCTGAAAATTAAACACCTTGCAAGTCACATCTAAGCCCAAACTTTTTCGCCGGAGCTTGCATGTTTTTCGTCGCCTAAGCGATTTAATTACTTGGGCGGCGAAAAACATGCATACAGGCGGCGAAAAAATCACACCGAAAGGAATGCCGCGTTGACTTTTAAAATCTAAATAATAATCATCCCAAACGTTATTTAGCCCCGTTAGAAACAAGAATTGGTGAAAATTAATTGATGAAATATTTTATTCCACTAGCAAGTACACAAGACACAAAATCTTAATTTATAAAATGATCACTGTGTAAAAATGTTTTACATTGTCACAAACAGTAAGAATAAACGTATAAGTATTAAAATTACATATATCACGCATATACTTCTCCATCAGACTTATCTGTTTTGTTGCATTATCTTCTCTCGATTTTTTTTTCCTCTTTCTCCATTGAGTTTCTACTTTCTAGGGATAATAGCCTTGCATCCATTTCTCAGTGTCACGTTCTGTTCTCTCTGATTTCGCTTCATGAAGATGCTTCACCTTCCTTTCATTTTTCTTCTTTGAATCTACACCCTCTATTTTTCAATTCCTCTGGTGCTCCACTCCGTCTTTGCACGGATTTCCTGCAGACGTCTTTTGAGGAACAAATAGCTGTAATAATTGTTAGTTACGGCTGTTGTTTGATGAGCGTGCGTCAGGTCAACTGGGACCTCGCGGTAACAGCCACCGCTGCTTTGGCGGCCTCTGACAGTGAGCTGACATCTACAGCGCGGGCAGTGTCGCTAAATGGGGACTCTGGCGGTGTTTTTAAAGAGTGACTCTGGCGGTGTCTCTCTCTAAACATGACTCTGACAGTGTCTCAAGAGCTACTGTGTCAGTACCTTTAAAGAGTGACTCTGGCGGTGTCTCTCTCTAAACATGACTCTGACAGTGTCTCAAGAGCTACTGTGTCAGTACCTTTAAAGAGTGACTCTGGCGGTGTCTCTCTCTAAACATGACTCTGACAGTGTCTCAAGAGCTACTGTGTCAGTACCTTTAAAGAGTGACTCTGGCGGTGTCTCTCTCTAAACATGACTCTGACAGTGTCTCAAGAGCTACTGTGTCAGTACCTTTAAAGAGTGACTCTGGAATTGTCTCGAAACAGTGACTCGTGCAGCGTCTAAAGAGATATTCTGGCAGTGTCTTCAACCATGACTCTGACAGTGTTTCTAAACAGTGACTCTGACAGTGTCTAAAGAGTTACTTTGACATTTTCTTTGAATAATGAATTTGGCAGTGTCTCTGAACAGTGGTTCTGACAGTGTCTCTAAAGGAACTCTGGCAGATTTGGGAAAAATTATGTCACCTTTTCTTACGCAAAGGCGTCAAAACCCTATGATTCAGAACTCTTATGTTCGTAGAGTAGGCTTGATAAAGTCGTACAGTGCATGAAATTCGTACACTGAGAAAGATTCTGTCACAAAATCGAGACACATCTGTGTGTCAAGTTGGATGTGTAATTTAACTCTCTCAATCACTTTAATATGTGGGTAAAGGAATACTCTAATGTGTATCAAAATATTTTGAATCTCCGTTTGAGACACTCAGGCATATCAAAAATTTATTTCTGTGTACAGTAAGCCTATGTGCAATGGTTATGTTGCTTTAATCCTACCAGACGCTTCTGTTGCAGGAAAAACACGCAGCGTGTTGAAAAATGCCAGATATCTTTGAAGCTTTTGTTTGCGACGTTTTTTACGTATGAAGGAAGTGTATGAACGTATGAAGTCAACGTCCTTCATACGTAAAAAAACATCGCAGACAAGAGATATCTGACATTCCACGACAGCTAATCATTAAATTTATACCAGAGTTGCAGGGGAAAAGTTTCGAAAATAGATAAAGTTCGATCACCTTCTGCACGTCGTTTTAGAAAACCTTGAATCTGCCCTGCAGTAAAAACATGAACCGTATAAGTAACGAGGTAAAGGCATCCTTAAGAAATACTAAAAGAATCAATCCTTGAACTTCAGACCCGGTGTGTGGACATTGACCCGTGATTGTGTAATAACAGTCTTTTCCCGATAAAAACATTACTTGAATTCATTTTAACTGACCATCATGCCCACTTGGCAATTTTCGAATTGTTTAGTCCTAGAATCTTTCCTGTAATATATTGTTCTAATTCACTAATTGCTCTAGTGAAATAATACACAGTTTTAGGGGTTATTGTTCATTTCATTTTGTTATTGTTCATCCCGTTATGAAGAGCTTAGTTGAATACATATTTGAATTGATATCAAACAAGAAAGTCCATCAGAAAAGCATTTTTCATATTTACCATGTTTTTATAATAACAAAACAAAGTAATTGATTTTAAATCACTTGGAAGTAGAACTTCACGCGCACGCACGCTCGCCCAACTTATTCTTCTCTGCCGCTTTGCGTGAATCGATCGATACGCTCACATTCTTTAAATTTTCGTGTAGGGTACGAGTTATGAGTTTTTATAACTCGTCAAGAGCGGGCAAACTTTGCAACAGTCTAAAATATTAGGAAGTTTTTTATTTTCTGAACAGTTTGAATGGGTTGTTTTTTATATTTCAGAGATGAAAATCGTCGCTTGCGATTTTCTGAGTTAGTAAACTATGTGTTTAATAATTGTAGGATGGTGTAATTTGCGGCTATAAAATCATCGTAAGATTCAAATTATGGGTTGAAATTTACATTCCTTTTATTCTTCAATGAAATAACATTGAAAAGTATTTAAATAACTAAAATTTGAATGCCGATATCACGACTTAATGATCATTTTTCACCTGTTGGTCAAATTGTAATATTTCGTTTAAATATTACTGACATTGAATCAAACTTTTCAATATTTCCTGTTTAAAAGAAAAACAGACTGGAATATACGTTTCATGGTGCGTATATTTCCGAGAATTATTTGCGTGACGCTTTGAAATAAACCCTAGTGGGTATGAATGATGAAATAGACGTATGAATGATGAAATAGGCGTATTATTCTACATGCTAATGGGACCTGGTAAAGTAAGTCACATTCTAGAGAAGTTAACCCAGCCTGATTTTACTGAACATTCATTTCTTCGTCCAAGCCCAACCTTTTGAAGTAAGCTTAAAATTACTTAATAACAGTTTAGCGAAATTTTCTATTCGTTCATAAGTAAAAATGAGTGGCTTAGCCATCGAGAAATTAGAGTAGTTGATTACTACTTGTGAAGCGTCATGTGGAGTGTGTTTGAAAATCGAACCAGAGTAAAGCAAGATTTGGCTACGAGCGGTACGGTGGTCGGCAAGGCGTACTAAAAGAACTAATTCTCTTTTAGATTCTCTCTAATAGAACTTCAATCTTCTGTGTCACGTAATCACGTTTTGATGTATTAGGCGTCAATGAGTTTTGACCGAACACAAACTTCAACTTGAAGCTGCTCGAACATTTTTGCTCTATATACGTCATCTATGAATTGTATCAAAGGCCTAACCAATGATTGCACGGCGGTAATATGAATGAATGTTCGTATTGAAGAATTCAAAAGTTGGTTCAATCTCACGAGAGTTAAGATATCCATTCAAAATTAACGCACCTGCACGGAAATATTTTCGAAGTTACTTCAGATGTTAAGCGTACATTGATTGTTCTTCATTCGGAATGTAAGATTTCACACCAACACAAAACGTAAATAGTAAGGTAATGAAATTGAATCTTCGTATTGAAGTACGCATCACCGCTCACTAAATTCTAAAGACCCGCTGCTGGCTGTTAGCGTGTGTCAGGGTCCATAACGTTGACCTTTCAGAAAATGCGCAAAGTTTATCAATCTATTTTTACTCCGAGTCTGCAAACATATTCTGTATCATTGGAAAAAAACATGCAGATACGGCTTTACGCGTGAATAACTGCAAATATAGTTCGTACACGATGAAAATTTTTTTATTTTGTGTGTACGTTTTACTCACTAAAGCATTCGTTTAACTTATTGTATCATGAATTGTGCATTATTTATAAGACTTAGCGATCATTAAAACTATGTGAAAGTCTGAATGAAATTGAATTTTTCATTTGATTCGCTGGTTCCTTTCAATCAAGACACTAGAAAAAATCCAACAATAAAACAAAATTTCTTTGTAAATCATTTAGTTTTCGATTTTTTTTTTTTTTGAAACTATATTGTTGTTACTGGAAAATGGTAAAGAATTTCACAATGAAAACCTATTGCTCAAGTTAGATCATTTTGAAATTGAAATTCTCAACTAGTTATTTTACATCTTTTTTGAGATGCTCATTGCGATTGAATAACGAACGCATCTTAAAGGAAATAAAAATTTAACATTAGAAATTTTAATTACCCTTGATCAGCTAGTTTCATGCCAATGATGATGTTGGGCGTGATAACTCTAGATAACTCTTGGGCGAGTTATTTTCAATTAAATTTATTCAATTTATTAACACCCCAAAGCTAATAGAAGTCTTAGATGGACGTCATCCATAACGGATACAAAAATCTTCTCGCATCAAAATAACATTAATTTTCACCCTCTTGGCAATGTTCTTTTCACTCTACCAGTTTTTCATACATTCTTGTTGCAGCTACATTTATACTCGCCGTAAACAACACTGTTTTTAGCCGGAGATAATAATCATAATGACTCACCACCGAGATAACTATTCCAAGCAATGCATGTGAGTATTGCAGCCCATTTTGTTTACCCGGGCAACTTGCAATAGCCATTACAGAAGAGTCGTTAGCTGCGCAAACAAGCTCTACGCACGACGACGGAGCCCTCCTTCTTTGCAGCAGAAATTTTTGCCAGGGTTGTGGTGCAGTATCGGACTGCCTGCTTCCATGGACACTAAAGCTGGATCCCCGTCGTCGATTCTGATAAAAGCACGAGGTCGTGTTGGACAGTGTCGCTGAATATGGAGCAAGATATTGCGGAAGTGGAGCTAAGCGTTGGTGTTTAGTCGTCGAAATGCGAGCAGTGCAAAGAAAAAACAACACTAGTGAAGAAATTGTGACCTTTTGTGAAAGAAGGGATCAACTATTCTTTGTACACTAAAACTCGCACTCCCCTACCGTTCTAGCTTCCCTAATGTTATAAGTTTTGCGGGAGAGGGTTCCATAAAATGATGTATGATACTCTCAAATATGGTCGTTTCTTGCCTAGTAAAATGATAGTTAAGGAGCAATTTTAGATTCTGAATACCTGGTGTGCTCTTTTAGCAACGCTTGAGGAGAATTAAATCATAAATGTCTAAACTTGGTCATTACCAATATATCTTCTCATTAAATGAACAAGTCTGCGTTTGAAAAGTGTATGTTAAATATTAATTTCCGGCTCTTTTCAATGAAATTAGGGAAACGCAGAATGAGTTACAGTAAAAAAGACACTTTTTAGAGCAAGGAAAAAATTGAAGTCAACTTTTAACCATATTTTAAAAAGTGAATGATTTGCAAGTCAGGCAACTTATCTCGTCCGTTATATTTTTAAGCTGATGAAAAAAGATATTTATCGTTACATTTTGAAGTTAAATATATCCAAGAAATGTTCATTACGGCTTAAATTCTTACAAAAATTGTTTTACAGTTTCCTTTTCATGCAGGAAAACATTACATTTGGTTTCCGACTGCGCAAAAAAATGAATTATTACTTCAAAATCGAGGCACTCATTCAACTTTTAATTTTACAACGATTTCAGAAATAGAAGTTACGCAAAACTATATTGGAGCACACACGTAACACTGCTAACATAGAGACTTCACTTTCATTTAACCTACGGAATTTGGATCATGAAGATCCAAGCTTTACTAGGAACCCTACAAAGAGTGTGTCTAACTCATCTCTATTATTAGCCATTTTTATATGAGCGACAGTTTACATATCTAAAAGTCCTGTTTTTGTGGATTGAATATATACATTTACAGCGTCTTGAGATTTGTATACGTATATGCTGAACAACTGTTTGAGTTCTAAAAGCATGGGAATGCTAACTGTACTGTAGATGATATTAAGAAGAATACATGACTCCCGTGGAATATACTTAGCTTAATAAAAAGCGTTATAATATGGAAAAAAATGTTGAGACATAGCTAAAAATACTTTTGAATTACCAGCTCAAGTGCGGTAATTCTGAACAAATTCTCCGAGCACAATGCTGAACGCAAGCGAAACCATTTTTCCTACAGTTTACTAACATCACATTTGCTTTGTAAGCCTTTCCACTCGAAAGGAAAGTTTTGACCGAAATCCCAAGCAAAGTCCTGCAAATGTTTGGTCATCTGGAATGATGGCATTTTCTCTCCCATTGTTTGAATGCTCCAACCGAGAGAAGCATGAATATAGAGTTCACAAACTTTGCATTTTTAACCCTAACACCAACAGCCTGAATATGTGAGCATTATGCTGCATTCGAATCCTTAATTTTTGGTTTTTAATGTGTTCTCTTTTGGCCACGGTATGAAGCGGGATTGAATGCGTCCAAAATATTTTGAGTTTTCAGGAGATTATTGCTCCTTACTTGGAGTTTAGCACGTGATCTTTACGGTGTTCTTTAAGAAAAGTAACCCAGTTTTTAACGAAACAGTTCCTGAATTGTGATTATCTCTCACAATATCTGAACTTCGTACATTTTGTGTCATCTCAAAACATTAATTTCATGATTTCTCTTTGTCAATGTTTCCTTTGTGTTGTAACGGTTGGCTTTTTGGTCGACAACGATATGCTCATGTTAATCTACGAGCATTGATTTTGTTCACTGATCTATTTGATTTTATTTCTACTCTGCACAACAGTGGAGGTACATCGGAAAGCATATCCATAAGTAATCCGTAGATATTTTTATCCAGACTTAAAATATGAATGAAAGAATTTGAGGCACATAAAAAAGTCTTTGTGGAGTTGAAGATGTAAAAAATATGCTGTAGTTCAACTTTAATTTATGTTTGCATATTCATTCAATACTTCAAAAAATAATTATGCTGCGGACTATTGGTGTGTCATATTGAATCTTCAGCTGCTTATTTTTTCATGTTAAAGTATGTTTAATACCTCATATTTACTCTCATTTTAACTTCAATACAGTGTCAGTCTCTTCTGAGATTTAAAAAATACGAATTGATGTTTAAATTTAATTCATCACAAATAAAAGTGCTTTAACTTTTTATTTTCGAGTAGGATTCACATGAGACTGCTTTCCATTTTTCCACTCACTAATATTACATAAGATTGCTACCTGCAATTACCCCGATAACTTTATTCATGCTCTTTAATTTCTTTCCCTTATATTACATGTAAATCGTGGCTCAGCAGATGTTGGTGTTATGATTGAATATGATTTTTTGCACTTATCATCATTTATTGAAGTTAAAGCTAAAAAATGAAAAAGAAGATTGCAAGTGTCATTTCTCCACCCAATAATTAATGAGAAATCTTTCTTTACCATGTGATATGGAATGCTCAGTTTTTCCCGCTCAAGCCTAGCTTCATTTTCACACTGTTGCATTTAAGCTTCAATATTATCCGAAGCTTTGAATTAATTACACCCTGAAGAATCAATGATAAATATGTGAAAGGTTCTTTGAAGCAATATAATTCTTGACGTATTTTCTTCCACTAAAACCTTTTTAGGAGTAGTAATACAAATCGAATATGTATTGTACAGGGTTTGATTCTACGCGAAACTAATACGCGAGATAGTAAAATATTAGAATCAAATTCCGTAGACTTAGAGCTATTTCTCATATTCATTGAATACGGAGTAATATACTTTAATTAATAATTAAAATTATGTGTACATTGAAACATTACATGAACATATTAATTGATGAATAGGAGCTCAATTGATAGTTTCTCAATAATAATAACTATATTTATTGGCTTCCACTTGAAAGTAGTTTATTTTTTAAAGCTTTTTCGTGTAGTTACTGCAGTTGTTCTACTCCGAAACCCAAGTGAAATATATGAACTAAAACTAAATGCTCTTCTAATATACGGCATTCGATATCTTAGCTCATCGATGTAATGAATAAATCCTATTGCTTTTAAAACGCTGCACTGGTTTCAAATAGGCAATGTTCTCAGAACGTAGAGTTTGAGAATGTTTTCAAGCAATAACTTGATTTGATTGGGAGGCAGCATGTTGACTTCTAATGCCTAACTAGCGCATGCGAGCTTTACTTTGTGTTCCATGAAGCCCCAAAAAAATATCACGTGTACAGAAGAGTCCCATGACGGCTGCCTCATGCTAAATGGGGCACTAGAAAGCTCACTTGATGTGAACAATTTGTCCATGATGTTTACTTTTTAATTTACAGAGACTGGCGGGCTCTCTTCAGCCACTGGCCGTGTTTGATTCATTACAGCCATTACGATGCCTTTGTTCACCATAACACTGCCTTTAAGCCATCAAAAACTCATTCAATGAGTGATGGATAGCACAGTATTGGCCAGGTGCCTCTGTGGTGTCCTAATTTATAGCCTACGTTTTCGCTCCGTTGAGCTTGCTGTTTCCGTTTGGGTGCGTCTTTATTTTTCAAGCGATAATTAGGATATTTGAGCTTGAACCTAATATTTGATGCCTTATCCGCTTCTCAATACTAATAGAAGGACAATGGTTTGCGTTGCGCTATGTTTTAAGCCATGTTTCGTTTTCAAATTCCGTTTGTTTGACGTCAACAGAATCATTATCAGTTTCACTGGACACACAGAGTGGGAATTTAAACTTTTTTCGACATCCGTGTAAGCTCAAGCTATGAACAGACCTGCACGAGGCTCAGAAAATGCAAAGAATGGCGCCAAACAGGCAATGATATTCGATCCGTGGTATAATAATTACCAATATTTTTTACCCTCAAGAGAGACATGGTTGTCAGTTCAACTTTTTTCTGCCGAAGAAAGATTTTCAGATTTTATTATTTTGAGAAATAAAACATGATTATAAAGATCTCCTAGCTTCTTCTGGAAGCCCGCCCGGCAGAGTTAGGTACGGAGGCTAAATAACTTCCTCGCTTTATCCATTCACCACGCGAAGTAATAAAATGTTCGGCGTAGAGTCCGTAGACTTTTGAATGATTTTTTCATACTCCCGAATATCAAGTGAATTCGGAATGTTTTTTGGCTCCGGACTAACTTTGGTAAATAATGAATAACTTTTCTCTATTTAATGCAGAAAATAATGAACAATTAACTAATGCTGTTACATCATATGAACTTATCAACTGCATGTACCAGTAGGGAGATGTGTTAATTTTATAATTAATACAATTAAAGTCAAAGTGGTTCCTCTATGGAATCTGAGTGGATAACGAGATGTTCAAAACTGCAACGTGACATATTATAGCAAATTATTTTGCTTGTATCAAATGCTGTATGTGTAGCAAATAGCTACACATACTTGCAGTGTATAAGTTTTAAAAACCTGTTTTCTAAATTATGCTTAAAGTTTGTTGCGATTCTGGTGGGGCAAAATTTATGTAAGCGTAATACTGCCTCATCTCAGATATTAAATTTTTTACGGTACTGTACATGGAGAAATCAGGTGATATTTCATCATTTTGCATAGAGATAATAATCGGATATCCCTTTAAAGAAATATCGTACATAACAGCAAGTATAACACAAGTTGCTGCCTTCTCAAAGATTGTGTTCCTCTTTTAAATGTAAGGTTATTGCAAAAAAAGTATTATCACAATATCGAGCGATCACAGTAGCGATTTTTTCGATTGAAACATCGTCCATTATCTCCTTCATCATGAAGATGATATATACTACCGAAAGAAAATTGATGTTTATGAATGCTACTTGAATTTCTCATTACAATTAGACATGGGAATATACTTTGAAATTCAAATCAATCATTGGGGCTGGCTGCTTAGTTTTAATTATGAGAGAAATACTGCGCACGGTACGGAAAGCCTCTCAGAATTTATCGCATATTGCCATGAGTAACTTCTACGTAGCTTTCTTCAAGGATACATTCTGAGAATGCAATAATTTACTGCATTGTAGATGAACACACTTCATTGTACATGGAGTGATTGGTAAGACGCTCTCTGAAATTGATCAGCACATAAGGTTCAGAAGCTTTATGATAGCATTTGTGCAGGAATACAACGCACGTTGCTCGGGCTACAAATTTTAAAATTTAATGGACACTTTGTGTACAGTAGCTAGACCGTTTTTCATACCGAAGCAATTGGAGCAACGTTTAACATAAAACGATTATAGGAGAGAACGTGAATGATGTCACTTTGTGCTAAGTGCACTCAACCAAACGAACATTTAATGCGAGGTTTAGCATTTTGACAAGTTAAGATTTCTCTTTCTTTTGCTTGGTCTTTGAAAGCTTCAAGTTCAAATCCCTGAGGGTACAATAATTCACGAGAGTGATCCGTGATAAATTACAGAGAGTATGACCTAATGTTGGCTTTTGTTTTGGGCAAGGAGCCCGTACATCGCCTTCATGTTGTCAAATTCGATGACACGATTTATTGAAGGTATCGCTGCTGGAAATATTGCTCACTTTCTTGACAAATTAGTAGGCTTGAGGCATCGTGCCTTCAGAGTTATTCGAGCATAATTCCCCGTCGTGCTGCAGAGCTTCCACGTGTAGCCGGAAAATAATATGAAGCTCTTAGCGCCATGTGGGGAGCAAAACTTGAACATTCTGGGTTAAAGTGGCCTCAAAATTAATTTATGAGGATTGATGGTTAGTAGGTGGGCTCGAGCGTGGCTGTGACATGCAGGTTCTTTTGTGCTTTAATAACGGCTCAAATGAAAAACTAGTCGTCTGTCACTAGGTTATACTTCAGTGATTTAGAAGTCTGGGTATGTTAAGCTTTCATGCTCGAATACGTTTAGTTTTAAGTTCGAGTACGTTCAGTTTTAAGTTCGAGTACTTCTAGTTTTTAAGTTCGAGTACGCTTGGTTTTTAAGTCCAAGTACGTTTAGTTTTAAGTTCGAGTACTTCTAGTTTTTAAGTTCGAATACGTTTAATTTTCAAACTCGAATACGTTTATATACTTTTCCTCTATAGTATTTGCAGGCAAGTTAGGACAAAGATGTCACCAAGATTGGTAGATTCGAACTTGAATATGAAGCGCGTGAGTCAAGAACACCTTACATTAAGAAGCGTGTAGTTTGTGTCCTATTGAAGCGTAGACGCTAATTAACGAACATCGTTAACTTATGAACGAGTATGTTTCAATAAAAATTATAACTAGGGTGCATATTAATGATGCAGTTTAAATAAATGTGCAGTTTTAAATTCTCTGTACAACGTGAATATCAGTTTTACATAATCACTGAACCAAGAGGTTCCGACAAATTAGCATGACAATCTAGTTACCATGAACTGGAGAGAGTTATGCATAACATTTAACGATGAGTTAGTATGGAATAGTAGAAATGTCAGTTAGGATGCCTAGTTGTCACATATTTCCAAAGCCGGTTCCAGTTGTAAAAACATAATTTGTAAGATTTTCAATGAAAAGAGTGTAACAGTTCTTACCATCATAGAAACAGTCATTTGCTGGCAGGCGCTCGTTCGAATGAGAAAACCAGGAAGTAAACCTTGGGTAAAATATGAAAAGTTTCAAGAGTGATCAAAGCGAGCGTTTGAATCACCGATAAATTTTCGAGGACCGCTGGCTTCCTCAAGTTGTCACGCCCCTAACTTTAAAAGAGGGCAGAAGCGTTAATTAGTGTACATCGCGGGAAAAATCTTGCTAAGCTGTGAGCCACTCAACCCACATTTGGGTAAACATCGATAGCAGAAAGTTGACGTTCACGGAGGTCGTGCGTGTTATCTCGTAGCACTCAAACAATCTGACATACCTTATTTCCGAGTCTACGCAATGATTGCGGTCTACATCTCTTTGTTTACTTAATGATTGTGGTCTATATTTCCGCGTCTGTGCAGTGATTGCAGCTCATTGATCCCAAGTACGTAACAATTACGGCTTACATCGCAGTGTTATGATTGTTTCTTACATTGCCGGGCCTATGTAATGATTGCACCCACTGCTCCACGTCTGCATAATGATTGTGAACCATATATTCACGTCTATATGATGATTGGGGACCATAACTCCAGGTTTGCATTATGATAGTGGATCATACAGTATCTCCGTGGCTACATAATGACGTAAGACGACATATCCGGCCTGTCTAATGGTCAAAATTATATATTCAGGCCATACGAATGATTACGAACAATTTCTCCGACCCTATCTAATGATTCCATGATTAAATAATGCTAGTAATCCCACTATTCTGCTTACTCATACCTTAAAGGAAGTGTCAACGGCAAACTTGTCGTTCAGCATATTTGAAATATACATAATACTAAAATATTACTAGTCGGTTTTTATCATGCTCATCACATACAAAAAGTTAAATACTAGAAAAATCCATTTATCATTTAAAAGAATATCTCAGTCCTACCACAGGATACTCATTCTAAAATCACTCTGAAATTATTGGTGACTCATTAATCTATTTGAGCAGATGATATCCAAATCTCGACGTTATGGTCTGCTGATATTATGGCTCAATTACCACTCATTTTTAAAAATTAATACTCTACATAGCGTTTCACTGTGAGCTGCGAGTAGGTCTCTTTTCACTTAGTTTAAGGGTACGAATTTACCGTTCTGCAACCTCACTAAACAGCATAATGACATCCACTTGGAAGTTGAATTTTTTCACCTAATTTCATGTTACGAATTTACCGGTCTTCAACCTCACTAAGCAGCGTAATGACGGCCACTAAATTGCATGCAAAAGCACGCAAAGGAACACACACAACTCTCGCCTGAAGTGCGGAGCGCAATATGTCATTCAGGAACAAGAGTGCTAAGCAATCACTTGAGTGCGTCCGTTAAGAGAAGATATAAGTCCTATCTACGATGAAGTTCCTTGTGGTTACGTGTCCATACCACCGGAAAGACTCATCCACCTGAAAATATTAGCATAATCTTTGTTGAAGAGCAGTTTGCCTCTATTACCTGGTGCAAAACTCCTGATCTCCAATTTGTGGTCATAACGCGGGGTAAGAGCCCTGGAAGTGAGTACCTGTTTAGGCAACCGTGTTGAACCTTTTCATCGTGTGAACTAGGAGATTTATATCGGCCCACATAAGTAACACTCGTAAAAATTGGATATGTTCCTTATGAAGATATTCTTATGTGATAAGGAAATGGAAGTAACAAGTTGAAGTGTTCTATTTGAAATTTTTTTGAACTGAAAGGATGTGGAAGGATTGAGTTATATAATTTTCTCCCTGATCCTGCGAGACATCGGAATTTCAGTACGCTGGAAACGTATTAGATTATTTAAATTGAATTTGAGCAAATTCCCTTATCTGAAAAATCTAAAGACAAAATTTTTCTCGGACTATACACTGTATCACAGATAAATTAACTGTCAGAAAAGGTTCGCACTCGGACAGGACTGTGGAACTTCAAGTATATATTTTGAGTTTAGAATAATAAACTCTGTTTTGTACTATTGTTCTTAGGAATTATAGGACAAACATTCAGTCTTGAACAATTTGGCTCAAGCACGTCATGTAAGCCTCTGAGATTTGAGTACACTATTAGTGAACTTATAAGAGCTACACTATTTCATTTCATTTTTAAATGCAGCACTGAAGTGTTTGGTTCAAATACATCTTTATAAATCACTGAGTTTCGAGTAAATATCTCTTATAATCTTCCGAGTTTAAGCAATAATGATTGAACTTCTTCCACCAGGTACCCAATTAGCCCAATTGTTGAAGTTCAACTCAAGTACAATTGATTCAACATAATTTCGTTCAATTTATTTACTCGGGGGAATTTTGTTCGAGTTCGTGAAGTTCCGTTGCGTTCGTTATGAAGCACTAGTAGAGCGTCTTCTCTTTATTTGGAAATAAAAATCTGCTCCAATTTGGAAGGATTGGAAGCTTTCATTTTCTGAAACCCTGCGTTCAAGACCGTTCTGTTGAGATCAAGTTGTGTGAGGGTGGCTTATACGCTTACCAAAGGGCAGTTATTTCAGTGCTTTCTGCTAAGAATTCTTGCTTTCAAGCAACTTGTGACAAGCTCCTATGTGCCAAGCTCCCTGGGCGAAGCACATGAGTAAAATCCTCAACTCCCCAGCATTCCTCACAAAATCCCACCGTTCCTTGCATCCATTGTTGACACCCGTTGGCCAGAGCCAAAAGAAACTCGGCAAAAAATCGTACGTTCCGGCAGGGATTCGGAAGGCCTCGAAACAACGATAACTCTACGGGCAGCTGTCGTAAAAGATTACGTGACCGTGATGCTCTTCGATAACTCGACGATATCGGGCACTGTAAAAAATGAAACCAGTAACTTTTGATGGATGCGCGAACTCGACCGTGGCTCGAATTACGGCTTCCTTTGCTGAAGAAATCGCAGGCCCTTCTCTGAGGTAGTTTTTTTACGATTTGAAGTGCTGCGGGATGAACTCTCCAACGAAAACGCTGTTTAGGGTCCTGTGTTAAAAAATTCAATGCTTTCTGACGACCTGTAAATTTTAGAAAAAATTGGAGACTTACGTATACCGCGGTCCCACTCACTGACGTGAAAAACAGAGACAGGAAACAATCCGTGGTTGAAAACAAATTTTAAAAATCTAATGAAATGCAGCCATGTTATAACTCGAAATGTTGTTTTTCGCTCAAAACACTGCGCCGTTTTTGACTAGAAATTTTTTTTTATAAATCTGTTGAAACTAATTTTTTGAAGACTAAGAACAGATTCTTTTATCGCTCATACTAACAACTCGAAGAAAAATATGAAAGATTTCCATGTTTAACAATCGAAACTAATTTGCCTGCCTTTCATTGCTAACGTTTTGCCACAAAAATGACACATCTTAGTTCTCTCCGTACGACGAGCAGCGGACGTGTAAGAGAACATAATATCTAGCAAAAATATTTAAAAAAGGACAGCTTTTGACTCCGATACAATAATCCTCGTCGCTCATGAGCCAGAACTCGGCTGCGTGTTAATGATTTACTTTCGCCCGTTCTCTTTGTTGCTATTCAGTTGTAGAGAGGCAGGTGTGAATGTAATGGCAGCATTAAATATTTGCTTGATATCTCATTTATATTTTTGTAGGTGGGCAAGTCTTTCTTTCTCATGTGAGTTCTTCCTCAGCACATCCATCCAATCTTGAATATCGCGGATTTTTTTTCTGAAATATCAAATTCTGTACTTATGAGCAGCAATTTACTCCCGCCAAATATCGCGTCACTGCAATGCTCTAACCACAATTCTGTACGACGCCTCACTCATTGCACCGCAGCACTTTTCTATTTCGAGCTTCACTAAACTTTGACTCTGTCGCTCCATAATTGTCAGCTAGTTGATATCCGCTCAGTCACACTCATTTCTGCCATTTCCAAGTTCTCCTGAAATCAAACTTCAGCCTGCACTAACTTGTAAGTGACTGACGGGTAATCGGAGAGTACTTGAATGAAAAAAGTATATTTCTCTCTTTTTGCATAAGCAGATTTCAATGAAAATCTAAATTTTATTGAGCGCTTAATGAAACCAGGAAAATCCCCCAACGTTACATTTTTTGCGACTGTAAATATTTACGAGTTATTTACAAGTTAAGCACAAAAGAAATTTCATCCCGGAATTAAAAATTTGAGTGTCATTCAAGCACCTACAGAGTATTTATCCGAAGCGGTAAAGTTGTTGATAACATAATATGCAAGTCTCAAACTACAATATGGGATTTAAATTTTATTACGAACATGTTTCAAGCTAGAATGTAGGATATTAATTGAAATGTCAATATCGTTGAAGGTCTCCCTCTTAGGATCAGTGAAGGTTATGATCTTTCTCATTCTGTTTTCCATCACACAAATCATTTACTCACGAGATATAAGCTCAAGTACGCAGTCACTTTCGAAACCACGTAATTTAATCGTAAGGATTTTTTGGTGAGCCTTTTATCGAGCTTACGATTGAAAATGAAACATCCACCACGCACAGCTGTTTGTCACTGATTGATGACGAAATTCTATTTCACAGTGAAATAACTAGCGGAAAACGCATATAACCATGATGAACAACTCATTTAAGTTTTCATTCGACTGTAATTTCTGAAAATACACTTCTTAATAAGAAATCCTATTGTTTCCTGAAAGAAACGAGAAACGATCATGTTTTTTTAGTTATCTAATGAAAAATTTATCCTAATACATTCCTGCTCGCTCAATCACTGCTTTGTCATATTGATCTATGATGATACTAGCCTGTGAAAATGCACGATCATCCTCATCGGCTTGCGTTAGGCAGACATGTAGTTCAAGAACTATCCACTGAAAAATGATCGACTCAAAGATGGAATTCAGCTTATTAAGACTAGCTTCGACTTTTTCTCTCTCTTCATTGTGAACAAGGTTTTCAAGTGAAAATGACTTATATTTTCCTCTCGGACGTAGAAGCCTCGGCGACGGAAGTTGTCCTCTTTATGCCACTAAGATTCATTAGTTTCATCTCAGATTTCAGACATGAGTGCGGGAAAAAATGGGCTGCATTATTGATTCCCCAATGATTCCCCAATTCTCCAATTATGATTCCCCAATTCGAAAAAAGACTGCCATTGGATAAAAATATTCAGAAAAAAAACCGCTATTGCATAAGCACGTATTTTCCATGCTCAAAATTCATTCAACGATGATTGTTCAAGGTTCAACATTGCGTTGACATAATATAAGGTTTTATTTAAAAAATTGAGATTCAGAATTCCCTTTCAAATGTATCGGCGATTTTTTAAAAGCAATATGTCCAGATATCAATCTCGAAAATATATTTGATTCCAATTAACATTATTTATCCTACGCACTGCAAAAAACACGTTTGGACAAGAGGTATTCATCCATCTCATACATTTAGTTTTAAATACAGAGGCTATGACATGAATTAGTTAATATTGCGATGTCTTGTTTCATAGCATTGACCGTCTGTAATTCAACACTCTTATTCTCTACACCAGACAACATCAGAGTACATTCGAGGAGACTAGTCCCTGTCATCTGCGTTCCAAATCTGGCTGTTCGTGCAATTACTGAAGTAATGGCAAGGCAATTGAAAGACATGCAATAATGCGACTATTTTGTGCGAGTTCCAAGGGTTTATTTTGAAAATTACTGGATGGCTCTGTTCCTCTCATTTTGAGTTGAGAATTATTTCAGCGATATTGTAATATCTACTGAATTATAGAAAGGGCTTACATTTAACGCGTACCGTCGTGCAGTCAGAATAAATCAACGAACAGTGATGTTGTTCAAGCTTTCACGTTAGTTTGCCATGCGCATCTGCCTTCAAATGCACTCAATTTTATGTGGTTCAATTTCAGGCAAATTATTAGATGTGACGTTTTATGGTGAAGGGGTAAACAGACCCTCGTAAACATGCACAAAATAAGGTTACACTTTAGATGTGCATGATTGCGTAGCAGTTGCGTTCCATTAGAAGTAGGTGTTGAAAAGGGAAAAATTTCGAAAAACACTACTAATATTCTGAAAATGAACTCCAGGGTGTGATTTTTTTCGGATTTTATAGCAGTATATCTTCAGATTATTAAATATTTTCCCTCTTCTTTGATTCACAACATATATATTTTCCTTTGTCAGTCTTCATTAAATAATTTTTTGGAACTCCACTGAAGATTTAAGCGTGCTTTGCAGCTTTGACCTCATCATAATTGGACGTTGGTGCATTCGGCAGATGTAGAGAATGAGCTTTCCGTGTACGACAGAGCGTGAGATAATAACTTGCCAACGCGCTTCATGATCTAATTCCTTGGCGTGCATTAGCTGTTAGGTGGAACCTAATGCGCTGAGTACTGCATTACCTGCGAATTATAATAGCTTTGGTAAGAATAGCGTAATCTACGCGTCTCACAAGGCTGATATTAACTCTCTCAACGGTATGTACCTTTAGCCCACGCTCAGGCTAAATTTACCCTCTCGTATCAAGTATACGCGTAATTTGCATATTGTCCATGAAATCTTAAGCGTTGCGCCCTAAAAACGCTCTTTGCTAAGATGATCGGAAGCTTATCCAGAACAATAATTGAGCTGAAATCTCCGAATGAAAACTGAACCTAAGCTTTCTATCCCACAAGATGATTTAGCTCTTAGCTTTTTCTATTTCCATTTTGATTCTCTCTCACACTTTCATCAAAATCTCTCTTTGCTTCTAACGTTTAAAATCACACTTTGATCAAAAGTTTTCTTTGCTTCTAACGTTTAAAATCGTGATTTTTACTTTGGATTTCGATTGACTTCGCAAAATCATACAATGTTGTGTTGACCCATTGGTAGAAATCACGATTTTCACTTTAGAGCGGTAATTCGCTCGTAAAAACTGTTCTAATATTTATCCGTTGCTTAGCCGGTTCCTCTATATTTTACGTTAGAATAGCATCGGTATAAATTTCACCTAAAAGAAATTGTAATTAAAATTTGAAATTTAAAATCTTAACGTAGTATTCAAGTATCCATCCTGTTTACAGGGTGGCATGCATTGAGGACCGGAAGGCTAAGCAAGCAAGCAATAAAGTAGCAAACTGCGCCCTACTATGCATGGGATATGTATTTTACAGACAAGGATGATATCATTGACTTCCTCTGCGTTGCACCCCGTGGTTTTATTTCAAGTACGAATATCATGGGCCTCGTCTGTGTTGTGCCCACGGTAGAGGAAACAAGGTTGAGTCATTTCTATGGGTGAAATACACCTCCTCTTGTTCGGCTAGCCATTAGAACGGCTTTATTTAAAAAAAAACTTTTTGGCGTCATCAATGCGACATGTCTTTAGGCCAATAGTGGGACCAGATTTAGGGGCAGCAGTGTTACCAGATACAATTTGAGCGCTGCTATAGGTTCGTTGCCATGACGTCAGGATTACCATGCGGTCGACGAAAAAAAGACTGGTTTGACCCTACCTTCTTTCTTCAGCCGTGGTTGCACCCCACGGTTTTTATTTCATTCTCGAATATTATTAACCTCGTCTCCATTTCGCCCCATGGTTTATATTTGATAGACGAAAATTATTAGCTTCGTTTGCGTTGTACCCCGTAGTCTATGTTGCCTGCACGAATAGTATTAGATTCCTCTGCGTTCTACCCCGTAGCCTATCTTGCATGCGCGAATATTATTAACAGCCAATGTGTCAAGGACCGTCTTCTCGCATCACATGCTACAAATGATTGCAATGCTAGGTTTTAAAATGGAACGAGCCAAACAATGTTGGCGTCCAATGTGCATCGCTGGTACGAATTATTTATTCCATGTTCGAGCTCATAGCTCGGGTACTGAATGTAACTTTTAACCAGCTCATTCTTTACGAAAAAAAATACTTTGCTTTTTTCTTATTCGAATCGTAAAACTAGGATCGAAAATAAGGTTCGGGACTTTTTCCCTTTGCTCTTCATTTCATTTAATTTTCTTGAAATGTTTTCCTGATTTTCCAGTTTTCAAAAGTAATTATGAATGAATAAAAATTCATAATATTTAATATTGGCCTTCAATTTCTTATTTGAAACACGCTTCATAGCCTTCTGTTACCATACACAGATGTCGAGCAAGGGTATTTTCTCAAATTCAGTAGTAGGTTAAGGAGGTCGGTGATTTTGCAGAACCTAAGACAATGTCAGCTGTAGTCACTCAAATGACTTGTCATCCTGATTTTCACTCAAATGACTTGTCATCCTGATTCTCACTGAACAGCGAGATTTGTGACGCCTGGTTAATTGAAAATCCAGCAGTTAATGGGCAATTTACGATGGCTATTGATTGTGTCGACGATACCAATATTTTTATCGCCACCTCAATGTGTCTTCAGTGATTGTGATCTCCTTTATAACATGACCCACGTTGATTTTTTTCAATTACAGTTTGAATGAAAAGTAATTTTATTCTGCAATATATTTTCCCACACATTATTTCCAAATAATGAGAGTTATTATTGTTCCTAAGAACAACAATAACGATAATAACAATAACAACAATAACGATTTATTGTTCCTAAGAACAACAATAACACAGTTAACATTTTCTACAGTCAGCATATTTTCAGAAACAAATCATACATGTTTCTCAAATAAACTATAATTTCTAACTTGCAAAGCATGAGTGCTCCTAAATATAAACATGAAAAAACATGAAAGAAACGCACGTTTTCAAAACCAAATTATAATCCGAACATAATTTCCAAACAGCCCTCAATTTACACAACATAACGCGAACAAATAACTCTCCAATTCAGTCTCAACAAAACAAGAACACACATTCATTCTCAGGGGGACATGAATACGAGCATTTACTGCAGGAGGAGATCAATACGCAAGTTTATTACCACAGATTACTGCTGGCCAAATATTCGCGTATCCCGGCAACTACATCTGCTGTGCTCGAGATGTCGATCTTGCGATGCTTCATTAAGATCAGAGCGGGCTGGCGCTAGGACTCCGGGTCATGCGGACGCGGAGCGATGCCGTGTTTCGGTCTCATTTGGAGCTCGGTGCGGTCTATCGCTCATCACACAACGCAATCTGCAGAACTCGTCCAAGTGCTGAATGTGTCATGCGCTGCAGCTTTGTAATCTTTCGTGAGCGCAAATCGAAATGAATCCCTCGGTTTTGTGCGGAAGTGCAGAGCATGGCTTAGTTGTTTTTAGCAATGTTTTCTCATGTTAGTGCGTTGTTTTGTTACGTAAAATTAATTCACTGACGTACAAATGAAAAAGTGAGAGAAATAGAACTTTTCCGCGGGAGATGCAACACTTTCCCGAGTGGTTCAATACTCACTTGGGATTGCGGTTGCGTGAATGTTATTTTGAATCTATCAAAGGTTTGCGCAGCATGTTGTCACGGTGTTTTTGTAGTGTCATGCGATGACATGACTCGGAGCTAATCTACTTATTTAGTTTGCAAACTCAGCTTTGAACTAAATAAACCAACCCGGATTCTTTTTTCGAAGCAATGGTGCATGATATATACCTTTTTTAGTGAAGTAGTAAAATCCAAAAGTTTTAAATTAAAGTAGGAGTCTGGCTATCTCAGACAGCAGATGAAACGGACGCGTCTCAATGTAGTCCAGCTACAGCTGCGTTCACTTTCAAAACGCCAATGTCACGGGCGTTGCTAACTACGTATATAAACTTGCTTTTGTATCTAAACGAAACTGTTTAAGCTTCTATTGATCTGCTAACGGTTCTTTCAATGTAGCTGCCTGAAAAATAATATCTGTAAGTTCAATCGCCCGAGATTGCTACACGCATGAACTTCTATTGACTAGGCGCATATGTTGTACACGCGCAGTAATAATGTTGTACACGCGCAGTAATAACTATTGTCAACCACCGAAAACGATTTAAAGCATTTACAGTATTTATAGCCTCCGGAAGCGATAGCGCGACCCACTTTAGCTTCCTGAAGTTTTTCTACGATCATAATAGGCATCACTCACGCGCACTTCTGTCAGTCAAGTCCGGTGCCACTCCGTAGTGAAGTTTGAATTCGTAAGCATTCATCGAGAAGGAGAGCGTTCTCGAAATATTTCACGTTGTTTTGAGGTCCAAATCCGATGATGCATTGATCCTGCGGTGACGGTATGAGGTATGCCTCAAATAACGTTAATTAATTCCATGAATATGAAAAGCATTTGGTGCGTCGTCAATTGGGAGACTACACAAATTAAAGTATCTGTCGCTCACTGTCTAAAATAGTCAGTTTAATTTTCAAAGTTGTTTCCCATAATGGTGACATAATGTAGATTGACTTTCGCATGCTAGTCTAGTATTCTACTTGAAAAATCCTTTTTATTTGTTTTTTTACAAAAAAATTAATATCTACGGTACGTAAAAAAACAGCTTCTCGATATTTTGTTATTTGACTTTGATGCCCCTGCTTAGTTGGCGTATTGTTATCCCTCTGAGGAAGTCGAGCTCGTTTCCGTAATTCGAACAGCACTGCCAGAGAAAATTTCACTACTGAGGATTTCTTTTTCTTTCGATATCGTATAGCGACGAATTTTCTCGTACTGGATGTTTAGAAACCGACCTCAATTACCAGACAGGACTAGAACGAGCATCGATTCAGGTGTTATTAAGGGCAGTCTTAAAGTGCGTATTGCCTCTCGATCAAGTCCACGGTTCTTCTGTTAATGGGACTAAGTTGCGCAGGTACAGCTGGGGACAGCGCTGTTGGTAGTCAAGTATGCTGCTGTTTCCGCCCTGTAAAATTTCATAATTTCATATGAGGTTAGGAAGTTGAAGTTATAAAGTAGTTTAATTCTTTAGTGTTGAATACAGTAAACTCAGTTTATTCATGGTTCAATTGAAATCGAATTTTGATTAATTAGTGTTTCGGGGTAATTAATTATATGGGTATACGGGTAATCAAAGCGTCGCGCTTTATTACCCAATCAATTTACCACATTACCAGACACTCAGTTCAAAATATCCTATTTTGGGGCTATAATATGAGTTGTTTTGTTCCCACACTATACACTCCTGAAACTCTAAACCAAAATTATTTTCCCTCATCCAAAGCCCATACGGTTTCTTGTTTAACTCTCATCGTTTAATTTGTGAGAGAAGACACTAACACCTGCATTTAACGTGTATTTTTCTTCTCCTTCCGCTCTTTTCTACATACTTGCATGCCAATTTCTCAGCTTCTCTTCTCTTCACAACATGTGCCAAAGTCTCTCTCTCACGTACTTTTCCCATCGACATCGACCGACGAGAAGCTTCCCCTAATGTCCTCAATAAAAAGAAATGTACTCGTATTTTGATGCTCTGTAATTTCCGATGTCAAGCGTCCTTTCAAGTACAAATCAATGATTCATTCAGCAGACTTCTCATCAAACGCCAATTCGTCTGTGCTCTGTTTTTGTGCTACTATTTCTCCTGGGGGTCTTTGTTTGCCCGCTAATTGCGTATCGTAAGCTACAATTTTTGCAGCAGAGAATTGATCTTGGTCACTCGTTCTGGCAAGGCATAGAGTCAACAGTCTTATATTCAGACTTGATTATACACTTCGTCTCACTACGTGAGTGGGATCTTTCTTCTTATTTTCTCTAGCTTCTAATTATTTAACCAGCGTTATAAATGTACTTGTGCAATTATTAATTTTCTGAGTGAAGATAAAATTTGACATGATTATGAAAAACTTGGTGCGTTTTTAATGGATTCGGCACCCTTAAAACCTTCTTTCTTTAGCAGAAAGCTAAAAAATACTAAGTTACTTCCATAAATACAAATGATGAAATGTGATGAAAATACAGGATGTCTTGGAGAGTTGAAGAGTTCATTTCAATTTTATTTTACGAATGATCATAATACAATTTTTATTCAACCCAAGCTTTCGATTAGATTCGTTCCAACCGATATACGGGAACGAATGTAAATTTTTGAAAACAACACCCATTGAACGCTTTTTGAACAAGTACAAATATTTTCGAGCCATAAAATTTATAAAATAAAATAAATCAATATATCAAAATCATGCAAGTGTCTTGACATACGAAAATCTTCATTCGTTCTCTAATGAACGTTTTTCAAACCCTACTGAATGCTTTTGTGAAACAAGAATTTTGTTCTTGCACTTCGCAAAATTGAAATGAAATATCAATGTTTGAAATTTGTCGAACGTTATTTCATCCGAATTTCAAATGTAATCACAACCTCGCCTACATGAGTGGGTACCAATTATTTTCAATCAAATTCAAGCTTTTATGCTCACAATTTTATTTTCATTGAAACGCAAATATCCTTATTATTATCCTCATTGAAGCATTTACTCATAAATGAAATACTATAATTCAGTTCTCAGTTGCATTGAATTCATCGTTCTCTGAGCTTCGCATCATCTTGTGAATGACCATTAGGTTCTCTACATATTGCATTGAAGTGCTTTTGAAGAATTCCATGGTCGACCGTCCTAGTTTGATTACAGATTCGCTATAATGAGGTATTTTCCACGCCGCATTGATCGTTCTCAGATCAATATCTGCGCTACATCGCGGTGCCTCAGAAGAGTCTTGTTACAGACAAGGACACAAGATAAAATCTCTTGTGGCGTTGCATTCCCATGTCGATCCTACATGTACGTTCACCCTGTTCTTATGAAGAAGTGGCAAGGGACGTGGGTGTTTATATAAAAGCAAGCCAGCTTATTTTATCGTTCAATGAATGGACGCACAAACTATTTCTTGTTAGAGCTGGTCATCTCAAATGGAAAGAGCTGGAGATTGCAGGTTCAAGTTTCATTTTCTAAGTGGTTCAGCTGCAAAATATTCCCAGGCTCGGGTCATAGGTTTCAGCTTTGAAGTTCACAATGTTGCAGTGTATGATTATACTTTTATTTCATCCCGGGAAGAGGACGCGTAAAATTAGTTTTGTGAATGTTCCTCTTCATTTTTTAACCTTATATCGTAAAATACTTCAATGAGTCGCCCTACGACACGGGTAAATGGGGTCCTTGGGCAGATGCAATCCCAATACGCAAATATTTCAATGCTTTACTTGCCCTATTTTATAAAGCCCATCTCATGTCTGTGAGCATTCTGATTCGTTATTATCTATCCTACTTACAATTTGGATTCCGTAAAAACAGGCGCGTCGGAAGACTTAACATCACACGGCACTCTTCCTTTTAAGGACCCTCGTAATGAAGGATTTTTTAAAACCCACTACGCTGTCTGAATCTTTCCAAGTTCAAATCAAGTCATGTCTATATACGTCAGCTGCTTGTTGGCAAATCATGCGTTTAATTTTGTGGTGGTAAGTTCCTCAAGAGGTTTTCAATAGCAGACGAAGAGTGATAAACTATGGCCACAACGCCGTCATGTGCTGCCTCGATGTAAAGACTCATCTAGATTTTCACTCCTGTATTGTTTTTGAATTGGCATTACTAACGTATTAATACATTTATGAGTAAGCCTGATGTGAAAGTGAGGATGCAAAGTTAATTTTAATTTGACAAAAAATTTAAGTATTTTTAGAAGATAGGACCTGTTTGAGCTTACTGCTTTGAATAAGATCTGTTGAAATAAATTTTGCGGTGGTAAAATAGGCAGGTTTCTACCCTGAAACTGAGGTTGGTAATTTCTGTCTGAAAGCAACTGAAGACTGAGAGTGGATTCATTTTATTGAACTAATCCAGAACGTTTAAAAGTTTCAAATTAAATTTATGAAGCCAAGGCGATAAACTTCCACTATCACTAATTTGAACCAACGTTGGAACATTCAGTTTTCTATGGGTGGAATCAGGCCGGTAAAAAGTTGATTCGTTCACCGCTACTTGTGTTCAAACATTTCACACTTTGGTACGATTTTCCGACACATGAATTTTGAATTCAGGCTACGCACACCCTGAGTCATTCATTCCTATGATGTCAAATGACTACCTAAGTGTTGAAAGTCTTTACCGGTCCCTGTTGAACGATCAATGCTATTCAGGCCCTGCAGTTCCAGCTGACGATTTTTTCTTGCGCCTTTAATCTACAAAGCACTTACGCAAGTGTTCGCATACCAGAGCCAAGGATTGATCACATACACACGCATGCGCGCTCACACAGCACACACTTACACAGGCACACATCATACATGCGCACTCATACAATATATCCGTCATATTTTCCTTGGTTATCACCTTTTTTAAAGGATTTAGAAATGAATTTCGAAAAATTTCAACAGTTTTCGAATGCCTAACGAACAAAAAATATTTATTCTTTATTTTGAGGTAAGACCATTGCTGTATGAAGGAACAAAAGATGCCCAGCTGCCCACCTGCCATTTCCCTTCCGTGAAGAAAATTATTAGATTGATTTCATTTTTTTTACTATGTTGATTGATGAATAAATTTGCAAAATTAAAACATGGGTATTCAGCACCGTTGACAAAACACTGAATGTCGTTACGAATTCATTAATAAGGTTTATAAAAAAAAAGTTTTATTCCAATCAAGCCTGATTCACATCCTCTTGTAGATTGGTTTTTCATATATCTTGTTACTAACACCTAGATGCAATGAGGCTTATCCCCAGTCAAGCTGGTACCCATTTCGGGTAGAGTGGGGAATTGTGGCTGAGTTCTTCCTTTTTCCCAACGGGGAGAATTACCGGGCGGCACTGCCGGCATTCGAACTGCCCACACCTTCCCGTGAAGGGCGCGCGCTCTTGACCTCTCAAAACAGTAAATGCAGAGTGGAATTCAGCGAACATTAGCGTTGGTAACCTTCTCTGCAAGCCCTCATGAATATTGCCCCAAAAGACTTCACAGGTAACTTATTGAGACGTTGATTACGTATTGGGACAGAAGTGCACCATAAGGGAAATAGCTCATTTACGTGCCGGTATCATTGAATAACATATCAATTCCTTTGATACCTTTTTTAAAGCAAATTTTACCGTGCCTGGTAAAATAGTGTCGCGTAATTACATTTTTCATATTTTTTGGAAAGGATAGATTAATGTATTCGAGCAGGGAATTCGTGTTTTTAACTCTGCTACTTACAACCTAACCAACATGAGCCGCGCAAACGCATTCAAAGTGAAAGCATCGTTTTAAACATTTCCATTGCATCAGTGTAGAAAAAGTTTAAGGGCCCCGCGTGCTTAGAGCATGAGAGCTGGAAACAGTATTTCCAAACATCAGCCAGCAGAAAAATTTACCGCATGTGTAAAGTGTCAATTAAAGTAATTGCCAGAATCTTTCCAGAATTATATTGAGTCCTCCAATCAGTGATTGATGTGGTGGTGCATATCGATGATGAATGATGAACGGATTGGATGACGTAGATGCTAAATCTGTACGGCTGCGTCCACAAAATACGTGCTAGTCAAAAAGAGAAATAAATTAATTGAATGTTCGACTGCTGGGTATTCTCAGCTGGAGCATCTGATTCTTTTCGTAAATCTCGGTCACTCAAAAACTCCCACCCACTGATTTCTAATTTGAATACCTAACGATCCTTACTGCTGGACTCGTTCTCTTTCCGTTATTTTGGTGGCAAATAGATCATTAATTTGAGGCTGCAGGTCTGCCCCGATGTCTTTTCCGCCACCCCCAATCGATGCCGTGATGGAGCCATGAAGGCTTTTGCTCATCATCGCGGCCACATTCAGCGCCGTGATGTCCTGGCGGCCGCTGCCTCGCCGTGATTGCGGCCGTGAGCGGCGCTGCAGGATGTCGAGCATGCTTGTTTTGCCTTCATTTGCTGCTGTATTTCTGCCTGATGAGAGTGAGACGCTTCGCTACCTTTTGTTGGGGTCGGGTGCTGTTGAGAGCATGAGAGAATAATTATCGCACCGCTTCATTCGTTGGAATAATTGTGTCCACGTTAGTGTCACGATGCTCCTTCTTTTGTAATTATGATGCATGTGATAATGATACGTTAGCCCTTCTCTTGTAATTATTGTGATTTTGTTACAGACACCATGAACATATTAGTGCGGTAAAATGGTCTAAAATGATTAAGAGTTCATGCGCTAGTGCACGGTATGGATTTGGTATGCTTTCTTCTGCAAAAGTCATTGTATGAAAGCGACGTACTTTACCAAGATTGTCAAATTTTGCAATAATATGGACGCAGCTTTGCGCACTAGAGATGCTGCTCGACATTTTGTAATAATATGAAATTACCAATTTGTGCATGTTACGCTCTGGCACCTTTTGCAACGCTATGTACTAGTTCTTATAGGTGCTATAGTGTAGGTGCGTCATTAAGTACTCGTACATACTCCGCTTTCCAATTTGTGAAATAAAACGAACGTACCATAGAACAGAAAATGCATTTAGCCTCGGGTTTTAAAATGAGGGTTCGACGAGGGTAAAATGAGTGTTTTATGAGTGTAAAAGGAATTTCATCGGTGTGAAATGAGGGTTTTATAGGTGTAAAGGGAGTTTCATCGGTGTGAAATGAGCGTAAAATCGGTCGAATGAGTGTTTCATTAAAATACGAAGACTCGCCTTCAAAAATTTTCTAGGCGTTTCTTCATGAACATAGACTGACGTCCCACTTCTTGTGTTTATAAGTACTCGCATCATTCCTAAAACCTTTCATGAGAACAGCGTAGCGTCATTTTCACTTGGTTGACACACTATCTGTAAAGGCTAGAAGTGAACAAACTCGTGAAGTCGTTCATTAAGGTAGTGACAGATAGCGCTGTCCCACTGTCTCTAATGGTCAGAAGTGAACGAACTTGTGAGATCGTTCACTATGGTAGTCACAGATTGCGTTGTCCCACTGTCTGTAATGATCAAAAGGGAACAAACTTGTCACTGAGGTTCAAATAGTGAACTTTAAACACATGTACAGGAGCAACGCAGAGCTGTATACGCTTTGCAAGATCGTGTATTCGGAGCTCCTGAACCCAGATATCAGCGCTGCTTTAATTAGAACACTTAACGCAGACGGAAACGAATTAGGTGAAATTCTCTGCTTTGGTTCGAATTAATTTGACTTCTGTAACATTTGATTATTGGAATGAATATGACCTTCAGGATATGTACTCATAGTCAGGAAGAAGGTTGTAAAGTTTTTCATCAGAGGTTTTGAAATAGAAGTCTGCATGCGAAATAGTCGAATGGTAATTATACGTGAGGATTTTGCTCACTGCAAATTTAAGACGAATTTTCTTTTAGTAACGCTAATATTTTATCATAGTGCAGTCCTCTGTATATGAATGAATATAAATTAAAATAGTATTTACATTAATGCTATCACTCAATTATATTTTTATAGGTAGATTGTGTCGCATTTTCTAGACACGCGGACACTAACAGAAGAGAACATATGTAGCTGACAAATAATTTGCTCTCATTTCGAAGACAAGCGAGAAGAAAGACCGTCATTTTTCCTGGCTTTGTACAAATTTCTTTTTAGGTTCTTTGTGCCTTGACCACAAGCAGCTCCGCCCTTCTCGGCTCAGCTCCGCAGCCGTGTTGGGCGCATCGATTGCCCGGGGCGAAAGAAGTAATGTTTTAATGCCATTAAGGTCAAACGAACGTGCCTTTGGGCCCTCCACGTACTGTCTTTGAACTCCCCCTGCGTGAAGAGCTTCATTTTTTGAATTCTAAAATGACGACTCAAAAGCCTCTGAAGCTTGTCTTTTACGCCACGCTAATTGAACTCATTCATCAATTCATTTCAATGATGATAGATGGAAGAAATTCTGAACACAAAGTGCACTTAGGAACCTCATTATACTAGTGGAAGGTTTTCAATTTCGTGTTTTCATGTCTGCATTATTCGCTTGATTTTTCTTCGATTCAGTAAGTTAGAGAGTCTCGAAGCGAATTATTGCAGTACAACGAGTGAAAAGGCTCTTAGATTGTTCACATGATTCAAACATTTACGTGGTGAACCATAAATGCTCTTCCAGAACGTCAATTGCTTCTTATTTTTCATTAGCTGAACCAAAGTTATTTTATACTTCATTTTTATTTGCTCTATTGCATGCCGCCCATGCCTCAATAGGTCATTTGAAGCTCTCTACAACACCACTATGATCTGAATGTCGATGCACTTAGAACTATATACGCTGGCATTATCATATCAGAATATATTGAGGAAATGCAAGTGCAATAAAACGGTGAGGTTTTCTCAATTATGAGCAAAGCGTTCGACCGTCAAGTTTTTATATAGAACAACCTGCAATATTTGCCTTGAATTACAGTACTCAGTTAAAAAATGTTGACTTCGGAATACGTAGCTTCTCTGAACGTGCTTTGATAGTGCGTAACTCCAGACCAAAAATATCGCGTGTCTCACACAGGTGTTTCAGTTCTCTACAATGCGTACAAAAGTGATGGAAACCAAATAACTAGGTTTTTCTTTTTAAATCGGTCAATCATAAAAACCGGTCTCCGATTTTAAGATGTGAATTTTAAAAGGCATCCCACTTTCATGATTTCTATGGGAAAGTCGTACTACGTTCATTCGATGACAATCTTTGTAAACTTGAAGCGATGGTACAAACCACTGGCACTGTGATGTAGAAAAGAAATTCAACATTTTCATCGAAACTCAAACAGAACTTTTCGGCGAGAGTATTGGAAAGAATGGTAAATGTTTAAATTTCTAATTTAATAATTCATGAACTAACACATCCGCCTGCCGTTATTATTCCCATTATTTTGGATTACGAAAAGTTTCTAAGGTTTCCGACGTACTGTATAGGCACGTGACATAGCCTCTCATCAGAACACCAAACAGCACACAAACGCTCGGGCCCGCGTCGAACTGAGGCCGTGTGTGTTCATTCCCTTCAAATTGAGAGCCATATCGTCGCCGTGTAATTACGCCACCGAAGCCATCCATATTCATGGCGCATTGATTTCCCATTAATGTTGTACCTACTCGAGAAAAATTACACGGTAATTACGTGAGCAATTTACCATCGTTATGCTTCGCTTATTGTACAAATGTTGTAAGGAGCTAGTATTGCTTTGGCATTAGTTCTCAACATGTGAAGGAAGAAAATGCAGTTCCCGGGCGTGCTCAAAAAAGGCAAATATTTCTCTAAATATTATGTGCCCGTGTAAATGACGGATACTCGCTAAAAATTCTTGTCACTCATTTTTGCCGGGTATACATTTCTGCTCATGTGCTCTCAGTGTAACTATGATAACATGAACGTGACACTCTACGACTACGAAAATTAATCTCGAACTATCGCCTCTTGTGAATAAAGTTCTCGTTTTTAATGCTGCGGTTGAATGAAGGGGGAAATTTACCATGATTTTCGTAAACAAACTTACAAATTACCAAAGCAACGAATGAACAAAAGCACGAGTCTTTAGTACAACAGTAGTTATGAATAAGAGGGAAGTTGCTTAATTATGTTACTTCTGAATACAAACGCACGTCCCTAACTCTAAATACGAACACCACATGAGTTGTTCAGGCTGCTCGTCCGTAGAAACTAGACCTGCTCATCATAGGCGAACAAAAACTTGTTTTTTTAACACTCATCTCGAATGATACCAAGTTGGTAAAATCATGTTTCGCAAATGTAAAAACTTTTTTGGTGGCATTTGTGCAATAACCAAAGTTGATGTTGCCACAAGTGACAGAAAACAATGTTGCCGACGTTTAATGGGTAAAATAGCCGAAGTTGTTGATGCTACAGAGGAATAGAAATCAATCCAAGCGTAGCCTTTGCCATGATATGCGTGCAGTGCGTAAGAAATATTCCATTTGTCTTTATATTTCGGAGGGGATTTCAACTAATTAATGTAAATCAGAAGTCTCGGTTCGGCCACTAATGGATGGGTCCTCATTGTGTGTCTAATCATAATCGATGAGGCCCTTCCAGCAGCGAGCTTTTAGCATCGAGAACTTTATGCTACGCTCGAGCGTCAGAGACACCTGTTGTAGTCTTCGATTGAGGACGCGAGGCTTTAGAACAGGTTTAGACAGATATGAGTGTTCGTTTAGAGAATGAAGTTCATTCGATATAAGAGGTTATCGAGTTAGATTCTCTTCTTGTTAATGTCAGTGTCTATTTATGTATTAATGGACAGTGAATTTAAGATGATAACTTACTTTTTCTTGTAGCAGTGGCAAATTGAAATTAAATTTAACATTATCGCAGAAACCGAAAGAAAATTTCTCGAAGAAAGTACTGGAAAGAATGATGAATGCTTAAATTACTAATTTTTTTTTGCTGTTCACTTTAACAAGCAATTATTCATAGCTTAGTTGCATGAATGAAAACTCAAGAATTTTCGATGATGCCGTTCATTTATTTAATTTTATGGGGAAAACTTTTCGAATATAATTTAAAAATGTTGTGCTCGTTTCGTAAGCATATCTGCCTGTACACTTGTAAAATTATTCAGTTAAATGAAATATGAAAATGCACGGCTCGAATTCATGTGTTATTAATCCTTGCTAATGCCTAAAAATATGCAGATCGCTATCATCAATGGACACCGAATTATTTAAGAAGTAAGCCTTGATGCAGAATATATTAATGGAGTATTCATGAGTGACTTCCCCAACACGCAAATTTCACGACCTCTTGAATATATTACCTCGAGATTGAGGGTGGGATATGTACAAATTTAAAGCAAAACTCTTGACGTAATTTTAAGAGCAGCTAACTTTTTTAAGAGTAACTAGCACAGTAGCTCCCCAGTATGAATTTTTCGCTTCCTGCATGCATGTTTTTCGCCGCACCAGTTATTAAACTCCTTAAGCGGCGAAAAACATGCATTCCCTGGCGAAAAAGTTTGACTGGGTAACAGAGGCAGGCTTTCCTGATAAATTTTATATTACAAATAAATGTACGAGGAGTTCGCGAGACTCGAACTCAGGACCAGAAATTACCGCGCCGGCACGCTATCGACCGCGCTGCCGATCGACTAGACTTTGAATTCTCGATTTTATATTACTTGTAACATTGATTAGAAAAGGTGATAGAGTAGCATGAAGGAAAATAATTTTTAAACAATTTTGTAAATTCGTTCGTGAAAGATACAATATTATTACACCATAATAGCCATTGTCTCGAGTCAAACAAGGTGAGAGCTAAACTGTAACATCCGTTATTCTATCAACGTTGTTAAAGAATGGAACTCGCAATTCACGCTCAATTTTGACATGTTAGTTATTTGAGTTGAAATTTTACAACTTTTGAGCTCCGATTGTACATCGGTGTCATAGAATTGAACAATGCATCCACAGTCTCTCACGGCTGAGGCAATTCACTAGATACCCACTGTAACTTTTTTATCGCCTGCATGCATGTTTTTCGCCACCCATGGAATTAAATCACTTTTGCGGCGAAAAACATGCATGCTTTGGCGAAAAGGTTAGACTGGGTAAACGCGCTTGACATTTTCCTGCTTGCAGGAGAATAACGTCTTATCATCTAAAAGAACGTAATCATTTATCCGAGTTTTGCAACAGAATGTTAATTGCCTCCAGACATAATTTAACTTCATAGTAACTTATATTTCCGTTTGCGTTCAGATGTTTTAATAAAATACAATGGTATTCGAAATTTTTCATGTAAAACAGAAATTATTACATGTTCGACAATAAATTTGAATTGGATAAACAAGTCCAAAAATATCTGAGGTCTTTGGAAATTCATTAAACAAACTTAATGTTCTTTAAATTACTCTAAATATTTAATGGAGTTTCATTCGACAGATTAAAACAGAGAAATTGCCATCATTTGTTTATTTCATTTCACATTGAAATTATTTGCTATATGAGCCCACGTAAAAGAAGATGAATGTTGCATCAAAACCTTCATTTTTTAGGTAATCGTAAAGAAATATAAGCATTTTTTTTTTAAATTTCGTGAACGTTCCACTCTTACCAACATTTTTCAGAGAATACGATATGTAAAGAAATACAAGTTAACTATCTTATCGTATTATTTTGACGGTTCAAATGGAAAAACAATCTAACAGTTTCGTCACAAAATGATTCCTCCAAACGTTCTGTGGCCAGCTTAGATGAGAGGAAATTATTTTCAACCGACCAATTTGGCGTTCACTATTATTTCTCACAAGCACATAATAATAACTCAAAATTTAAGTTTTCATGTGCCTCAAGCATCAGTTAACTCTACGGAGAGAATTCAACGCAACACATGAAAAAGAAGACTGCGTTCTCCATGACATTCTCACGAGCACTTCACGCAATAATTCTTCTTAACTTCCGATTACATTCCTGTCCCCTGTTTATTGCTGTTATTTCTCTACCAGAACACGACGCTACAATCTAACTTTCCCGCTTCTTTGAATGTCTAAGTGAAATCGAATGAGAAGTCAAGGATATCAGTTACATCTATCAGAGGCGAATGAAATTGGAATGATCTTTGCGTCAATTTCAGTGTAATGATATTGCAAAAATTGTTTTCCAATGAATTCGATTGAATAAAAAGAATACGTAATTCTCAGAAACAATTACTGTTCTCGAAGTTCGTTCAATATCGTGCGTATGGATCGCTTCTGTAACCTGACGGGATACTCGTCATTAGAAGGTCTTCCTGACTGATAGTTTTTGAGGCATCTAACGATGCATGACGCGAATAGCTTTGTTATATTCCAGCAAAATACTATGTCCGCAAACGTGTAAAATGGAAGCCCTAACGAATATTCCGAAATGTTCAACTCTAACGAACCCTGCGGCATTTCGGAAGTACATGCTATGTGGAATATTTATTTCGCTACCATTAACACAGCGAGTTCTGTCATGCAATACTCGTTAATATTACCAGGGAAGTTTCTTCTTTAACATAAATAGAATAACTCGACGGAGTTCAGTCATTTGCATCCGCAGCCAAGCCACAAAAATTTCTTTTTTACAGTCATAGCTGACTCATGACTAGAAATTACGCAGTTTTAAACACTGTGCGAGTCTTTTTACAGCTGCAGACACTTAGCGAAATTCACAGTACTTTTACGAGACTTGAATCGGCAATTTGTGTATCACAGTCAACAAAAGTGCCAGCCTTGGCCGAGTCTTATCGTATTATCTGCAGTATGACCGGAGCTCTTCCGTCACCAGATCATTACCGTCTCATCAGTCTAAAGGTCATGCGATTCACTATCAAAATAAATGGGTCACCTATGATAGAAGACGCAGGCAGAGAGTCCTTCCCTCAACTTATTTTAGATAATTGTTTTACGAGTGCTTATCTTCTGGCGCGGAAGGGTACTTCTCTTCAGTTTTTGCCGCCGCGAAAATGCAGGCATTTGTTCTGTGAATGTGGGAGTTTGAGGAATTTTACCAAACGTTCATTCTAAATTTCATGACGTCTGTGTTATACACGTCTAACATACTGGTATTTGGTTTAATTTGCTGGTAGCTATTTTCGATGCAAAAACTAAATGCACTTGCATATTACATATGTTCCAATGAGCACAAGCAGTTCATTACCATTAGGATATAAAACTATGAAATTATAAACAAATGATTGATATTCATAAGCTACCGATATATATATATGTATATATATATGGGTAAGGATGACTTATTTCCAAGCCTGTACGCAACTGATTAACATGAGCGCAAACCATTTATGATCGAGGGTGTAAAAACTGACTAACGTCGGTACCGACGACTTATCTCCAAAGGTATGAATAACTGATTACCATCGGTGCAAACAACTTGTTACCAAGGATATCATCGGTGCAAACAGCTTATTCCTAAGAATATCATCGATGCAAACCACTTGTTACCAAGGATATATCATCGGTGCAAACAGCTTATTACCGAGGATATCATCGATGCAATCAGCTTATTCCCAAGGATATCATTGGGGTAAACAGTTTATTCCCATGGATATAATCGGTGCGAACAGCTTATTACCACGGATATAATCGGGGCAAACAACTTATCATCATAAAATAGCAAACTCCCAACAAATGTACAAATGTACAAAAACTCATTGCTTTGGGTGCAAACTGAATATATATATAACAATAAGCTTATTCTACAGAAAAATTTTACGTAATCAGATATCTTCTTTGATATGAAAATGTGAATGCTTGAAATGGTGGAATCGTGAGATCAAAACTCGTCTCAGATGTACGGCTACTTATAGGTCAATTACTGCATTTTCTCAATTACTGCATTTTCTTCTTAATAAGAGGGCATCGACATTTAAGAAAAAATTATGAGACCTCAAATCCACTGCTGAATGCAAATTTTGTAGCCGAATACATTTGGCCTCTCATTGAGATTGTCGAAATTCCCGACCACATTTACATGTAAAAAGTTAGCATTTACACGTGGACCTTGATTCCGGCAACATTATATGCCCATCAGTCTTAACTTTCGCGCGAGTCTATCGTGCCGTGTGCGTGAATCACTGAACATCAACGAGGGTTATTTAGCAATAGATCTTCACGCTGGCTTGAAACCCTCGAGGCCCTGAAAAGATTCAGGGAATTTCGTACTGAGAGAATTACGTGTCATGCTAAAGAAATTACCGACGGTTACATTCCCTGTCGCGTCCGAGTTTTAAGGACAAATAGAGTCAAAGCAAAGAACATTCTATGCACCAGCCTCTCTCTTTCTGTAGTCTCTTACTTCGGGAAAGCTGAGGTATTTTATTACTCTTTCCAGGTTCAATCACCTACTGTCCTTTGCTGAGGTGGACTCTAAAGTAATAAAAAAAATGAAAGCTAGAGAGGGTCTTTTTATGCTTGCGACATGGGTGTTGAACTCAGCGCTCATTGAATTCGAAGTGGCATCATAAAAATGTAAAATACCCTCACATGGTATTTCTACAGATATGGGTTGTTCAAACCTAAATGCACTCAGTCAAAGCAAATTGATAATATTTGGAAGTTTTTTTGTCAAACCAGTAACATGAAAAATGTCCAGTTTTGACTGACCTCTTCTCCATCGAACGGCTCAGTGAAAATTGTAGGGAAGTGCCTATTGTAGTAGAGTGACCGAGCTCACGAGAGAAGGACTTGATGACTATCATTTTAGGCTAACGCAGAACAGGACCAGGGGCCAGAAAATGACCCTGTCCTTCTTCGTCACTTGCTCGCCACGAGCCAAATGTCAGAGAAAAACGTCGGCTCCGTTAGAGCCCTGACCTCCAGCTAACGTGAACGATCGCCCTAAATCTCTTGCGTTCGATATGAACAAGTCATTCCTGAATCTTACCAATCCCACGCAAGTGCAATCACACGAACCTTGAACCAATAGCTGCTCAAAATTGCTCTGCTTTAATGCTATCCTGAAATCCAACTTGAGCTTACAAATTTTCTCGTGGGCTGACTCAACTTGGGAGTCTTCCATTTTACAAAACTCCACATAATCTTCATTTCGATTCACTTTCTTCCTTCGAATGCATTTCGGAGCCACTTGCCGAAGAGTTTAATCACTATTCACTCGAGTTGTTATTCATTTAAGAGTGTACGTTCTCCTGATCATGCCCAGAATATTGAAGTTTTTCACAGTACTTTTTTCTTCCGCCAAGTTAAATCCCCGGCAATGAGTTATTTCAGTGTCATAGTCTGAAGTGAGATTCGTTTGCTGCCAGTTTAGGAATGCTCGATGTTTCTCGGCCACAAATCTAATATCCATTCGAGTCTATATTTTTCTGTACCGCCAACATATTCCTGTCTAGCACTTCGATTGTTTGGACGCTATCTTCACGAGCATCAGTTGCTCAGAAAAATTGAGCCACTTTCATCGTATTCTTAACTTTTGCCAAACATTTTTGTGGTGGTATTTTTTGCAATGATCTCCCTTAAAAGGAAGAAATTTCACCCGCAAACAGCAATACATGCATACTATGCGCAGACTATTTTATACATAGAGGTTCCTTCATCGGTTTGGAACTTTATTTTTTTTTCTGTTATAAGTGTAGCAAACTAAATAAACGTGAGCAGAATTATTCTGTAAAAAATAGTTATATGAAGTCAGGGGAATAGATCAGTGAGGAAAGTTTCATGATCGTCATAAAAGTTGTAATCAACGAATTAAATTTGACTGATTCCCTAATAGTTGTTTTTTGTTACAATATATTACGCTGTGCCTCTCGATTCTGGTAAATGCACCTCCCGTTCTCAAGGTAGGTGGCTTTAGTCACATTGTGGATTGAATTGGCACTAAACCTTTGTCTTATTCCTCTTTAAGCGAATCAGAAGATCAAAGAACGACTAGAAGCCTGCTTCTCGGTCAGTATTGAAAAGATATATACAGTCTCAGAAGCCCTTCAAACTCAGTTTAATTTCACTGCATGAGCTGCATTCAGACCGACGGAACACCGAAAAGGACAATTTCGACTTTCCCTGTGCGTGATCGCTTCATTACTCCGGCACAAAAACTCTCGCTCTTATCGACTCGATCTTGAATTTTATTTTCTAAAGCATTCATATTTTATTGCGCGAGGGTCAGTACAACATGCTCTGATGTGGAGCCTAATGCTTATATGACGCATTGATGATTGGCACGCAGGTTTGTGTGATTGTCTTAGGACAGGTTTGTGTGATTGCATTAGGACAGGTTTGTGTGATTGCCTTAAGACAGGTTTGTGTGATTGCTCGAATTTGTAATGATGGGTGAGACAGGGTCGTGTGATTGCAAGGCGGTCTGATGATGGACGAGACGTATGTGTGACTTTGTGGGTACGAAAAATACAAGGTTATCAGTAGCATGAAAACTTTAATCGGAAAAATTTCCAACCCCTATCAGAGTTAATACGCACATTTCACGCAAATATTTCTTATAATTTGAGCTTAGCTGTGTTTTTCAGCAATTTATGACAGGTGTCGAAAAATTAACCTACATGTAGACGTCTATTGACTTAATCTACTTTAGCATTGGTCATGAAATAGAAAATCTTATTTCATGACTGCTCTTCGGTAATGACAGGCACCGTGGCGAGAGAAAAGAGCACCAACATGCACTGAGCTTTCGTCAAGCTCAAGAACGTCTCAATGTGTGAAGTGTTTACTAATGATTAAAGGTTTTCCGTCTCAGGCATGTCCTTTTATTTCATACTTTTAGATTTTATTTTTTAGGTTAGCTAATGTAGTTTTTATGAAGATTTTTATTTGGCCACGAAAACTGGAAAAGCGGTCATTTGCCATCAGGCTTCACAGTTTGAGATTTGGATTTTTTATTTTCAAATTTTGCAATTAAAAATTCTCATTATATCCTTTTTATGCTCATTAACACTATGAATAGTTTCCGTTCATAAAAAAAATATTAAAACGTGCGCTTCGCCAACATTTCTCCACATTTCTTTATCATTTTTAGTGTCGTCGAGTTCCCCCATGAATTCGTGTAAAAATTTTCGCTTGAGGGAATTCTTTCTCAGGAATAAACATTACCTCTCTGTTGCTACCGCGAATTTTTATGAATGTAGAATAGAAACGAAAACAAAAATAAAACGGCATTATTCCACTAAAGTTGCAACGTAAAAGTTAAACATTGGTTTTTGAAATTCCTCAACATGGAGATCCTGAGTTGGTAAATAAAACTAGGCATAAAAATGGCCGCATCGATGGTTGAACCAAAGAGTTGAGAAGAAAACATGCAAATGTATTCCCTTGTTACAGTATTCTAGGTTTGCGAAGTATGTACTAGTTGAAAAAACATCAATGAACGTTTGGTAGGATTTCCAGTTTGTTTCTTGCATAGACAATTGATAATTTTCTATTGAATGGCCCATAATACAATACGATGCAAGCAAAGCCGTGTCTTCCAAAGTCTAATTTCAGAATAATTTTGTATACCGAATTTAATTGCATCTAACAGTAGTTGTGTTTTTCGACTATTAACCATTGCTCTCAAAATATGATGAGCAAACTCAACTTGAAGTTCAATAATAACAATCAAAGCCAAAATAATTCCGTGGGAGCTGCAACACTGTTTTGTAACTTCAGATGCCCTCCGTCAGGGAGTGCTATAGACATACACAAGTTTACTCGTTCATTATTTCCACAAAAAACCGTGTTTCGAGTCTTATTCTTGAAAATAAGGTAAAAAAAACTGCCTTAAATAACAGGATTATGTTCATATGCTTTAAAAACTCCCGCAGATGCACGTAGTGTGATGCATTCATAATCCTTAAGCGTAGTGCATTTATTTTTTTTAGTTCCAGTATATTGCTTCAGTTTCCATCATTGTTTCTGAAATTGGATGGGTTAAAACAGCGTCAACGTCCATGCATTGTCAAATCAAGCTTGAACTCACGGATACATTCAGTTCACTGAATAATTATCCGAGTGGTGTGAATGATTGAGCAGGTTAAGTTATTGACCTGGACGACATTATTTTATTGAAGTATATTTAAGGCGAGGAATTTTTTTATGATGAGGATTTTGATACGAATTGAAACATTTTGTGATGTATAATTCAACTATTTTTGTTGGTCAGATTAATCAATTTTTCGTTTAAATAATTCGATAGTTTCTCAGATATATTTTGGCATGCAGTATTTTGCCATAGTTTTGAAACTCCATTGTATGCTACAAGTTTTAATAATAGTATTTTCCAAAGTATGCTCAACTTGAATTCTTATTTTACCTCATCTTAGGTTGACTCATTCGAATGAATCATTAATAATAAAGGCACAATCTGCTAACACCCCCTGGCTCACCACGGGCTATATTTAAAGGAATTCTTCATTCCCAAAAGTGGTAAAATGACTCTGTTTAGATAAATTCGGTATAGTTTGTTTTTTCTGAATCGTAGACACTTTTAGGTTGTTTCTTGTTTGTAATTTAACTGCTCATTTCGTTTTTTCCCACGTTTAGCAAACACTACATACCTACCTATTAATTTCCTAACGCGATGAATATGACGGAAAAAAAATATGTTACGCACAGTCCAAATCGCGTTGCACTGGATGGCTTAATACAATTTCCTTCAACTGGAAAAAATTATTCATCTGGGAGTTATTCAATATTATATTCTCAGTTCATTTGAAATATACCAACGTCAATATTTTGGACAAGGTGAACGATTTTATTTGCGTTTGCGCGCAATGTTTCAGTATAAAATATAATTGCTTCAACCAGCTTATGCTAAATCGTACCTCATCGCTTACAATGCACTTTGAAATACCAGAAATGTAACAGACATACGTGTGTTTTTCTTTCATTCACATACACAAGATGACCCTTTCCAGTAAATCCTCTTAATAAGACCTGACGTGAAACGATACTCATATTGGAAAGTATTTTATGCTATCTAGTTCAAGCGTTCATAAAAAGTTATACAGCCAGTGCCAGATACATTAACCTCGTGAACGAGCAAAGAATCAAAGACCAGCATCATCAGCCGAAAAGAAAACCTTTCACCATCAACGGAATGCACGACGTTGTGCCGTGAACCGACCAAGGAATCTCGGCAGAATAATTTAATATTGCAAGAGAAGCCGGGGGCTTACGGCTGGTGAATTCCGCGCTCGCGGTTGCGGACATCAAGCAGGCCTCAAATAAACGCCGAGCTGTCGCAATATTTACTGGCGGGTCCGTACTTGCTCATTTCGGTCGGGCTGCCCGCAAATATGAATGTTTCTGACATTACGATATCACGGATCGCTGGATTTCAAAGCTCCTGGCCCAGGTTCCGCATTTTCACCTCCTCCCTCACATCTGAGGTCCAATGCACGAGAAATAAAGCGCTCTGCTATTTCTATATATTTTATATTTACAACTCAGAACTTTGATTAGGGACTGATTGAGTTGGAGCCATTCAGTGGAAATAATTAGACAGGCGTGATTTTCTCGCAGTTCTGCAATATAATAGCGCGTTGTAAAGTGATGAAACAGCATCAATAATTCACAGCGTCCTGCCAATTATTTAGTCAATAGGACAGGATTTTCATGTCATTTGCATCTTTCATTCCAGTTGAATAAAATCATTGATAAGGAATTGAAAAATAACGTGTTTTTATTTAATATGGTATGCCGCTTTTGATAAAAATGAAAACTAACGAGCTGTTACCAAGCCGTGAACAAAGTATTGATATTAATTGTGTTGTCTAAGGTAGAGCTATTGCTTCATCATTTGAAGTTACCTTTACCTCAGACCATGTACCAGTTCACTCAGATGAACGTTCCGATAGATGAGCGACTTGTAAACGCTCTTTTTCGTTGCTGCTCTACGTATTTTTTTTTCAATCAACCTTGATATTTCCTTAAGTTAGAGGGCGATCAATGGACATGCACTGTCTTCAAAACAACCGTGCTTTTGAACGGACAAATGACCTCCAAACATTTAAGAGCTCCTTATCAAGATTTAAAAAAAAGCATCACAGATAGCTACAAACAAGCGAAGACATCTTTTTCCTACCCGCCATTAATAGCGGGAGTTTCATTTCACGAACTGGACAGCGACCACAAAGGGAGTCTAAAATTTAGCAATTCCTCTCCAACATCCTCTGGAAGCTGCGTTAATTTAAATCTCAAAAACTGCTTCAGAACTCATCGTTCTCATTACTCAGACGAAAATGAAGTCGTGTTCCTTTATCGGATCCTTCAATCAGACCGCTCGAAAATAATGCATTTTTAATGTGACTTTAATAAGATACATCTGTCAGAGCGCCGGCGCTGTGGAGTGAAATCGACAACTAGAAGTTCATCTTAGAGTATAAAAAAAAATTTTAATTTGGGGACGAAGAGAATGGTGGTTGACAACGGATATTAGTCAAGGCCTCGTTTTGTGCACTGTTTAATATTTGAGCTTCTCCGAGGAAAATCTTCCCTCTTTCTTCCGAAATGTTGACTAGATTTTGATGGAAGTGGTCAAAAGAAAGAAAGAAAAAAGAGAGAATTCTAGTTAATCGAAGTCGGTTATTTACAACGAATTGTGAAAAATGACATCGATTTAGTTATTTCGACTTCCTTTTCCGGTTTGATGATAAAGCGTACAGAGGAAAATAACATCAGTTAACTCTGTAATGCATACAATGTGTTAATTAGAGTTGGCATTAAAATGAACCTTATGTTACGACATCTGATTTGTTACGTGAAACTTCAAGGCGTCGGTGCTAATCTGGAGGATTATGTATTTCTAATCTGAAAGTCATGAGATTTTTGGCGCTGGAAGGCTTTGCATTTTTTACTAGCTGGATTGGCTCTTCAGCCAACTTATTGTAGTACGGGACATATTCGCACTCACTTTAGAGAATTTCTGTGACCAATTATTTGAACCATTAGCTGGTGGAATTCGTTTTCACAACAATCTAAAACTTGTTTAATTTATAGTGAATTACAAAATTATTCATTTATTTGAATTAATTCAATATCATACTTCATTTGCACAATTTATTGCTCAAATGAAGACAAGATTTTTGAATGCTATGAAGTGTACAGAAATGAGCATACAGGTCAATTTTCTAAAGAAGTCCTTCAATTTAACAAACAACACTGGAAAATGAAACAGTAACTAGTCAGACAGTATAATTGAGAAAAAGTTCAATATTAACAGGGATTCGAACAAAATTTATCATCATAAATTATAACAATCGGCTTCTATGGTACTTAATGAGATTTGGCAGCTTATACAAAATGCTCTTCTATTTTTCAAAGATAAATAATTTAAACCATTTATTTACGCCAGGCGATACATTAGTAAATTGTTTCTTAAGGCTCTTACAGTGTACGCGTTTAGTACAGTTACTTTTGGGCCCGAATAAGTTCAGCGACTATCTATCCTCTCGACTATCTATTCTATTCTCAACGATATTTTAAGGTGTACAATTATGTTTAATCTAATTCACTTAACCTAAATGCAATTTAAACTGATCAATGAATTAGTTCGTATTAGATTTGACGCTTAATTTTACAACAATAGTTCATTTGGAATAGATGAGAACAGTATGTTCTAGAAAAGACTTGAATCAGACGAAAAACTTATGTCGAAATGGTGAATTACCTTATCATGATGAATCAAATAGCAAAAATGGTTTGACTCAATTTGCTTATGTGATTAATATTCCGACAGAAATAAGTATTCAGGTTCGTTTAAAAGCTTTGTAAGAACTTTTTTCACGGATCTCAGCAAACATGTCTTCAGTGATCCAGGGTGTATGTCTTTTTTCGGTTTAATTGTACAATGGCGATTGGGCAAAAACAATTACATGAAGTCGTTAAAATTTCAGTTAAGTTTAATATTCCTTCATCAATGTTTATCGTTTGATTGTCCTGTTGATAAATTTTGAATTTTGGCTTCAAAATGTTTAGAACAGTGCGCATTGCTCTTAAATTTGATTAATTATCAGAAACATTTGAGATTCAGTCTATGACCTAATACAAGTAATAACGATATTTTTTTTTAATAAGATATAACGAGCCATGATCAGATGAGCCGAAAGTTACTATCCCTGCAAGAAAACCTCTTGGATCCATCGTGAAGATATTATCGAGCAGTGTAGCAGATTCTTAAGAGACACGCGCAGGCTTTGTGATGGTTGGGGGGAAGATTTAGACTGAAAAACATTTATGAAATGTGAGATTTGTTCGCAGCTTTCATATTTTAGGAGATCGTAGATGTAGTCACCGCAGATTATTATGTCATTGTATAAAGACTTGTTTCACAACGAGATAATATTATGGAATTCAATTAGGAAAGATACCGGACTTGCTGTTTTAGGCCTTCACAAAGAGTCAATTATAATACGTTTACCGTTTTTCGTCAGTTTTGTGAACACAATTCAATGTGATGACGATTCACAGTTGCCCTTGCAACGATTCTCAAACCGATGGGTTTAGATATGTAGGTGTGTACTTACACCCCCGCCACGGTTATTGTTATTGCGTAGTGAATGGTAGTTATGATAGTTCTGCACATGAATCATATCTAAAATGAGTCATCTTGCCCACTTTTCGTGAAACTAATAACGCCAAAGCTAAAATTTGGCCCAGTTATTGTGCAATTTATTTCACTAATTTTTGGAGAAAGTGATCAACAGTCCCAACACATCAGTGAAACAATTTGCAAATTGTTCCCATCGATTCATTGAATTTTTCAGCATCAATTTACTGACAGTATCTTAATTCATTTACGCTTTGAAACAATGTATTCTGATGATTTAGATCTGGGTCAATGTCACCATATATGTCAAAATAATCAGACATAGAAGTGGACTAACGGAAAATAATATACAATTTAGAAATAATAAATATTCACAGTAAGGATGCAATTGAAAAAGTTTTCATATAAAAAACTAAATTGAAAAATAAAAATCACACAGAAATGATCAGCCATCAATCTAGCGCGATTTTCATTAAACCCCAATCTATTTGTTAATCAATAAGCTATTTGTAAACTATCCCTGCTTCATTCCTTGAAAAAAGTAGCACAGCTAATGGAGTCGTGCTGATGATAAATTTAGAGATGTATTATTAAATGTATTGATTAAAATGAATATTCAAATCGTATAAAATGAACTGCAGAATCACAAAAACTGACCAACGAAGTCAAATGAAAAAGTTAATTTAGAAGTACTAAAAAGGGTAAAAAAATCGAATGTGTCAAGGAGATCGAACAAACCCATACATACTCAAACCGAATTGTATTACAAGAACAACAGTCACCGCGGAGACAATTATTCTAGGGCTCAGGGCTGCGTTAATTCTGAGGACGTTCTATTGTGCTCTGCGCAATGCTGCGGACGGCCTCTGCAGAACAAAGAAGGTCAACCAGTGTAATGCTGCAGTTCTACCGAAATGTTCGTGTTTACATTCCGTGCGAAATACCCAACTGGCACTGCATTCTCCAGGCCGAGTAATATCCAGCGTTATTTAAAAATTAGGGTCAATATACGAACGAAATTTGAGATGAAACGAAGTATTTAGAGGTACATTTTAGTGGATTTATATACTTCGAGTTGAAAATTCTTGAATACGTATGATTGGCAGAGCTCATTTTTGGGAAAAATCTCCAAATTTTATGAAGGTAACAAGATGAAATGTACATGCTATAAGAAAATTTAGAGCTGATGTTAAAAATAGAGTTCTTCACGGCTTAAAAGTTGCTACATCAAGAATACATAGAAATTGACGTGAAATTGCAAGGGTTGTTGAGCTTTCAGAATGTTTTGTAAGACCATAAGCCAAAACATGATCATTTAGTTATTCGTAGGTCATTTTTATTCAGCTGCGTTACGAAAAGGGAAAGCATGTCCAGTGCATTTTCCAGATTCAGAGCGATTAATACGTCTGTTTTTTAGCTTTGCCCCATTAAAAAAAATAAACAAAAACGACTCTTTTAAGAATTATGGTGAAAAATTTCGCTCCGTTTCAAATGGCGATATATTTTTATACATCATTCAGTTGAAAATATCATGGTAATAAAGTATTTACTTCACGACTAACATTAGCACAATAAACGCCTTATTAGTTTCAGTTGCAAAGCACGCAAAAAACTTCGTCCGTATTGTCTTTTTTTATTTCCTGTCATGAAAAATCTCACAACCTCCAATTTTAACTCACGCATCTCCCAACAACTGCACCCAATGTTGACTAAAATTCCGAGATAAATCTTGATATACTGATTTTTGAAAGCAGTGTTCGGAATGGAAGTCAATGAGGACACATTATTGTATTGGATGAATGGTGCCGTGTGCTTTGTATTGTGGCTGAAGGAAAGTAACACAGTTTAGGTGAAATTCGCTCATAATTCGAGTACATCACTGCCTTATCACCATCAAATTGTGTGACTTGTCTCAGAAATGATCTCCGATAATCCAACGTATTCATGAAACTGTAGGACTTGAGAATTTAAAAGTGTAAACACTACAGTAAAACAGCACTATTTTACGGCTGCATATATTAATGATTATATTGAAATAAGGCTACAACATTTCTGTGTGTAAGGAATCCAGTGCCTGTCGAATATTCTTCGTCTACATTTTATTGTATTTCGCACAGTGATCCTCGTCAAACTTGCTGAAATATCTCATGAAATTCTGTTTTTTACGCACAGAATCAACCGAGTGGCAATGTTTTTTCTCTCCTTAAAATAGAAACTGCTTTGAAAAGTCGGAAAACTTTTAGCACACCTTGGTAAGTTGTTTGATAAAATAAAACTCTCCGTCTTCCTTTTGAGATCAATGCTCTTAAAATCCACATGTGAACCTCAGTCCAAAACGAACTCGTAACACACTCGCAGAATAAGTTTGATGTTTGTAAAAATCACACCTTCAAAATAGGGAAAAATAAGGGCATACGCCAACGCTGATGGCTGTTCTGAATCTGAACCTGAACCTCTTCCGCATTATGTTCTGAATTAGATTTAAAGACAAAGAAATCTGCCACTGCTAGGGAGCTCTGTCTAACATGATTAGCCGTTACACACTATTCTGAATTAGGCTGCCTACGAATAATTAGACATTCAACTTCGTATCCCATGACATAAGAGTCATAAAAATTCATACCTCACAAGAAGAATGGCCCTGCAGTTAACAGCAGTTTACTCAATCAAAAATCATTGGCATTTACTGCTTAAAACCGTCGTAAAAAGCGAAGGTCTTCCTCGAAACGCAATCTGATCCTGCAGCGAAGTATAGGAGTTTATTCCAATTTATAAAAATGACGTCATGAATGTGGAGCTGTTGAAACGCAAAGAACGTCTTTCACTTTCAGTATACATCAAAATACTCGTTTCATATTTTTTTCATAGCATTGCAAAATTTGATCCCGATTATTTCTTGTCGATTGCACTAAATGCGTAGTACGATTTTAATGATCTAACTTTAAGGAATTTATAACGCCATTTTTTCCGTAGCGTTAGGATGCGAGTTTCTAGCATAACCCATTTGACGTCATTATTTGTAATAAAAATATATTTATTCTTTCCGTGAAGTGATAATACCGCACAAGAATAAGGAGCGTTGCGTGGCCACATTTTATTTCCCGTGAATAATGATGGGAGAATCCAGTTTGTATCTTTCAACATGCAAACTCCAGCACTCTGTGAGTGGCTAAGTTGATACGGTATGTGTCTTTTGTTTTTGCGCCTAAATATTTGATCATTCAATATTAAGAATACGTATATGATGGTGGCGGCTCACTTTTTAAAACCTTATATTGCGATCAAATATTTCTTTTGATGATAAAGAAGAAATTAACACTATAATTGCCACCTACTATAAAATATGTAAATTAATGAAGTATCATGTACACTTAGCTATCTCTACAAGATTTATTTTTCAGACACAAGTGAATGAGAAACGACGGTAATTCTCAGAAAAAGCCAACCTGAAACCAATTGTTCTCCTCGTCCCAGCGCACCGTAAATAATCTTAAATAATTATGTATAGTTCATCGATAGAGTGAAGCCTAACGCGGCAAAGGTCGTACAGATGGACCGCGATATCCAATTTCGCCTCAGAGAAAATGTCGCAAGCGCCCAGCCGTCCATTAAATTGCAATTTCACGGTCTCGCTCGAACGCGTCCATCGTCTTACAGGCTTTCTTCGTATTCCAGGCATCAATTAGAGGGAGCTCCCGAGAGGGAGGTCCAAATGGACTGGAAGCTTCGAGATCATTCGATCGAACGGAAAGCCATCATTTTTGCAATGGGTCCAATGTTTTCTCTGGGGTTCATCGCACGACCGTGGTGTTTCGGCAGCGCTACGTTCGTTCAAGATTAGGGGAGCTCTGTAGGAAAGGAAATTTGACTCCAACTGCTCTTAATCTACCTGAGATTTTTGTGTTTCTGTGGAGCTTGGGACTTTGAAAAATATGGCTTCGCTTGGGTGTTGGTGTAACACCGATAACTCATTGTGACGGAAAATTGCTGTTTGTTAAAGTTGAAGAGGAATGTTTATGTGTTGCTCGTAGATGTTTACTTTGCACAAATTTAAATACATGAAACCCAAATAGTGAAAGGAAAATAGATTTCTGAAATAGGAAGGGAAGAAAGGATTAATTTTAGGGGAAAATCTTCAATTATTCTAATCGCATGGCCCCATTCAATTAAAAACGAAATTTGAAAAAGTTTCAGTAGGGAAATTTCTTCAAACGACAAAAACAAATCTGCATTTCCGATTACCTCCTTGACTTCGTTTATTCGTATTGTGTGAATACATTTGCTCACGGCTAATACGTTTGAGCAAAACTTCATACAACGATTTAGCGATTTTTTGTGTAATGCAAAGATCTGTGTATTTCACTTTCACAAGCTCTCGAGCTGTTCCAACCATGAATAAAGTTGCGGAAACATTCCTGTGTGACATTTGCATCTTCATGAATTCAATTCACTTTCCGTTGACAACAACATACGTATCTAAAAGTTACTCCCCTCTCTTATTACAGTTTTACATTCTCAATATTCCCATCGCATCGTTACCTGAAATGCACCCCACTGAAATGCATCAGACTTCAAAAATATATTCATTGTTTCCCGCATGCCTTTTCGCTGGAGACTCAAGTCATAGCCTTGTTCGTCACAGTAACTCGTTCACGTATAGTCAAGCTATGAAATATTTCCCACATTTCCATACGCCTGCTTGTGTGAAGCCCAGATATCTTGCTAGAGAACTTGCTGGAGATCTTCTCCGAGCTGTCCACATGGAACGCCTTCTCATGTGATGTGGGGGTCGTAACATCGCAGCGCGCCGCTCTTCTTTGCTCTGGCGGTCGCCAGCCATTCGGACATGGAATGAAAAGATCGGGTGCACGTCACAAGACGCTACAGCAAGGCTCCATTGCGTCGGGGAAAGAAATGATGATCAAATGCATGCGACGACTTCTGTGAAGGATAATTTTAGATTGAATATTCTAGTGTAACCGTAATTTTTTGTGTGCTCGTCTTGCAGTATGAACTCATTCATGAAATGAATTCTTGACTTCTGTTGTGTTATACGTGTTGGTCATTAGTGTATTTGAAGAAGTACTTGATGAAGTAAGAGGACATCAAACTCGATAAACATAAAACCTCTTTATTACCTATTTGAAACGTTAATATTATTCTTGAACTTCATCGCTATACTATTGAATGGAACATTGGATTACAGACCTTCAATCCCTGTGAAAACTTACTGCAAAGATCGAAAATTGAGTAAGCTGACGCCTGATATGAATTTAAATGTTTCTATATTTCTCAGCATACAAAAGCCACAAACTTGCTGTATAATGTATAACGCGTTGAACCTTCTATTTGAAATTAACACATACTTGAACTCAATGACAGTTGATTGAAATTCGCAAAATTTACATGATAGACATTGTAACTTTCTTGTCATGCTTTATCCGATGTAACTTGCACTGTTGGATTGCTTAATTAGAAAGTTGCTGGAAAATTTTCCGAGTGGTGGCTCATCTCCAACTATCATTTTCCCAGCTACAGTTTTCACAACAAAACAATTCTCGCGACCGAAATATTATGCTGACAGGTTCTAATTTTTATCTCTTTTTTAAGTAATTTGCTAGAAATTATGATGGAAAGCTCACACGGCATATTCAAAACCCTTATGCCAATTCTTTAAAATTTAATTGAGAACCCAAAAATGGATGAATTTTTTGTTACGTATTACAGTCTTTCGAAAAATTAAGTAGTTCAAAAATCAAATTTAAAACACGAGTTTCGAAGGTCCAATAAATTTTCGTCTGATGAATTTGGGTTGAAAGGTGCAGAAAAAATGATCGTGTTTTGAAAAGAAGAATCCCAGCTCGTGCATTTAACTTCAAGTTCAGAGTCGAGATTTAATATCTAAAATCCAGAACAGGTTTTATGTTTTTAACAAACGATAGAGGACAGAGGTTTAATATTTCCATTTCCATAAAACGTTTGACATTCTTTTCAGGAGTGCTATTATTTCCAGACTCCTACAACACAATGAGAGAACCAAAAATGCAATTTTTTCTCATTTTGTTGAATGCGGCACATTAGAGAAACGTATCCCGGCTCTCGAGCAGAGCCCTGTTCCTTCAATTTTTCCAGCGAAGATTTAAAGAGGCCTTGGAAACATCAGAAATCCACAGACGCGCCCTGCTCTCATTTTATCGGCCTTTTGTCTGGAAGTTACGACACACAACCGCCGTCCTGCGGCAATCCCGCTAACTCGACCCGAACCTGCTTTCTTGCTTGACCGCAGCTCCGCGGCGACGCTGGCCGCCGTAACTGGGATGCACTCAATTTTGCTCTGGTATCCGTATTGCATGCAATTTTTAGCGGCTTTTCTATAATTATCTTGTTATCTTTGATCTCAACAGTTTCCTAACCTTTAATTTTTCTCTGATCTCAGCATAGCCTTTAATTTTTAGCAGTTTTTCTACATTTATCTAGTTATCTTTGCTTTCAATAATTGCCTAGCCCTCAATTCTTCCCTGTACTCCGGATAGAAGTAATATTTAAAGGTTTTTCAGTGCTCAGCCTGCTATCTCTGCTTTCATCGACCAAAGGTTATCGATCAGTTTTTCTATTATGCCAGCCATCTCTGTTCGCCCCGTAGCTTGAGAATGACTCCTAATTTTTCTCTTTTTTGCTTGGTCTCTTTGTTAACCCGAGATTAACATGCGCTTTTTCCAAAAAGTGTGTTATTTCCAAACTGTATTCTGTATATCGCCTGTACCTTTTCATTTTACTTTACTACGACGAAGCTAAAAAAAATTATTGAAACGCACTTCTCAAAACGTAAGACATTTTTGAAATTTTCGGCCGTAACCATCGACGTCTCAACTATATTTTGGCCAAAGGTATCAATTTTCCAAGGAACTTCTCAGCTTCGGTTATTCATCGATACTATAATTCGAAAAGCCAGCAATTTATAGGCTCTTAACATACTTCTCCAGTCACGCAACTTAGAATTTCCACATCTTTTTAGTATTTGTTGAGCAAGTCTCGCTGAGCCTGCGATTTTGCACAGAGTAAATACAACGAACGGTTTTTTCTTAGTGGCGCTCACCTTTTCTGTAGCAAAGACTGGCCTTTTTTGTCTCATGAAATACTCAGACATTCAAAGAATCCTTAATTCATGTAATCAATCAGCACATTCAGTGGTTCTTGTAAGCAGTATTTCATTGGATTAGATGCGTTTCCAATTAAATCCTCAGCGAATTGAAACGATGCGAAATTTTCTGATGTGGCTGTGAAACACCGGTGCTAATTATTTAACGCATACTAGATTCACATTATCCTTACATTGCTTGCATCTCTCAATCTCTTACAAAAATGCAAAATACCTGAGAATCTACAGATCGCTTGTGAACGTCAAAACTAGTATTCGTCAAAACTAGTAACGAACTAGTATTCGTCAAAACTAGCAACGAACTAGTATTCGTCATAACAAGTAACGAGCTAGTATTCGTCAAAACTAATAACGAACTAGTACTCGTCAAAACTAATAACGAACTAGTACTCGTCAAAACTAATAACGAACTAGTATTCGAAATAACAAGTAACGAACTAGTATTCGTCAAAAATCTTACATCATCCATTTATTATTTTTGCGACTAAAACGCAGCACGGCTATCATATTTTATCATGAATGTAGGAGAGCAGATTTGACCACTCTAATTCAAACATCACACAACCAAGTTAGAGTTTGTGTTTCCCTTAAGTTATCAAACTGCCTGTGACATCGGATGCCGCTATCATCAGTCTGCCGCTATCATCAGTTACGTTCAGCTCAGGTAGCTGAACGTAACTTGTGCAACTTCTATCGATAGTGAAATGAAAAAAATTTCTGTTCACTAACTTTGCTCATTTTTATATAATAATGCTTTCTTGAGCATTTAACTTCAAGTTCAGGGTTGAAAAATGAAAAAAATTTCTGTTCACTAACTTTGCTCATTTTTATATAATAATGCTTTCTTGAGCATTTAACTTCAAGTTCAGGGTTGAAAAATGTAATTTTCCGTGAAGAATCATTAACTTACCATAAGAAAACTTAATTTATCTATTGATTATGTGCAACGATGGAATAAGAAATAATACGTAAAATATTGCTAATAAAACACCACTGAATATACAGTCTCAACTCTGTATACTAATCCCAAAAATTAGCCGAAATGTTACGTGTAGACAATCAATAATTCGTTTAAACGTTTAGTTCACTAGCGCAATAATTAATTGATATGTTACGTTTACAAGCTCAACAATAATTATTTTACATATTACTCTCAATAGCTCATTAATTTGCTAAAGTCTTTGATTCAGTGGCCCAGACATTGGTTTAAAAAGTTCTCTTCAGTAGGCTAATAATTGGTTCGAAACTTTATGCATGGAAGCTAAATAACTCATCTGAACTCCACGAGCAGCTTCAAACTTGAACTCATAACTTGACCCTTACATCGCTCTTCATACGCCATGTGTTCAACTTCAAAATAACTTTGATGTAAATTGTAAAGGAAAACTCGTGAGCTTCATTCAGTTCTGAGTGTGAATGTAAACGTGTCAATAATCACTAATATATTTAGGCACTGGTTTAGTTTCATTCATTCATAAATTCTTATTCAATTTGAGCTTGAACCCTTTCGGCTTTTATACAGATGACTTTGTGCACATTTCCAGTATTTGCCTAACCATTAGATTTCTGTTTCATTAGCAACTAAACGAGATATTAGACTTAATATCAGACTTCTATAATCGCCATCAAATTTCCACTTTTCTGTCAACTTCAGTATCATTGGTACACTTTTACATGAGGGCTTGCACCAAATAATGGGTAAAATTCAACATGAATCCTTCGGATAAATACTATTAGTCTACGTAAGCATAAAGGGCGCACACCGGTATCATTAATCTACGAGTATATTATACTACATCTTGAGGGGGTGGTTTACTATCAGTATCGTTAGTTTACTTCAACATGAGGGCTCACATTAGCGTCACTGGTCTACTTTAAAATGGATGAATTTCATGAAAACCTAATCTATGACGACATTAGCTGTCTGCTTCAGTATTAGCAGTCTATTGTGCAGTCGAGCGATAACTTACCAATCTTATGTGACCTCATTTTTCTCCCGTAGATATCGGTGTGAGATAGAAGTTTGTGGACGGTTCATTATGTTATCTCTCAGCGCGCATCACGGTCAACAAGATAAATGGCTCACCTAGGACAATCATCAAAATGTTCTTCAAACAATGTTTCTAATTTAACTCGCATATTGGAGCGCGGTGTTCGCTCACGATTCCCCTTACACCGCAGTTCATCGAATATCTCCTAAATTTTAGGAGTTTTTACTGGACGTCGTCGGCCTCCGGTGCCGACGAGGCGTGTCTTATTTTAGGAGAGATTGATGACTCCAATGACGGCCAAATGTACCCGCTTCTTGAGGTGCCTCCTCGCACAGAAGTGCTTAGAGGAGCGCTTGTTGTAATCCATCACAAACGCTCAGGGACCGCTACCTTGAAAATTTTTTAGACTTTCACATGATATTCAAGCCATGAAATTACTTCGCATTAGAAACGGTTCACGATTTAGCTTCTTGTGGGGGAAGGAAACAGTATTGAACTACTCATTAGAAAAGGTCCAAGAGTTAACTCTTTGTGGGGGAAGGAAACAGTATTGAACTTCGCATTGGAAGCGGTTCACGAGATGGCATCTTCAGGGGAAAGGAAACAATATTGAATTTATACTCTATAGTACAGTGGTGAGTTATGTTCGCTGTTGTGATTGAGGCTTTCTGTAACTTAACAATCTGTGCTTATCGCTTTTCTGTGTATCTTTTCGGGATTTCGTGAACAGCTATTTATCACAGATTTTGAGAATAAATTCATTTTACCTGTTATAACAACATATTTATGACGAAATTTAATTGCGAATGATACAGTGATAGAAAATCATTATTTCCATGAGCACAAATTTTCTTACAAATCAGTAAAATGTGAACATAGATTCGAATTTGAATGGGATTTATTACCAAGGATGCCATAGTACTGGCTTTAAAAGACAATGAATGGGGAAAGAAATTTGTGAAGGTAAACTTCAGTAGCGAAAGCCACCTCATTTACAACAAAACAACATGCTAAATTGTCGCCTATTCTTTGGTGGTTGGGTAGATCTGATTTCCATCAAGGAAAGTTTTCCAAAAGCACAATATTTAACGTAACAAAATGCTGTTGTTGTAAATCACTTTTTATTTCTACTGCGCCCTGAAATTCATCTAGCACCATTTTCCAAACGTTCCCAAAACAACGCGCCCAATTGCACTATATTTTTGTGGCAATGAGCATCTGATTATCCCCTCCCTAAAGACAAAACAAAGGAATTTCATTACTGCCGCCCCAAATGCCTCGCGAATTGAATTTTAAGTTTGAGCTCAACGTCCCCAGAGCACGTGATGAGCTTGCATGAAAGACATACTGATTAAAACCTAGAGGGGTAAATCCTAATGGATCTTTTATAGTAGTGCGCTCGTTATCTTTGTCATAACGACTTGGCTTTCAAATGCACCGGCTTTTGCGGCCGTAAAAAAGCGCCTTTTTGAAATCGGGAGCTTGTTGTCCTAACTTTGCCTTTGTGTGAACTGACACGGCAATAAAATTTCGTCCCCAAGACTGGTCCCTAAATGACGCAGGGCTCAAACTTGACTCGATTTTAAATTCTTCAAGAAAACAATCCGGGTCTGGCGTCATGTCTTAAAAAGGTTCCATGCTTAAAGCTGGTCAGGTGACGATTCAGATTTTGGATCTTTTCCCTCAGAAGTGGTCTGCTAACGACAAATGACCATCTTCTGTAAGGTTAAAAATTCACCAGAGACCCAAGCAACAATGAGAAATTGTGTGGCCTGATTCCAGTCACCTGATATTTTATTGAAATGAGTGAGTTTTGATATGACATAAACCTTGAAGCTGTACAGGCTTGTGGTATAGATGAAATGGCGCATCTTAAGATGTGCCCGGGGGGTTGGGAATTTGAGTTCAGATGATGAAGAAAATCGTGATGTGTAAAATCGTGCTCGTAATATCGAAGAAACTGGTCACGGATCTGTTGGAGTTTAGAAGCAGTATAGTTACAATAATTAAAATTTCTGTGTAGCAGCAATTCAATTTCTTCTTGATCTAGATATTTTTGTTATATCTTGGTACAAAGTTACATCATAAAGTGTTTCGTTTTAACCAATGGGGAAAGTCAGCCATCTCGGGCTAAAAATCTTGACTTTACATCAAATGTAAATAAAATCAACACTTTCTCGATGACTCACTCTAAATCTATCAATTTTCTCAAATGGGCAGGAAAAAAGTTCATATTAGCATCAAACTGAATGAAGCCAGCGAAAGAACGATTTATAAAGTATTATGAACAATTTTTGACTTTCATTAACGTCATTTACGGAAATAGAGTTCGCATTTTAGACATAAAATTTGTCCTTTTATGTACTCTTTTCGACCGTTTGCAAGAAAGATGAAATAAGTTTAATTGACATAATTCTGCCCTCGACCAGAGGTTCTATGAGTAATTATTTTTCTTCTTGAAATCTCCCAAACCTGAGGCATTTTGAATGACCCAGTTGAATCCCAAGAATAAGTTCAGGGAACAACTTGTGAACATTCTGCAGGAACATATTTAGGATGGAAAATGATAATTTGTGATCAGTTTTAATGATGAAAGTAATGCAGGATACTAGGGCTGCAACATTTGACTCCGAGTCAGTTATTAGTAAATGAAATGAGGACCGGGACGACTATCGCTATTTCTTAACTCGGACGAGCCCCAACACAGCCTCAGGACGCTAAACGAATCTATAAAAAACTAAGATCAAATTTATCGAAAAATGCCAAATGCCCAAATTCGATGTTAAAAATTTGTAAGAAAATACAAATACTCACTCACCAGCAGCCAAAACTGCTCACCAACGGTCAAAAATTGACAGTCTTTCAATGAATTATTGGTCTCAAATGATTTCATACCGTCAAGCAGCATAAGAAGTGCGTTGTCTATGAAAGTTTTGAGACGCAGAAGCCGTTTTACAATTCATGATATCCCAGCATTCGATAAGTAGCTGTGGTGTCCATATACGAAAAAAAAATCAAATTTTTTTCTTTCGCTTCGTTTCTCGGGGTCTCTGGATCCAGTCGTTGCCCCACTCGACTCAGATCCGAGTGCTCCTCTGAACTTAGACATCATTTAACACGTTGCCCGTGACGTGCGCAACCGGTGAACATGCAGGGAATTTTCATAATGCTGCTGAGCAGCTTGAGGTTAAAAACTCAATTTTCATAAATACTTGATCAAAACGAATTGAAGGCATGAGCCAGTTAATGTTTGATACTTTCTTAATTGTTTGGTACGATTGACTTTAAATTTTAGCTGAATATTGAATTTCAGTTTAACCCACCGCGGTCAAAGTGTTAGTGTAGTTCTGGTGAAGTATTTCGCTACCTAGGAAGCTTTAATTGGTTTCTCTGCCAATTGAACATTCAATGTCATTTTATTTAAAAGTCCTGTAATTGCAATGTCAATTTAAATTGCCTTTACTACCAAAGAATTGAATTACTCAGAGCATTGCTATCTGTGTTTTAAATTTCCTCAATGTATTGACAATTTAGTTTTCATAGACCACGACAAAGTGAAAGCTGACAAATTGTCAATGAATGTATTAAAAATGTGTGGCTTGGCAATAAAATTTTTGAATAATTTCTACACGGAACGCATTTCTATCGTTCTCTCTCTGTGAAAGATCGTGAAAATAAAGATCGAAAAAATACTGCAAAAACATCAGGTCATTTTTGACGGACTTGCAGCCATTTTCCCTCCAAATCCAATGGGATTATTCGGAATTTTTCTGAAGGTTCTTCGTGTGGCGTATTTAAATGAAATATCAAAGTTCACTTCCTGTCCAGGTCCGTGGTTGTTCGCCCACGTCCCACTGAGCCGCAAAAGTTACCAGCTTATCCTGACTTCCTCGCCCAATCGCATAAATTTTACAGCTTCATGGAGCCGCCCCATAAAAAAATCAAAAGGCTTCGTAGTTTGGACCCTGCGGGCTCACAGCAGTTGATGGAGTTACCGAAGTAACGAGTAAGAGCATCTTCTTCAGTTAATGGGACTAGTGGGTGCATCTGAAGTTGAACTGCAATTATTAAGGGAACCAGGAATTCGTCTCAGAGTTTGATTGCGGTACTCAACGAAATGTTTACGAAGAACTCGGGCAACTTCTGGTGTAATGCGATAAAATTTGTCACAGAAAATTATGTCGTTTCCTCAAGTAATATTCTAGCTCGTAAATTAGTCGAATTTCAAAGGTTACCTTCTTTCAACGAAAAAATGTGAAAAATTTAAAGCATATCATTAAAAACTGCAGCGCGCTTTGTTGTTTTGATGCGTGCTTTGGCTTGGAGTGTTGATTTTAAAAAATTAAAACCTGCATCAGGCGTTCCTTTGAAGTTTGTGGAGGGGAGCTCCAGATAAATTAAGATAGAGCACGTAAAGTACAGAGAGTGTCAGGCCGCGCGAGTGCAGGCAGCTCTGTGAACAATGCAACTTTGCTGTGCAGGTAATTGGGAGGCCCGCGAGAAAGAGCCTTCACTAGGCCAACACTCGTCTTGCTCTCGAGCTACTCCGCTGTTGCTATATTTAATCAACGGAAAATCAAAATGAACGCTTCTCAAATGTTTTTGGAACACTCTGAAGGGCTTCAGGAGCGAAATATAATATGTATGAGAAATTTCCCGGTATGGAATAGTATTTCCCGAGCTTGATTCTTTAACAAGGTCTATACAATATATTCTTGTTTTACGTTAAACAATGAAGAGATTGATATCACGATATAGCTCTAAAAAGAGTCATTTGTTTAGAAAATCCAGCGTACGCTCGTCACTCTTAATTCTTCCCATTAAAATTTAAGTGCATTTTGCACGTGGACTTCTTTCATTCGGAGGGACAATATTTACTATGTATTTCCTGATATATATTCCTCTCATCTTCTAGACCAATAAAGCGTTGGTGCGAAAAACGAAAAGGTAACGTATATCTTGCATTGATGTGGACCGAACTATTTTTGTGTCGTTCTGAATTCATTTTTCATGTTCATATTTTTAATGTTCTCATTTTAAGAACTTTTTTAAACGCCACGCTTTGAGGGAGGTGTATTTTATAGGAAATTTTTGGTTTTGGACTCATTAATGAAGATTTTGGCAGGTAAATAACTCTAATTTCCTTTAAGCAAAAATTGAGATTTTAATTTAGCTTGACAATTCCCATAAAAAAATATCAATTCGTCAGCAATTACCTTAAATTTCGGATGATCATACGACGGAAGTAGGAATAGAACAATCAATGCTAACTTCTGCTAAGTGATTCAACAATTTCCAGATTATCATTCCACAGTTTTACTTAACAATCAACTTCCAAAATTCATTCAAAATGATCATAACGTGAAATGAAAAACTAAGTGTGCATACAGTATCCCAGCTCAACGAACCACCGAAGTCACGAGATCTATTTCGAGTCTCACCTCTCGGAGGCGCGATCTCATCACAACTAATATAGGCAGGCCAAGCCAGGGAGCAACACGCACAGTGGCTTACAAAACAAAACAGAAACAATCGCACGCCATCAGGTGTAATTTGTAGCTAGGATTGTTAAGATTTAGAGAGACAGATTAGCTGTAATAAATTACGTCGGGGGCTAATCCGCGTCATCTAATTGTTCCTCGGCCACATTTGATGGCATGCCACCTCGCGCGGTCCCTGGCCACATTTTATGGCGTGCCACCTCGCGCGGTCCCTTGCCACATTTGATGGCGTGCCACCTCGCGCGGTCCCTGGCCACATTTGATGGCATGCCACCTCGCGCGGTCCCTGGCCACATTTGATGGCGTGCCACCTCGCGCGGTCCCTGGCCACATTTGATGGCATGCCACCTCGCGCGGTCCCTGGCCACATTTGATGGCGTGCCACCTCGCGCGGTCCCTGGCCACATTTGATGGCGTGCCACCTCGTGCGGTCCCAGGCCACATTTGATGGCGTGCCACCTCGCGCAGTCCCTGGCCACATTTGATGGCGTGCCACCTCGCGCGGTCCCTGGCCACATTTGATGGCGTGCCACCTCGCGCGGTCCCTGGCCACATTTGATGGCATGCCACCTCGCGCGGTCCCTGGCCACATTTGATGGCGTGCCACCTCGCGCGGTCCCTGGCCACATTTGATGGCGTGCCTCCTCGCGCGGTCCCTGGCCACATTTGATGGCGTGCCACCTCGCGCGGTCCCTGGCCACATTTGATGGCGTGCCACCTCGCGCAGTCCCTGGCCACATTTGATGGTATCCATGCCCGCTCGAATGAAATGTATTGTTTAACCAAAATGTATGGAATTCTCTAAAGGGACATTTATTTTCGTTTGATTTTACCATCCCTTATCGTCAACAATGTTGAGCATCTAAACGATCCATCAAACTATTCTGAAGAACATCGTTGCTTTCGCTTCGAAGTGTTTTCACTAACATAAAAGCTGGAGAGGCTTTAGTTTCACAATTCACGGATACATGCATCAATGCATTCTAGACATCTTTTTTCATAACCATTATTCGTTGAATCGGTTAATGTAAGTACGTTAATTTATTTTCCTTAAAAGTGCGAATGAAATCAATGCAAATCCATGATTTTATTCATAACGTATAACTTTTGAGAACTAATTATGTGTGGACTATTTTAATGATAATTCGTGGAGAGGGCTGAACAGATCAAATTCCTCGTATAATAATTCGCATAAATTCATATAAAATGAGTACGTATAGACAATCAATTTCCCATGAGGGTTATACCTACTAATCAAATCTATTCCGTTAAAGTATCTTAGAGTTTAGATGAAATACGCCTTTTTTTCGTGAACACTCATCCATTTTAAATACATCACTGCAGCAGACGTATATATATGATGAAGTTTCCACCATAATTTTGTAGCCTTATATGACAACAGATCTCGTGTGTAATTGCAGAGAAGATCTTTAAAAGACTTCAGAGCTGTAGCGTTTAAATAAAATCCCAGGATAAAGCTTACAATCTTTTTGAATTTTGGTTCATAGATCTTATCCTCGCTTTGTCTGTACTGGCGGTACAAGTCGCTGTAAGAACTGCAATAAACTGCGACCACCAATTCGTAGCCGCACGAGCTTCATCTTGAGTTAACCACTTCGCAAGAGCTCGAGTTAAATTTGTGTGAGAGAGCCTCTCGAAGGCGGACTCGGTGGCAAAGTTATTCGCTCAAAACCTGGTGAAGTTCCGCAAGTTTTCTGAATCGTATGCGGAGAAAATAAAGTTCAGTTTCTATGAATGAAGAAACTGTCCACACGGATCCGACTTAAAATGCGAGTTTCGAAGTTCTGGTGACTCTCCTCATGTCAGGGTTGTAGAAAATTATTGAATTTTCGATTTCGCTTGAAATGAACCTTCAAACGAACGATTTGGAATGCAAAGCAGCAACTTTTCTGGAGGTTTTAAGCCATCTTTACAACTTTTATTCGTATGTCATAGGTGGAATGGTCTTGAACTGTTATCATCGATATGGATGATGTCTCGGAAACTAAAATGTGATGTCTCGAGAATGCAAAAAGAAATAAAAATTTCCACGGAGAAAAGGAGAATTATCAAGTCACTGAAATTTGGTTTCTCGAGGGATCAAAATGAGGTGTCCCCGAGACTAAAATTTTGTCTCGGGGAAGTAAAATGCGATGTCTTGACAGAGAAAAATCCTTGATGACATGTGTACTCTGTGACTAAAATGCTACTTTAAAGTGCGCATTCGAAAACCCTATGGAAATTGGAATCAAGCGTTAAAAACTTGTACAGTCAGAAATGGGATGCTTATTATGGTACTAGAAAAAAGTAATACATATTAAAAATCAATCCACTTCTGTTGAATTTTATTCATTTATGAAATAATACATAAAACATGTGAAACTAAATTGAATAAAATATGACGAATATTCTGAGGGGATGAAAAGAATCCTAGAATAAATTGGAGCAGTTCATTATAAAGAGCAGAATGTTCGAATTTGAAATCTGGATTGTCTACACGTTTTCATATTACGTTGGACACAAATTAAACACTCCATATTTACCGAACTTCACCAGAAAATATAAATTTAGTGCAGACATTTAGGGGTAGGGCAGCTTACATTTCACAGTTTTTGGATGTTTTCTACTCAACGCATGTCACCCTACTTATTAACACTTTTCAAAACGTTGACATTTTCTACGGAAAGAAGTCTATTTGCAAAAGAACGACAAAAAACGGTTACAGAAGAGCCAGTCATAAAATCAAGAATGATATTTGAGCTTTTCATGAGATAGAACGGTGCTGATTAGGCAACAGGACACTTTGTTCTCAATGCTTTGAATACACAACAAAAGAGCACCCAGACTCTAGAATTGGAGCATCACGACCAACAGGTCTGCAAGAAGACTTCCAAAGTAGATCTTCTATTAATTTCAAGTGAGGCAGAAAAGAGGAAGCAATGGATGTATTCGATGCAATAAGAAACTTCAGAGGAAGCTGATTCAAGGAAAGTCGAAGAGACTTTACAAAAATAAACGAATGGAAAATGACAGGGCTGAGGTAATCATTCCAAAATACAGCTGGCAAAGTTCATAATGTCAGTGAGCTATTTTAGACAAGAATATGCGTGGTGGTTAACGAAATGTGAGTAAGTTTATGAATTTGGAGTTGTACTCAAATTTTAGCGATGCTGGAGTCAAGAAACCTGAGAATTAGCTTGCTGGAATCTAGATCAGTTACGAAAAGTCTTTTCAATTAAACTCTGAATCCACTATTTCAACGTGAATAGCCTATAGAAAATTGAAGGAAAATGAAGAGCAAGACGATCGTGTTCAAAGATAAAATGGGAGAGCAAATTCAGTCCCTTCTTGGATTCAGCAAAGCTCACTACGAAATGTAGAAGTCAAAGCAGTTTGAAAGGCACTTTGCTCGGCGTAGTTGGTTTAGACAGAAACAATTTACCTGGATAAACATTGCAGCTGGGGCATGGAAGCCCGTCCAGAAGCTCCTGGTTTTGACTAGAGATAAAATAACGTTCATGTTTCTGACACAACGAGGCTTTCCACAATGTGCTCAACAGATCGCATTGAAATTGTCATCTTCTTGTTCAGAACAGACTAGTTGGTACAATATTTGTAGTTTTCCAAATACTTGACAATGGGATTCTTCTTTTGAAATGGAATGTAAAGAAAAAACATATCACGTTATGCTCTGCAAAATTGGAACGATGGATGGACGACTTCGAGTTTTCAAGAAATGAGATGTAATTTACAACGTATTTTAAAATGAAATTATAAAGAAAAGGACGTAAATTTTGAAAGAGAACGAGTTGAAACGATTTTCCAAAATACAGATATTCAGGGCAACAATACTCGAGAAAAATCACTATGATGAGACTAAATCAAATATTTTGAACTCGAATCGTGCATGGAAGAAATAGCTTTAACGGACATGAATGGCAATATTGGTTGTTTGACGGTGTAGTTGCTGAAGATGTTGACTTTAATGAAGCGCATGTAGCTTTTTCTATCACAGAGCGTGGACGACAGTGCAACCATCCATGATGATGAGAAACACATAAATGCATTGAATTTCAATTGTATATAATGAAACTTAAATATGTTTCAATTCGCAATTTTCCGTAACCTTCGCTCATGATTCGAGGATTTTAAAAAAATGTTGTTTGTGTTCTTAAACCGTAGTAATTATTCGTACAAAATTAACAAATAAATTCCGCACAAAAACCGTAGTATAAACCGTAGTAATTATCCAAATTGAGTAAAAATATTATTATTTTGTCAATATGAATGATAAACTCGTCAGCGGAAATTCCCGAGTTGATTTCTTTGGCAGAAATGGGTTGAAACAGGTTCAGACTTACGATACGTTAATAGCTTCTAAACTTCAAAAACCGAAAACTTAAAATTAATTTATTTAAAAATACCAGCACAAAGTATGAAGGAAGCTTAGTCATAAAAAGACAACACAATCTGACACGGCGCATGAGTTATCAATTACAGTGAAAATAAAAGCCCTTTGGAAGACCACATGTTCAGCAAATTGCAACTCTTCCCATGAATGTCGCAATTTCTATTTGCCTTAAAGCAAGAAAGCTCAGGCTGGGTCACTTCCTCAGCGCTATCTAGGTAAAAAGATCAGGTCTCTGCCCTATAAAGTCAGTCTGCGGTCTCATGTTGGGCTTCCTTGCCAGATTAGTCGCTCATTACGATAGCAGAGACCAGGCGGCACTGGCGGGCGTTCTGCCTTGCTTCGCTTGTGGAGCTCGCTTTCTCAAGCCTTCCAAAGACCTGCCTCTAAACTTTCCAGCGACCTATTAATCTTGGTTTTTGAGCTACTTGTTATTTTATTTCAAAAGTTCTTGGTGGATTGACTTCTTAGCTTCTTATGAGTATGGTCGCCGGCGTTCTTTTAACAATAATTAGAATCTTCGTATTTAAGCACTTGCTCGCATGATTCCCGAGCGCTGAGCTCTTTGGCTTCTTAATCTCATTTTTCAATGAAATTTTGTCCTCAACTTTTAGTTTTCATGGCTTAAGTCACGGGACTCAAGTCTTTTTTACAGTTTTCAATTTCACTCTGGAGGCCTTTTAGGGAAATACAAAATTATTTCTATTTTTTTCCTTCGCAGAAAGATGCAAGAATATCAAGCTTCTTAGCGCAACATATTTAGCGTACCCAGCAGCTCAGCAAATCAGTGCCAGCCTTTTTAATTGTTAAGGAATAATTTTTAAGAATCGAGAAGTCTGACGATTTTCATCCTATCACATTTTAGTTTCCTAAAATATTCCGTTCCCTGACTTCGTGCTTGATTCGTTCGATGCTATCGACAGCGTCTTATCGCGTCACGCTAAAATCGATCCTTCTGAAGTGCTTAAATTTATCGGATGCGGAGCTTCGATCGTTGAGCTTTCTTCAGCTTTCAGGAGCGAAGTTTATGTTCTCTTTGTGCTCTTACTTATGAATTATGTGCGCTGGCTTTGTGGAATATTTTTAGTCTTCCAGTCAGCACCCGCTTTCATTAAAATGACTATAGATTTTATTAAATATTTTTAAATTAATCTGTTATCTGGAGGTTACCATCGTTACCTACATGACAGAATTTGTTAAGGTATACCTAACAATATTCCTTGAAAAAAATGTTTCCCTTATTTTTGCTATACGTTTGAAGTATTCCAATTGGTGGCGGTTCCTCGGCTTCAAATGTTTTTGTTAACAGGTCTAGGGTATCTTGATATAACCTTATATTTAATGTATAACACGTTGCTTAGACATCCGAAAAATGTTTTTTCATTTCTATTACTATATTTTTAACATTCATGTATACCAGTAAAAAATTTATTCCAAATCTATGAATACTGAGTGCACACATTTTTTTTCGTGCATAGTTCGTGACTTTTTTTAATAGCCATTCTTCACCACGGAGACATTACCTCCCAACTTTCATATTCTAGACTTTCACTTTTGCCGAACGTTTGGTCGATTTATTCAGTCATGATTGCGTACTATCTTTCCACTAGACTCTATAATAAATGTTTCGGTAACTTCTTACTACACCTATCTAATACGGAACGTTAACAAAATGTCAGCTTTGTTGCACCAAAACTTCATTGGCGATGTTGGATGATCATGTTACATTTGCCTTGTTGACTAGCGGAGGCGAAATTGTAGTTTTAGACTAAACTAAATTTTAGAAGGCAGCTAAAAACATCTAGCTCCATGAAAATTTAAAATTTAAATTAAAGTTTTTGAGTGAAGCAACTAGCATCTCCAGTATAAAAAATAACAAATTGATACTGATACAGTTTCTTCAAGGCACAAATAGTACAAGGTAACAGGTAACGAAGAGGTTATATGGGATTGGCTAACCTGATGCTTCCATAGGGATCGAACATACTTCATCGTTCAAAAGAGGGGTACGTTTATAAAGTAAAATTTTAAATGTACGAGGAGTTCGGAGACTCGAACTCAGGACTTCAAATCACCGCGCTAGCACGCTATATCGACCGCGCTATCGATCACCAAGATGATCGAAGCCCAAGCTTCCCGTACCAGATTCATTATCTGTTTCTGAGGGGGACTTGACTTTGAACTCTCGATACACAAGTAAAATGTTTTCTAATGTTCTCAAATCGTTGAAGGCTTTAGATCTAGAAAATTTAAAACTATATCTGAGTTGAATTCATTTGAACTGAGAGCACAGTTCCGAATATTGTTGTCAATGAGCGATGCTAGAACACAACCAAAACAAGGAAAGATTCTCACGCGCTTAAAAGCGCATGTTTATCTTTCTCCAAGACCACGCTTTATCTCCAAGAAGTAGGTGACATTACAACCATCAATAGGGGAGTTGCTGAAATGATTTACAGTGGTCACTTTTTATACATACTTACGTGTAGATTAGGTGCTCTTGCACAGGGGTACCAAGCACATTGGAGCGATCAATTTACCTTGGGACTAATTTTGCCATTATTTTGTTGGAAGGTCAGGTGAATACAATAACGTATTGAAGACGAATGCAAACTTGCCCGAATAGTTTCGATTAATCTATCTCTAAACCTGTCATGCTGAATCATTCATTCTCTATCGCTCTATATATGTTTTTGTTTTTATTTATTTTCGAATCTGTCATGAGTGACAAGCTTAATTTCATGAAATTAAACAAATTATCAAATTATTGTTCACGTGGAAAAGCAGTCATGCAAGAGTAACATGATAAAAATCTTGGTATAAATAAACTATTATTAGGGTTTGATAGCTGTCACTAAAATTGGTTGATATCTACATAAGACCTCCATTGTTTAATTTCATACAATTAGGCTTGCCAGTCATGACTGATTGCAACGAAAGGAAAACAAGTAACATATTTGGAGCTAAATGAAATCTAAATAAAATGAATGACTCAGCTGCACTGCTTTTTAGGTAATAAAATTCATAGAATTTCTTTTGAATTTTCTCTATAAAATCATCATGAAATCTGATCGAAATTATGGCTTGTCGTTAAATTATTCACCTTGAATAAATTAATTCCTCCTCGAGCCTTATGCGCTTAGAAATATACTTAACATTACGCTCCTGTTAAATTATATATTAGTTTAGTAGAGCCACAGTTTTAGATATTTCGAAAACATATTCAATAAGTATTCAATCTCATAACGAAATGTATTAAAATAAAGTTTGGTGAGCATTATAGATGGTTATGGGTAGTGTTTCCAAGCAAACATAGTTATGTGATGAAATAAATGAAATTTAAAGCGATGCAGGTAGCAATAAGCAAAAATTAATGAGAACATTACTTAAAAACATTAATGTACGTTAGTAGTCCACACTAAATAAAAGCTTTAGCTCGGCATCACAACCACGTGCCAGGCGGCTGAAACTTCGTTGAAAATTTCTTCTGCCTTTAGTCGTTCATCTTTGACAAAGAAAATTTATTAGCGGCAGCACTCAGCCCAAAACTGCAGGCAAAATTTTTTGGACGGATCGGTGATTGCATTGGCTAATGAAAAACAGAAGGTTCTCTGCCATTCTTTTGAGACGGGCAAAACTCTCCTGCTGACAAAACTTGTAACTTCTGTAATTGAGACCGAACTTGTGTCAAAAACGAGCCTTTATGATCACTGTTTTTGCCAAGCCCGCTTCGCGAGAGCGAACTGGCTCTATAAGAAGGAGAAATTCTTCTTTCTCGTCACCCCCTCGTCTGGGAGGGGGGTCCGACGTGGGCAATTATCAAGCAACTAGTCGCGTTGAAAATATCTCGTTCAGTGTCCAGTAGCGTTTTTATGAATTAAATAGAATTTTCTAATTACACTTTCTCATTTAAAGTGTTCCTACAAACTATACTGTTTAAAAATATTCATTTATTTTACAAGCAGGACCGATTAAATTTATTTGGTTGGAGGATCTTTTTGTATAATCCTTCGCCTAAAATTGTAAAATTCAAATGTTGCTTTCTGCATTACTGTGTCAATACTTGATTGATAATCCTGAAGACGATGAGACTGGAACAAAATTACTTCTCGTTTTCCAACTTACGGAAAATTTGACGGCTACTTGTAAGTGATGCTTCTTAACACTCTTTTTCTTTTTCTTTTATTATATTTGTTTTTCAATCCCAAGGAATCTACAAATTGATTTATACTGCGTAATACTCAAGACAAGATAGTTTGATAAATATTAGAACTATCTCTAACCTTCTTCTTCAGTAATAAAAACACAATCGCATAATATTTAGAATACTATAATTCATCATTTTTTTTGTCCCTTTTACTCATACTTTTAGAAATAATATTTCTACTGAATTTTTGGCCCCCGTACAAATGTTTTGGACTTAATGAAATGATCTTCATAACACACAGCTGAAATCTCTCACAAAATTCGAACTGGAGATGAATGTAAATTATTGAAAACATCATTTTGAACTCATCAATGTAATTTCAGCTGCTCTAAATAACGTCATCCCTTGAAATTTTACCATAAATCTATACTATTAAAAAAGTTAAAATTGGACTCAAGCCACAAAATTTCACAACACGACTTCCAAAAACTTCAAATTCAATGTTTATTCCACATGCAAAATTCTTCTGAACAATAAATCTAAATGGCAGAGCGAGGTGATTCGGGTTATTCAATAACGTTTATGTTACTGCATACGCTTCCTTAGCAAATTAGAATGGAAATTTAGCACGCTAAGTCGTCTGTAATTTTCACGTAATCCCATGGTAGGTAAAAAAGAAGGTAAGGGATCTGTCATTGCTATCAAGCTGATGCTTTATTAGGACATCTGCATTAGATTTGAGCTGCCACGAAGGTCACTCTGATGAGTTACAGTTTGTGAGCGTACGTTAACCTCTAACTGTGCACGTGCAGTTCAAATCCCCTTGAATAAGCTGCGCTATTATACATCATTTCTTGTCGAATTTTCTACCTTAATTCTCTGAAGTTCTTTGTCGAGTGGCAGCTCCTTAGTTACTCTGTTGTCGGTGACAATTTGATGCTCATGCCAGTCTGCTGATAAGAGGTGTATTGTGAGCCGAGGTATTTAGACTGTACGAGTTGAAATAAGATATCGTTAAGGCACTACGTCAATGTGTTAAAATATACCATCAGTACTCATCCAAGCGACAGACAGAAGGACTGATAACTCATACAAATATATCAGTCTTTTTGAAAGATGAAAATAAACAGTTTTATTTTTCTCTCTCAATAATACATTCTCATTGATGGAAAAAATCACATTCCTGAGTGATTCCATTTCAAATAATATTCCCAAGCACACCATGAACGTTAATCGAATATTTACGTAGTTTGTGAATTAATTAATTCCGTTTTATGAACGTTGCATCATTGTACTTCAACGCTCAATGTCATATTTAATGAGCAGTTTTTTCAAGACCCTCACTAGAAACAAAAAGAGTAAAACAAAAGAGTTGCAGAAAGTAGAACTGCGGCCAATGACACGCGAGAATTACAAGGCTTGCCAAGTCTTGGCTGAAGCTCAAGTTCATCAAGCCATTCGCTATCTGCTACCATCATGAAAGCCCTCACTGCGCCTTTCATTAAACAAACCATAGGATCTAATTGGCTCTAAACATCTGACGTGGAGAATATTTCATAAATTCATGAATCAGTCTCGTATTATATGCGGAAGCTCGTGCGAGGATATTAAACTTTATGTAGTTTGCTATTAGTTCTCGCAATTTCTACCAGCTCCCTCATGCACGTGAATTAAAGCCTATCACGCTCTGATTATTCTCCATGCTGTCCTGTCTGCCTTCATTAGCTTTGTCTGAATTTGGACGACAACTCGATGTGTTCGAAAGAGATTGCACGTTTTCATTAAATTCTCACATTTCTAGGCTACTTAAATGGCCTGTATTTACGTGAAATTTATTAACAAGCTGCTAATATACGGCAAAATTTACGGAAGCTTAACTTCAAGGAAATGTTTCAGGATTCAAAGGAAATTAATGAATTATGCATAAATATTAAAGAATTGGACAAATTTACCAGAATGAGTACTAATTTGTAAACTGAGCAAGAAAGAAAGGATTTCAATTATATTTTGTAGTGATGTATTACTGAATCAATATGAAAAATGTGAACAGTTGAGAATTATTACCCACGCACGCTTTGTCATCAGCACAAGCATTTTTATTCTCCAAATAGGCCATTAAAATAATGTCCTCTATCAAAAGTGAGAAATTCCATGCGGCACTGAAGGCCCAAGTTTATCTATCAATGGAAAACCTGAATGAGGTCAGGAAATGTATTTCGTTGAAACTTAATAACATTATTGAACTAGCAGTGTGTTAGATGTCAGGCACGAATCTAACATTTTTTTAACGTTGTTATTGTCACAAAAATACTCGGATCTTTTAAAAGGTAAAAAAATTACGTATTTATTGAATTGATAGTGAAAATTTTATGAGGTCAAAGCAATTTTCAAGCAATTTCTCTTACGTAAAAAAGAAACTAGTGTTTTAGAAATCTTATGAATATTTTCGGAAACACTCCAGGTTAATAGCAGCAAATCAGCGTACGTTCATGTTAAGTTGTAAACAACAGGACGTGGGAGACGCTGCCTATATTGTGCTAGTGTACTTCGATTAATTTATAAAGGAACGAGAGTGAATAATTTTTTCAAAATCGATTTGCCACTCCATTCTCACCGAGTTTAAATGCGACAAAAAAGCCAGGCTCTGATCAACGACTGAAAGGCATAAATAGGGAAAGAAATTGCGATGCTCTGTAGCACTCTTTCATGTATAAGTTTCTCGTCGCATCTCGTAATCTAAATATTAAATAGTTACCAAGTTGTTTTTTTTTTCAGAAAATGTTCTTCAAAGCTTTGGTGTTATTCTATTGAAACGTACGCTAAAAGGGACTGAGTATCAAAACAATCCTGTAAGGAAACGAAACGCTGAGGGGTCTTAACGGTCACATTCGTTTTTAAAGAAGTTCAAATCCCCTCAATGAATATCCCGCAAAAAAGTTTGTTAGCAATCCTACTTGTGTGTGGGTGTGGAGAAATAGGATGGGTGAGTTTCATCAAACCACCTCCATGGCCTCCTATTCAACTGTAAATATTATTACGAGTAAAATCAACAAGTCTTGTCCCTACATTTTCCAGGTACCTGCATCGATCGTGTTCTGCAACAAAATTTGCAATTCAAACATGCTTCTAAATATGGAGTTCTCGACGTGGAGGCAAAAATGTTACCGGACGTAACAAGTGTTCGTACAAAATATTAACGCACACGACGATCTCAAATTGTGAATTCCACATTTTCGAGCAAGAAAAATGTCAATTCACTACCTGAATAATGACGATGTTTATGGTCCTTCACTTTCTGCTCTATTATCGAATCAGGAGCGACTGTACGCATGTGCAAAATTATATCAAAGCAACTACGTGCTATTCAAATCTTGGGGATGAAAAATTGATTCAAATCGTGCAGAACTTGACTCGGCATTATCTTTATTGACGAATTCTTGCCGTGTCCTGGGAGCGTGTCTCGGCGCATCGATTAGTATTATCGCATAATATCATTTTTATGGAGACGTACGGTCATCGTCTTAGATATATATGAACACTGTATTGCTTGCAAGTTGACTAGTGAGCTGCGAAAACTATTACTCAGAATGACCAAATTGCTGTCACTAGATATGTAACGACCTGCAGAGTTGCGTTGAGCTAACTCTTTCTTACCACCTTTAACGTCTCAGAAGATTCCGTAAAAGTCTCCTATAGTTGCATTGATGTTTTGTATCTTGTGTTAGATTTGTTCCCGAATTTATTCTTTGAAGTACCCTGCCGCGTCACGGTTCCCTCCTCATTTTGATGTCGGTGACAGCCTGATACCCAATGACTGTGGTTGTGAGAACGGTAATATGAAAAAAAAGTTAAAAGTTGAAGTCTCCTCATGTCATTTTTATTATGAATGTATAAAATAAGGGCTTGAACTAATGGGGTCATGAAATATCTCGCCTCATTTGTTGAAATTCAGGCAAATTCTTTCGAGCGTTTGGTGGTTTTCACGTTGGTTAGAGTTGGATAATTTGTCCGGTTGTTTTTTTATAGTTTGCGGACAGTGCTTCATTCGAAGAAAAAGTCCGACGATACACGAAACCATCCTTTTTCGAATTGGTGAACCTTAGATACCATGAAGATAATTTAACTTTTTTGTTCCTCCTATATTTAGCAAGTTATATAGAATCATGGACGAGCTTGAATACTTTTCTCTCAATTCTACGTTGAATAACATGATCGCTAACACTCATTCCATAATATAACTCAGCATCGTGATTATAAGAACGCGAATAATGGACACAGTTTCAAAGTAATTTACAGGTATCATTTCTCATCGGTAACAAAAGATGTTGCAATGTTAATAGCTCTTAGAATCTTCTCTCCAAGCTCTAGCAATTTTTTCTTACAGTGTTTCATTCATTCATTTTTTATGTATTTAATAATACCCCTTAAACAATGTTTGTCACAAAGTTTGGTCCTTGAACCATGAGCATAATTTTCAGAAAGTTTGGTTCCGAATTCGGCCAATATTCCCAAATTTTTACAGGACCAGCACATTGAGATAACAGAGACATACAAGCACCGTGCAATTGGTGCAGAACACCAGATTGCACGACCGTGTACCTGCTGCACCCTTACCTTGGTCTCAACACCTGTAGAATTATTTCAAACTCATTCCTCAACCTTGCGTGTACAAATATTTATTTCAGGCTAAAGAACTTTTAGAGATTCTTCGCATCGAGATAAATTATATTTTTCATCTTTTCTCGAAACGCGTAGCATTTGGGCCGGTATTAACTAATTTGAACTAAATGTGCTCATGCGATGAATTATGAGCACATTGAGCAGATTGCAAAACTCACAGTAAATTACATCTAACTACAAATAAAAAGAGCTAATATCCCGAGGGAAGGGTCTGGGAATCGAATTTTATTTGAGATTCATTCAAATACTTACAAAATTCAAAAGACCTTTCCGAAGCCATGGATAGAAGGAGATTTCTTTCTCCCATTTGTTCCGCTAATTAACTCGAGGTTCATTAGAGCGCTGCGAGATCAGTTTGTATTCAGGCGTCGAATCTCCGGCGGACAATGAAATGTTCCTGAAATTGGATTTATTTAACAGTTTTCTTTCGAGTTTTTCTGGGAAAACAGAAATCAGGAAAGCAACGGTGGATTCATTTGAGAGCTGCGCATGTATTCATAGCATTTCTGAATGTCAAACTGAACTGTTTCCTGCGACATGGTATATTATACCGTTGAAAATTTTGTTCGCGGAAGGTTATCATGAGCGAAGAATTTCAGCAATTTACTCCCCAGTGACTATAAGCCAATATACCGATGTCCTTGACTACGATGGAGCTCTTATCGACAGTCTCACGGCAAGTAAGACTGATATCGTCAACGCTAGCACGGTTGTCACTGCGAAAGTGTCTAAATGCTGTTGGTCCACCAGTACCCAAACACTGTTTGTTTCATCACCGCGCCAATGCAAAAACACTCTTTGTCCTGTGAACTGCGCCAACACCCAAACACCGGTTTGTCTACCACATTGGTGCAAAATAATTGTGTCCTTGTACCTCTCTGGTAGTGACAGAAGAAATTTATGAGAGAACTATTCATTAGAGGGAATTTTGAGTGACGCACTAACTTTGAAGCCTATTTGGCGAGTCATTATTGTTCTACACATATTTAACACTTCGAAGTTTGAATTGCTCTCATCAGAGCAAGCCTAAATTAAAAAGTGGAACTTTACGAAACCTACAAGAGATAGGAAGTTTGGTATAGCATCAGCGACTGATTTACAAGTGCCTCATTTTGCCTAATATAAATTTCAATGTTCATGTTTGACTAAGCGAAGGTTTTTCAAAATCATAAAGCAGTTTAGGTAGAATAAACGTACAAGTATAGTTCCTCGAGAATTGGAGGATGTTTCCAGTGCTAATAAATCCTGTTTGAAATTATGGATTAATCGCCGGCATTTAGTAATTTAAATTAATACCTAGAACTATTAATACGAAAATAACGCCCATTGAACACGTCACTTGTGCTTGAAGTGAGTTTTGTTCAGGTTAATTAAAAACTTCGCTACTGACAAATATTGTGACCCATCCCTAATATACATAGTATGTGGTTACCCAGCTCTAATATAGTATGTAGTTACCCATCCCTAACATAGTATGAAGTTACCCATCTCTAATTTAGTATGTAGTAAATTTAAGATTTCCGTTTACATTACATTTAAGGTTTCCGTTTTCATAGAGGAAAGAGAAAGGATCATTTAGTATGGACTTGAGAAAATGTGCAATCTATCCAAACAGAAAGTGTTTCCTCACAGAATACCTTTCGCATAAAAAACAGCAAGGAAGGGAGAGAAAGAAACAACAACGTAGAAATAGCGAAGAAGTCGTGAAAACGGGAAGAAGCGAATTCGAAGATGGCTGTCATCCCTAATCTGCTGAGCCTAACAGCAATATTACCTAATTAATGAGTTTACATTTATTGATTACATAGCATAAATATGACGGATATGTGACACCACCAATATAATAAAAACAAAGTTAGTTTTCAGGTTTAGAGTTAGAGTTTCTCAGTTGAATTCCTGGATACTCAGCTTGACTACCTTCCTCTATGAAAACGCTACTATAGTAACAGACATTTAGGCGTGGAAAATTTGTGTAAAAGAAAATGTTTCGAAACGTGAAATTGATCTTCCGTCCAAAATTGCTGAAAAATTTTTCTGGATACAATGATATCAAAATTTTAATGTCGTCTTCTGCCTCGTCTTTCAGTTGCGTATCAGTGAACCTGACGTAAATGTTTTGGGTTCGTATATTATACAATACAATCGTATATTATACAATACAATCGTATATTATACAATACAATCGTATATTATACAACACAATCGTATATTATACAATCCAATCGTACATTATACAATACGATCGTATATTATACAATACATATTATACAAATGTATACAATTGCATACAGCATCCTCCCTCAGCTAATTATGATTACAATTTTGCTCCTTTTTGCGTCATTCGTAATAAATTCAATTTCCAAATGACTACAAATAAATACCTATTCGTCAAGATATACGATAGAAGGATTGATTGATTATATGGGCGTCAGTGGATGAAGGCAATTAGCTGCTTAATTTTTCAAAGTCGTTTCGTTACTTTTTCTTCCCCTTCACTTACGTTTGCTTTGCTTTCTTCCAAAACATTCTAGAAGATTGTAAATCCGGAGAAGTAAGCACATTTCAACGGTAGACGCAATGCTTCTAAGCACTTATTTTCGTAAGCACTTCACTGTGTACAATAAAGCAATGAATTATCTCAGTTACTGTTTATGCGTTTGATGTTCACACTAATTTTGAGTGCGGTTAAAAACATGCAAACTAAATCCGGCACAGCTTGTGCTGGAAAATATGTACTGTTTTCATGATTGAAATGATGATGAGAAAGTCAGAGTGTACCTGGAGATTAAAAAAGGTTAGAATTTGAATGACGATTTTTCATTCGCCGATTTTGTAATATTAAAGAAAAACTGCAAATTAAAATAAGTTTATTTCTTTCTTTCTGCTTCAAAAATTTATTCGAAATCGATTTAAGAATCTTCTGAAAACGTTTCATGAACATTGTTTCACATGGCGTGAGAGATTTTCCTCGAATTACCAAGAACTTTTATTTTACATTTTTTGGCTAAGAAAATTACCAAAAAAGGTCATAATAATTGCATTTTTCATTCAACTAACTTCGCAATTTCTCCAAACACTAGGACACTGAACGTCCAGTAGAACTTCAGAACGATCATAGCTGACGAATAATTTTATTTTGTATTATTCTTCGTTAAAACAATTTGAATACTTCACTCTTTAATTTAGTTTTCAATTGTGGCTTAACTGGTGCTCAGGAGTGTACAAATTATTCCCGAGGTTTTGGCCAAGTCCACTTGGAGTTGTTATGGAGGGGAAGTAAACTGCTCTTAGTCACGCATGAGCAGCTCAGCATCGTGAAGCTCTGTGTTCCTTTGTATGAATTCCCTCGATGACTTTCTCATTAATAATGTCCATTCAGTTGTGCGTGAAGAATTTTGTTGCGTACCTTTCGTTCACATATATCTTCGAATGAACCTTTCTTTGAATATTGCGAATGGGTATTGGTCACGTGAGCTGGATTCGACGTTGCAAAAACAGTGTGTTGCAATCAGGGGTACATAAACAATATTCGTGATTTATCCAACGGCTGCAAAGAATTAGTACGTTATTTTATCTACAATTTTATACATGGATTTAAATTCACGCTCATCCGTTCATCATTTCTTAACAGTCCTGTCTCTTTGAACCAATTGCTCTACACTGTCTCCGGTTCGCATGCATTGCTGGTGAGGTCGAGCGGAAGTCGTTTACTCGGCGTCAAAAAAAAATTTAAATTTTATCAGCGTTACAACTGTTGCAGTCAATGCTGATCATTTCCATGTTGTAATTTTATTGAAATCCTTTCAAAACCATTTTATGTTTATGTCTTTTGTCTATATTTCATAAATTGTGCTCACTCCATTTTCAAATGTATTGCTGTCAATGCTAAAGTTTTCCCCAATTTTGAGCGAGTTTGGTCATAATCGTTACCCCACAGTGCGGAGATCAGATGAATGCAGACAAAAATAACAATTTTAGACTCTTTTGCTTCTACACAAGCAGCATGGAGCAATTTTCCAGCAAACTTTCAACTTAATTTTGCTTGCGATTTTCAACATTTTCTCGTCTTTGCACGAGCTCACAATTTCAAATTTCAGAAGAGTTTCATTCACTCGCCTTTATTATGAAAACTCCTAAATGGAATCAGCGGAGACGTCAAGCTCATTTCCTGCCTGTAATTTAGAATGGCCGGTGCTCAGAATTCCCTAATTCTTTGTGCGTACAAATAGTGGACTCGCAAAGTAAAGTTGATCCGGTGATCCATTTCAATTTATCTTTGATTTCCTGGTGGAGTTGTTGATTTCCCTAATCACAGCGCGGGTAAAAAAGCGGTCAAATTAAATTTCTTTTTAAATCATTGCCTTTTCACGGCTTTTAATGGGAAAATTATCGTCGTTTATTGTCAGCTAAGGTGATGCAATCTTTTTTTTTCGCCAAGAAAGCTTCATTCGTCTCAATTATATTCTGTTCAGTTGAGAGAATTATTTAACCTTGCTTGTCAATCCGAATTTTTTCCTGCTACCTGTTCAGCTTCTCGCAGTCCTTGACGCTCTGTTCAAAAGTTACAGCTTTCTCAGTTTTTGGCTCCTTAAGGACACCGTACACTTTTTTTGAGCAAAACTTTTTTTTTGGCGTAATTTTTTCCTTTAATTTGAAGCTATACATGTGCTGAACATCCACAATAAATTTCAAAGGCCTGCACGCAATAAAACCCTCACTATGGGGGGTAGAGTGGTGGTGAGGGAGAGAAGTTTTATGTAAAAAAGTTATTTTTCCTGAAAACATTTTTACTCAATGAAAAATCAACTTTTTAAAGCATTTTTAACCACAAAAACAAATTATAAACAAAAAAAAAACAATTGATTTACCAACAAACAAAATATTTGTTTGTGAAAATTTCATTTTTTTTGCTTTCGTGGTAACCCAAAATTTCCCTCACGCCAAATTTTACTCCTCCTACAATTTTTAACGTAGGTAGTCGACACCATATTTTTGAAAGAAGAATAATAGAGCAGCACCACTGAGGTATCATTTTGAGATTGTCGAATTAGGTGAGAACGGCAGGCTGTCAAACTAAAAAAACGAGTTTTTTTGGGCAATTTTCCATTATGTATTTTTCAATAAAAAATACCCGAAACTAAAATGGTTTTTAAAAATTATTACCTCGGCGTTGTAGCCCACTGTTTAGCTGTTAAATGACACTTGTTTCATGTCTATAGGTCAATATTTGTAGTAGAAATTGGGTTTGCTGTGCACCCCTCAATTCCGTTTTTTTTTGCCATAACCCATTTTCTATGCAGCGAATCGAAAACTTTTTTCAAGATAACCCCTATTTTTTCCTGCGTTTTATCAGTTTACCAAAGTTCATCGGCATTTGTTTACAAATAAAAGAAAAGTTGTAAAAGATGTACGGCCCCTAAACCGTTCAATTTCTAGCTGCCATTTGCTCTACTTATTTTTCAAATTAGAATTGTTTTATGCGCCAGAAATGCGATATATTTGTCACATGAAGACATCTCTAGCATAGTTTTAGAGAACAACCATGAGTGTGCGATTATTTTTAAAATCAAACTCGAAAAGGCTCGTGTGTTTTATTTCACGTTTATTTCTAAGGTCTCTGCTCGATTCTCATCGATCTATCGATGAATGAAAAGCAACTTCGTGAACGTTTATTATTCCATTCTATGTTACAGCGGTGTTCAAATGAGCCCATACACCAAGGCCCACTCGAATAATATTGATTCTCATCATAAATGTTTATTTTTTTGCATGAACCTGGCTCCCTTCATATTATAATAACGCCGTAAAATTTTAAATATCGGTCAACATTATTTTGAAAAAAAATAACAATTCGTTTCTTTGCAGCCCCAACTAAATGAATATTAAATAGTTTATCTCAATGTACAAACATTTCACTTCATCTTCCTCTGTACTCCTCCCGGAGCCCTAACCAAATAACTAACTAACCAAATGAATAGTTAATAATATTTTTCATTGCATAAACATCCGACTCCGTTTTCCATTGCCCGTTTTCGCACTCTGTATTACTTTTTATCCTCCAGAACCCTAACTAAATAAGTTAATAAATTGTTAATAACTGATCTCATAAAACAAAAATTTGAAGCTAAATTCCGGCTCAACTGAAGCGCCTGATCTCACGAGAGAGCTGCAACGCTAAAGAAAGTCCGTACAATGAAACGATGTTCGTTCTAGTTTATAACTCTAGAATTTCCTGATGGACGAACATATTACAACGGTTAAATATTAAATATTATCCTTGAATTAAGTTCCTTCATCTAGCTTGAATTCTTCTGCATTCATTCTTTGAGATGATTTAAGCTCGTGACCTCATCTTTTGATAATTGGCTTCCGTTTGCTAAAATTTTACACAATTTATTTGACGTATGTATGTTAATTTATAATTGTGCTCATACCATAGCGTTAGAACAATTCATATAATTAAATGCGCTATTTGAAATGAAGACACAGCAGTGGATTTAGCGGGATTTATTCGTTCATTTAACACCCTTAAATTTAAAATTGAGAACAAATACTATCACCATTTATATAAGACCCTAAAAAAAACATTTTAAACTTTGTGTTATTACTGTTGTAAAACAGTCTCACTAGCAAAGTTACTTCAGAAGTTTTAAATGATGGATTTCAGTGGCTGGCGACGTAGTCCAAACTCATAAAACAAAAACACATTTACCGTACAACTTTGGGCGAATAGAGGGCAGTAATTTTCAATTTGAACTCGACACTTTGTGTTTCGCTCGCAAGAATGCCGTTCAGTATTGCAGCGATGCAAGTCCCAGATGTGCTCCAAGTTATTGTCCAAGAAACAGCAAGTGGCCGGGCGATCCATTTCGTGACCTGTAACTCTCGCAACCCAATTGTTGGTCTTGGAGAAGGATGAATCTCCAGAGAAATAGGCGGCATTCCGGCCTGCGCAGCATTGGTCCTCAGGTCTACCTGACGTTCAGCCTTTCTCCACTTTCTTTATTTTAGGGAAAATGCCTCGCTTGCTCCACTTAAAGAATGCGTATGCGACTGGAAAATACGTGTGTTTGCCTTGTAATACGTACTGAAATTGATATATTCGGTATCAGACACTCACGGGCGTCGTGCTCCTACGCACAGTAGTACGTTTTCCGAAGAAAAATTCATGGAAGCATTGCAAACAGCACTATGTCAGTATCCAGACATGTTCAAAGCACCTTCCATGCACTGGGGTAACGTTTATTCATAATTACTGGATATTTGTAGGCATTGTAAGATCCATTAAAATTAGATATTCATTGCAATCGTTAGCGGCCCAATTTGTACTTCCTTCAATGCTCAGTTTACCCTCTAAATTTGAGTTTGAATTTTTTATGAAGGTAGAAATGGCTATGAGTCGATTGCAAATTTGCTTGAAGCTAGGCTAGGTTAAATTTGCTAGGTTTAATGGGTCTGTTGAAAAATATGTCTTACTCTTTGTTTAAAAACCGCTTCCTGTTAAACTGAGTGACAGAGTAAAATGGTAGTCAAATATTGTATTTCGTTTGATCTTGAATTGACTTTGTATTTTCCGTTTTTGTTGGCAGAATAATTATAATTTTTTTCAGTTGGTGTTCTTCGGGAAATATATTTTTCAGAGTGTTATTCGTAGTATAAACTATTTCTGACACGCTAAAATTTTGAACAGTTGTGTTTCTTCAATTTTTTAGCAGAAATACGTCATCTATAATTAGGATTGAAACGGCAGATAAGCGTATTAAATAATTCAAATTTACACTTATGGCAAATATAAACTTCAAAGGGAAGAAAGTGCAGCCAGCTCGCTGTCACTCGCAGAAACCTGAGCGGTAATCAAGGCATCCTATTTTTTTCCGGTGGTCTTTGAAAAATTCAAAAGCAGAGAAACGTACTTTAACAACTACTGCCCGAATATGGCAATCCTGTATTTGCTTCATGACTAAACCAATTCCGTGGTGATCTCTAATGTAATTTGCTCTTCAATTGACTATACGTCCAAGCATGACTTCTACTTCAACATGACAATTCCGAGCGCTGCAGAAATTTCGATTTCTGTGGCGACTGAAGTTATTTTCCGGAACAGCACTGGACCGAATTTGATTATCTGCAGGACTCTAAAATAATTCATGGAAGTGACGGTCTGCTGGACTAGGAATAAAACCGGTATTTAGAACACAAGGTCGATGTTTTATCTGTTCCAATTGAATTAAAGTCGCGTTGACAGAAAATATCAACTCAAGTGAACCATGTTTATTTTTAAATTCTGTGCAAACGTTGATCGAGCAGCCAGCTTTCTGCAAGAACAAATACTTTCGGAGGGAGAAACTACAACTTCTGCTTTAAAACGAAAGCTTGCATTTTTCAGCCACACACATACCAATGCAATCTATTTCAAATTATCTACAGTAGTCAAACTTAGCGTCAATCATTCATGGTAATTATATTGTTTTCACAAACGCTACTATATTCTCGGCTTTTGAGGAGGGTCTATTTGCAGAAAAAGCTTACTCAAGGTAAAGAATCCGGCAAAGCTCAGGTTTTCGGCTTCTCGAACACAATACAGCAACGCTAACCTAGCAGCCTGAGCTCATATATTGCAAATGCTTTGAAAGCTCGCGGAGATTAGCTCTCGAGCACTGCTTGTACAGAGAGATGACTCCCTGGGACTAGTATGGCAAGTGGCGTGCTAGATATAATGCAATTGACACATCGAGCAGGTGGCTCAGCATCTTGAACAGACTTGCACTGCTGCGGATTATATAACACATTTGCTTACTTTATTTTCACGCTCTCTTGAATATCATTGTCGTTCTAGTTTCCGGCAGCTTACGCAATGAACTAAGGTTGCGTTCGTATTCAAGAATGTCTCGAAGAAATATTTGTGGCAATTCACTGATGTGATGATTGCACTTGGAGCAGAATTGGTGATGAACACTGTGCACGGAAAGGTTCGTCATTTAAAATGAAATTGCTAAACGAGCTTGAGTTAGTGAAAACTTCAAAGTACGAGTCATGCTGACTTTTATGACCAAATTGCCATAAAATGTTCTATTTTGTCATGTACTGAGATCGCATAAATAATAAAACACAACTTTTCAAAATATATACCATAAGTGCATCGCAAATTCCTTCAAATAATGAAAAAAACAGCAATCATTTCACCGCAAAGGATTCACAATAACTAGTGAACCGTAATAATATAACAAAACTAAAATATTACAACTTTGTCAATTAGAATATCATTAGTGAACTATATTTCTACCACGGTATTAAAACATTGCGACTTGGTCAATTATGATATCATTAGTTAACCATATTTCCACTACAGCATTAAAACATAGCGACTTTGTCAATAATGATATCATTAGTTAACCATATTTCTACATAAGCATTAAAACATTGCGACTTTGTCAATGATGATATTATTAGTTAACCATATTTCCACTACAGCGTTAAAACATTTCGACTTTGTCAATTATGATATTATTAGTTAACCGTATTTTCACTACAGCATTAAAACATTGCGACTTTTTCAATTATGAAATCATTAGTTAACCATATTTTCACTACAGCACTAAAACATTACGACTTTGTCAATTAGAATATAATATCGAGATAGGGCGCCTCCAATGAGGTGATGCAGCCTAAATATCTCACAGTCTGACGCAGAGTTGCTCAGCGAGCGCTACACACCTCCGCAGCACAGCCCCTTCATATTGCAGGCCGGTCAATTTCGAGCACACGCAATACCTTCGGGGCTTCGGTCGCATTTCAAAATGGCTGCCGGTGGAGCGAGAGCTCTTATTTTCCCAAAAGATTGTGTGCTGTGAGAAGAGTCTGAATTTTAAACAAGTGTCTATTAATCGGGGCTGTTGCAATGCGCCGTGAAATTCTTCAGCGCCCAATGTATATTCATGGTTTTCAATAACCGAAGCTCCAATGCTTCTTGATCTAGGTCTCTATTGGGCTCGTGGCTCAATCTAGTTGACAGGCTGCAAGATTGTTCATTGGAGCAGTTGAGCTCAAAATTGGATTCGGTTTACCTACAGCGCTCGAGGGTTTTATAAGCTAGCGATACCAGGCGCTTCAGCCGTGCATTTTCCGCAACCCACTTTGCAGATCGAAATTCAGAAGCGTATTCGGTATTGCTCGTATCAAACTCAGCGTTACTTTCAATTTTAGGTGAAAGTTGTTCTGAGTTCTGTATTTTTGCTCATTCAACATCACGATTCGATTTGAATTGCTTCGAGATCTCTTGTCATCGATCATCTGAGAAGAAAAATTAGCTTATTACTTGCAAATTAATTACACATTAACAGCTTCAGCCTGTATGTACAAAAGACTGCACTGACTTCAAATTTCGAAACTATTTATAGTCACATCCATTTCAACAGAAGCACTTCATGAAATTTTGCTACGCCAATTTTTTGAACAATCTTAATTATGAAGAACACCTGCTCCCTGATAGGGTTTCTTAATGCACATTGTAGGCGAATAAAAAAACCTGATATTTAACTTAACATTTTCGCTTTGCTGAAAGTTTAATAATTTGCTTGGACGTTCATGGATAAATAAGGAAGCAATCGATCATGAGATAGATTACCTGCGAGCGGGGTTGAAGATCAGAAAAGTTGAATATTGAGTGGAATATTTAGTGGTACGATGGTCTCTTTTTAAATGCTTGAACCCAACTACAGTACTAACAAATTTACTTGAATATTTCGCATCTGAAGTTTTCAATTTATCTTTAAGTCTGAGGGCAAAAAATCTGACAACACACAGTCTGAGGACAAACAATCTAAGGGCATAGAATTTGAGGGTAAACAATCTAATGGCAAACAATCACAAGGCGCACCATCGTAGGGCACACAATTAAAGAGCACACGATCTAAGGGCACAAAATCTAAGGGCATACAATCTAAGGGCATACAATCTAAGGGCACACAATCTAAGGGCACACGAACTAAGGGCACACAATTTAAGGGCACACAATCTAAGGGCACACAGCACGCAATCTAAGGGTAGACAATCCCAGGCCACACGATCTGAATGCCAACACATTAAACAAACAATCTGAGATCACACAATTTGAAGTTTAGCATGGTTTGTGAGGGACAACTGTCAATAACCTTTATTTTTATAATAGAACTAAGCTTCATATGACCTGCCGATTTCACGTTGAAAAAAAATTTGCTTGAAACGAAGCAGAAAATTTTTTAATCGGAACCTAACAGTTGAATTCCGTGCACTTTCAACCTCCCTGTATTTTCCTCTTTATAAATTGTAAAAAATCGAATATTTTTAACACTATAGCTGTTCCAGCATTAAAAGTCACTAGGTAGACAGACAAGGATTCTGCACATCATAGACCAACAGTGAACGACTAAAATGATTAGTAATTCTCTAAAAATATTATCACTCGATAAACTTGGACATGTAGGGCTTTTATTTAGATAGTCAGATCGTTTAATTTTAAAAAAGAAAATCAAATAGAAACCTTCTTTTCTGATAAATCAGTGAACTATCTATAGTAATTTAGCACAGATCCTAAGATAGTTTAAAAACATTACATTGTACCACCTCAGATCTCAGTAACTAAAGTTGATTGTTTTTCGAGGTTTAGAAGAAATTGGCTCACAAGCACGATGCTCAAAACCAAAGTACTTGGTGAAAGATTTCCCGCATTTGAAGGAATTTTCTCTCATTCTGAAGTCAGGAATCTGAGGTCGTTCATAATTGGAAATTAATGACTAGAGAAAACTCAGGGTACTATAGCTTAATTTTCTGTGACAGTTGATGAAGTTTCCCATAAAAGCTTTTCCTCAACGCTGCAAAGCAGATCAGGGAAGTAACAGATCAGTGAAAAGAAAAATCATATTAGCACTCGCATCTTATAGCTGTGCACTTGGGCTTGAATACAGGCATAGGAACCTAATCCACATAATTTCTTAACATAAGAAAATGAACGGGATTCTAAATATTTGACAGCAGCGTTTCATTCAGGCTAAAGATAGTGAGCAAATACACGGTCAATACCAGCCTGGATCACATTGCTGCTACAAAACATCTCTAAATATAATCAGTAGAATCTCATAAGATGGTAATCTGAAAGAGTGGATTTCTTCCTGAAGCAGGACTCCTAAAGAAAGGAAACTATAGAAACAAGATACTTCAACTGGCGCCATCTCGTGAGTTCCAGTGTAGACAGTTTTTTTTAGTTGGCTGACACTTGGACTGACCTTTTTCACCTGAGAGTAGAAAAATAAAACGAATCAATAAAAATTAAAATAAATTTGTAAAATATCGCTGGAAATGAAATTGAATGATAGCACCTATGTTGGGACTGAACATCACTTTGTTAATAAACCTCCTCTCTAAAGTAGCACTGAAAAAGTTAGTGGGATAAAAGAGACAATTTTCGGTGCTGCTATAGCGTGAGGTCAATCACACTATCGCATGAGATCTACCTCAAGCTAGTACTATAGCGGGAGGTAAGGATGAGTTACAAATGGATATTACTTATTTCCATACATTCAATTCAACGATAAACACTTAATTTATACATCTCAAGTTGTACCTGGATAGCCGATATGTGGCGGTAGACCTCACGCTATATGGTAGCACCCAATTTTATATTCTCTGCGCATTCATGTCTACAGTTCTTTTCCGTAGGCATTCAATATTTTAGCTCATTAGAGTTCAAATAAAGAAACACCTCTAATCACAAAAGCCATCATACAATTCTTTTTTCATGAAGAAGACTGCTATAGGAGTACTGAAAACAGTGTTTCAAACCGCAACTCTCTTCCAAGTCGGGAAATATTTCTGGTTCCCTCCTTTGAAGTTCTGCTGTTCATCCTCAGTGAAACCAAGCGGAATTCCATCGCAAATGATTCGGATTGATCTTTTACTTTGAAAGAACGACGAAAATTTGTTTGGAGTGAATTTTGATCTAAAGGTGAATCCATTGAGCAGAAATAAGTTACTACCCTTGTTTCTATTACTTTTGCGTCTGGTGGAGAAGACATTTGTAACAAATAACTCCTGCTCTGAGAGCAAAAGAATAAATAGTTTTTCGAGAGCTGTGTAGTGCCTTTGCCGCTCTCCTGGTTGCTCGTTAAAACCCGTAGGGTAAAAGTGAATGAAAATTAGGCAACTTACCCGCTGGAAAGATATTAGTAATTGAAGGCAGGAAATGAGTGAAAAGGATTCAGATGGTTTTGATACATGTATATATTTTTTTTATTTTCATTCAAAATTTTTTTCAAAACATATTCCAATTATTCATTCAAAATTTTTTTTAATTTTCAATTTTTAAATTTTAATTTTTCATTCAAAAAATAATTAAGGGAAACAGTTCGATGGGAAAAAGAACGTATTAAAACAAAACTAAATAATTTATTTTCCAGATATCCCCTCGAAAGGTAAGAAGAAAAGAATTCGTCACCGAAGTTCTGCCAAGCCATTGCACAGTAATACTAGCAAAGCCATCAATTGCACCGTATAATATTATTTGATGGACATAAAGATTAATTCCCTTTAAAGTTAATTTAGTTAGAGGGAAGTGAATGGCTAACAAATGACACTCAGACACAAACTCACGTACTCATTCACACGAAAGATTGGGGGCTGATTCAGAACGTGGGCCAGGGCATTCCTACAGAAGCATTCGTGTCTGTAATGGCAGTCGCCACCAATGTACCACTTACCAGCAAATACTTTGGGCTGTTTCTCGCGTTGCACGCATTACAGTGATGGCCAAATGCACTCAACATCTCCCAACTTTGATCACAAACTATCGTTTTAACTATTTCCTCAAAGTTTTCTGGGTATTGGCGATAACGGAATCAAGTGTACTCTGCTGAAGCGTATTAGTGCAAATCCCGAAATTCCTCGAACACGACATAGAATAGAATGCTCAGTGTTCGGGTATGAAGTTAGGTCTTATTACAGCTCATAAAAGTGCACTTTAGCGACAGGTGCGTGATATGATACTCAAGTGGGGGGTCATCTTTTGTTCCTTGTGCAATTCCTGGAAAAATGATCCGGCATTTCATCAGAATTACGCAGGTGTCGCTACCGATGTATTAATGTTTTCTGGACGGTGTAATGTACTTTCGATTTTTTCTCTAATGCTCCTATATATCTAATGTTACGTAAGTCCCCTAATACAAATTAATACGTATTTCAATAATGATAGATAGATCTCATTTTGCATGAATTACGATGCATGTAGACTCAAATTCCGAAATGTGTTGTAAGTCAAGAAAAGTTTCAATCAAGGAAAATTCATGCCCGTTCTGCAGAATTGCTCTTTAACCGCTATTTTGTTTGCAGTTTGTTCACATCCTGACAAAACTTGTAAATTAACAAAGTTGGTTGAAGGGCTGTCATCTAAATTCCATCTTCATCAAAAGAATTTCAATTTTCACGTTAATTGTATTTTCTCAGGTCAAACTTTCGATTTTGCAGTGAAAATTACTTTCAGGTTGCAGCGAAAAGTAGCACGAGGGCGAACTTGAGTATTACCCTTATTCAGGAAGCAAGGAGTCACATTTTCTGTAATTAAATTAAAATGGAACGAACATATTTCGAAATAAAAGAGCTCCTAAATATTTAAAATTCATTGGCAGTTTTCATCATGACCTTTTATTAAAGATACGTTCTTTCCCTCACACTTTTGAGAATGAATAAATAATTTTAGTAGCGCTGAACAAAACGATAATTTTATTAAAATCAACTTTTATTGCTGGGCTTATATATGAATAATATGGTTGCATTTAACTACAAAGAAAAAAATAAAATTCATCACACCAGCAACATTTTTGTGAAGAGTTAATGCAAGTTCAATGTATTTGGCTTCTCAGAGATCTTGTGAAAATAAACGTGTTCGTCATTCAATCAATTACACAAACGAGCTGACAAGTTTCACGTCTAAAGGTTGAAGAATTATTGTCATTCGTTTTAGTGAACTCAACACGCATGTTTTTCAGTTAGACAATTTAGGCTACGGAAGAGAGCTAGCATTTTATTTTCAGATTCACTGTTCTTCGAAGAAGCAATTTTGGTCGCTTTCAATCATGACTACTGGACAAACGATAGTACTGCTAAAATGTGCTCAGTCGCCTAAAAGTTTTTCTGTAAAAAAGAGGAAAATAAATAGTAACTAACAGGAGTTCAGTTCTCTTTCTGGTAAACAAATTGAAGACTATTATACTCAACTTCTTATAAGTTTATGCTCATTAACACACCATTCGAGCTACCCTCTTAGAATGTAGCAGCTGGATCATCTCACGACGAGTCAGTTTTCAAAACCAGCAAAAAAAAACTTCCATTGTTAAAGATAGGCTCGACTTCGAACAAAACTTATTTTGTGCAATGTATTTTTGTATTAATTAACTTTGAATTATACTAAAATGACCTTTACTCGCAGTGATCAACAGTGGAAGACATTCTAACGAACATCAAGCTCTGATCAACTGGTCTGCATGTTCATGGGCTGTATCAGATGTTTTGCTCTCAGCGGAAATGCTGAATGAGATATCCGACGATACGCTGTATTTCAATGACCTGTTGCTCAGATACAAAAGATGAAAGGAACATGCCTAGCAGCCCTGCCAATCATGCCTCTCAACTTCTCCAATAAGAAGGAGATAGACCCATCATATGAATTGCATTCAAACCAGATCAATTGCTACCAAAACGCACGAACAAAGCTCCATATCTCGCGCGTTTCTGAATTGCTGCAAACCACATCTGGCCTACAACCTTTGTTCTAATACTGGCAGTATCTGTAATTCACAACTTAAGCGTTAGCTTCCGCGAGCATTCATGTGTATGTATTCATGAAGCTTGTGAGACAAATATCATGATTACTGACGCTGATGAAGCGTTTATTGTTTGCAGCATAATTATTTGACCTAGTCAGTAGGGCTTGCGTGATCGAATGCAGTCTAGAATGTAGATAAACAGCAATGCTATCTCAAGTTTGGCATGTGACGTGGAGTGCATTGTGCCGATTTTGCATGGCTGGAGCCTTATCTATTCCCTGGGATACTTTCAACAACCAACCAACACAAGAGACCGTCTTCCTGTCTAAAATTATTCAGGTCAGCAGTAGAATTTTATCGTGACTATGAATGACTTGATATTTTTATATTCCCTGTAGTTACATCGAGTATGTTAAGAAATTAACGAACTTTGAATTCAGATCATCCTTCCAGCCCGGTGACAAAAATGGTTTGAGAATTCTTTATCCGTTCTACAAATCATTCAAAAAGTTCTCTAAGAAACGCCACACTGCACCGGCAAGAGCCAGAGTTTCAACCAATTTGCCTCGCTCTGATTGTACAGCCGGCTGTGTAAGTCCACTTAAAGGGACTTACGCTGCCAAAAACCTCCCTACGACACTGCAAAATAATTGAAAATCAGCCAAGCCCCATTAATTGTAAGCTCAGTGGAGATCATAAGGAGGAACTATGTGAAAAGAAAAATGGGACATATTTGCTAGCACATATATTCCATAGAAATGAAAATGGGACACATTTACTTGCACATACATTACACAAGAAGAAAATGGGACATATTTACTGGTACTAAAATTATTCAGTGGTATTATTTTTAGCTTTGATCAATTAGCTTTGCAAGCTCAGTGAAGAGGAGGAACTACGTGAAAAAATGACCGGGAGGGAGATGCGCTGAGACTTCTTGTTCAAGCACACTACTACATTAATGATGGTATTTCTTGATCGGAATATAACCTTCTATGATGTAGTTTTGAGCAAAGCTGGTAAAACAGCAAGAGTGGGTGCCCTCAGGGTGTCAACATTGAATTAATTATAAGATCATTTGAAAGAAAACGAATTTGAAGTGTCACAGTTTGAAAAAAAAAATTAAAAGAAAGACTGATAAAATGATTTTAACATTTAATAAAATGCAGACTAAGAGAATGAAATTATTGCAGGTAGAGTCTTCCTTGAGAGTAAGCGAAAAAATGAACAAAATTAATTAGAGTAGTCATCCAAAACATTTGAAAGTAAGTCAAGAGGCAAAATTATCGACTTGAGTTCACAATTCTGAAGTCAATGAAACGTCAAGTTAACGAAGCATCAACCAAAAATTTTGATCTGGAGTTTATGTAATGATTTCAAAATTTAGGGGAAAGACTTTTAAATCTTGCTTCTTTGAGCCTGGCTACTTAAAAATCAAAGTTTTCCAATGTGATACATTCATTTGTTCGAGAACTCTGAAACAATGTAGAGCTGGACTAGGTTTCCTACTGCTTCAGAAGAAGTCCTAAATTTTCCGAAGTATTATTTAACATTTGACACAAACTTCAAAAGGAAACTGCTCAGTGAGAAAAGATTATTTGTTCAAAATTAAGGTTTCCAGTCCATTTGATTCCGCTATCTTTCAGTCTTTGTGTTTAAGCTCGGTGAAGGCGAGAAGTAGAGTGAGGGTAGAGCAAAGAGGGAGGCAAATGTACGGTGAGGGCTTAGCAGTTGGCGAAGGATGATGCAGGTTGAAGGTTTGACTGATAGCGAAGGGTGATAGAATGAGGGTCTAGCAGATACTAAAGGGTAATTTAGTTTGAGGGTCTTTTAAAGAGTGAGCTACGATATTGACTGAGGGCATAGCAGAGAGTGAGGAGCAATGCGGTGTGAAGATATATCAGAAAATGAGGGTAGATGTATAGTGAACGTCTAGCTTGAAGTGAGTTACGATGTTAGGTGAGGGAATAGCAGAAAATGAAGAGCAATGCAGGGTCAGGGCGAGGGAAATACAGATGGAGGATATAGCAGAGAGTAAGGGGAGATATAGTGATAGGATTTAGCAGAGAGTGAGGGCAGGTGTTGGGTTAGAATTTAGCACCAAGTGAGGTGCAATACAGGGTGAGGGTGTAGCAGAGAGTGAGGGGAGGTGTGGGGAGAGGGTACAAAAAAGGCCGAGGAGCATGAGGGACGACGACTGAGGGGAAATATAGAATGGTCCTTAAGGCTCAGAACATGAATAAATGCGTGCTAAGTAGAGCCGGCCATTAGTAATCTTGTTGTCCTCGGCGTCGCAGGACAAAATAAAGAGGAAGTCCGGGCTTTGCAGGACGTGTAAACCACCAAAACAGCACTACCCGGTACCAAGAAAGCATTTATTTAACACATTAGACTCGTGTATACTATATTATGCTCTCTGTTGTAATTAACGGCCGCTGCTAAAGCTGTGCTTATCATAAATGAATACCTAAGTCCTCTCGCCAGAGCCTGTACTGCGCTTTGATATCTCGCGCACCTGGAGCGCGCTCCTGCTCTCCACAGAATGGGAAAAGTTACGATGTTTGAAATGGAAATTTGGCTACGTGAGGAGTACTACACTAGTGGGAATAGATGTACTCCGAGTAAAAATAGATGTACTCCGAGGGAAAATCGATGAACTCTGAACTCCAAGTGAAAATAGATGAACTCCGGGTGAAAATAGATGGACTCCGAGTGAAAATAGATGAACTCTGAGTGAAAATCGATACTTCGGTTTGCAGTTTGAGGCGTATTTATTAGTACATATACTGCGTAATGGTTTTATTTTTAGCTTTGATCGTTTTGGTTTATTTCTGAATTGTCGTGACGTTTGAGAACAGATGTTGTTTTCCATATCTCAATGTCTCTGTCGTAAACTCCAGTAAAATATATCATCAGGAATAAGTGTCATATCAGCAAGATTTTTTTTTAGTTTGGTTTGTTTTCAGTAATAAATTGGATCTCCAGCGCATAATTTTTATGTCTTTTGTGTTTTCGATACTTAATTTCTGTATATTCTACCTCACAATCCTGCTTTGCTATTCATCTCTGCGTAAGAAACAGTATTTTTAAATCAGGCCAAAAACGCAAAAGATTTCGGGAGCGCGCGAAGCTTCAGGTCTAGTGCAAATTGAATTTCTTCACTTTTTCACGAAGTCAACTTTTGCACAGAACTTTTAGCCTGCAGAACTTTGTTTCGCTGCAGCTGAAGGTTTCTTAGCGCGTTCCCGAAGCCTCGTCGGTCATCAATCATGTAGGAAAAGTTGCTGCTCGCTTTCTTGTAATCTTTTATTGTAATACTTTTCATATAGTCTCTCTCCTGAAAATTGTTATTAAATTTTTAATTCTCTTTGAAACCCTTTTCTTATTAAAATAGACAGCTTTTTTTCGACCAACTCTGTACGTCTTGAATGTATTACTGTATCAGTGCCGTCAAAAATGTTGGCATTATTTTCATGCTAGAACTATAGTTTATTCGAGTTACTGATTATAAATAAACAGAGAATACAGCAATGAAGTTGCCGCTATTTTATGTTAGAACAATAGTTCACCCAAGCTACAATTTATAAAAAAAAAACAAATATTCCTCTCCCAGAATAAACAATAGCAGCATCTTATCATCGAGCAGAACATTAATCAGTAATCATGCTGCCTTCTTCATCAGCTTATGAGCACATGAATAATTATGACTACAAGCACAAGAAAAACACTAAAATACAGGAGAAAAATCATTACAGAGGTGATGCATTTCTAGGATGGAAACAGCGATCATCAAGCGAAGAAAAATTGCGGTAGCACGCATATATAAAATTAAAAAAATGCATGGTATGAATTTTCTTTGCAAATCTATGCTCAACAATGCGAACTGAGATAAAAAGTGCAAAAACTTACTAATAAATGAAACCATGCCTTCTGTGTTATGGAAATTCAAAGCAAAATGAAAAATACCAAAGAATGTGCAATACCTAATTATTATATTATCACTCTACTCTTGAAAAACGACTAAATAGCTGAATCGTGTACCAGTGTTCCATGCCTAGTCTTACATTGTTTTTCATGTATACTATAGTGTTACCGAAAGAAGTACATAAATATGGGAATCAATAACGCTCTCTATTATTATCAGTCGATGTTTATTATTGGATCAGCAAGAAAAAACACATTTACAAATTCTATTCGGGTAATATATTTTCCTAAAAATGCAGTATTGAAGTCAATCGATCATTGTTCTTCAGAGGCCAAAAATTGATGAGATGCCATTTTTTTTACCCTTAGTCAATACAAAATGATAAAAGTTATTCCTTCATCAGCAGCAGCTGAAGAACTTCTATCAGGCAACTTCGATATACCGACTTCATTTGAACTAACATGCTCATGCTACTGATAAGCTATCTACTGGAACTATCACACATGTGTTCATGCAGTTTTAATTATTCAAGTTAGCTATGTTTTAAGTTGAGAGAAAATAGGGCTTTCTCCTTGCGTGAGCTTCTGTCGACACTCAAAAACCGATATCAAATTAAATGTGATTTAGTCGCTAAATTTTATCAGGGGTTTTAATTGGTGCTGCCATTTTTGGCAGTGGCATCAGTGGTCCCATTTTTGTAACGTGCTGTCGTTTTTGGCAATGATATCATTGGTCCCATTATTATACTTGGTGCCGCCATTTTTGGCAATGATATCATTGGTCCGATTATTATAATTGGTGCTACCATTTTCGGCAGTGCCATAATTTGTTTCATTATTATAATTGGTGTTATCGTTATTGTTTGTTGGATTGGCGGCACGAATATCGATTGAGTTCAATACTGCTATCTTAGAGAATTTTTACCAATGAGTCGGTTTCTCCTTAAAAAGCGGAACGAAATCGTATATACCTTGTGAGCGATCAGTACTCTTTACCAATAGTATTTAATGCTAGATGATATTATTTCTATTCAAAATTATTCAGAAATAACAGTCATACCAAAAGACGCACAAAAGTGTAAGTTCCAACAAATTATATTCCTTGATAGTGCACAAATCATTTCCTTTATTGATCGCGTTGGCAAAACACTAGCAAGTTGAAAATCCCAAATAGAATTCACAAGCATTTCATGCATTTGAAAATATCACAGTTACTCGAATAACGAAAATCTAACTGAACTACAAGAGAACAAAACTTTGCAATCATTCTCATGTTACAAAGTATCAAAGTTGATCACATACTCCACACCGTATAAGTTGATAAAGGATTGTAACTGATAAGTCCATGACGTCAAATGAGGACAAGGGTATGCAAGAAGCTATAAGGCTTGGGCAAAGGTTTTGTACTTAATTTCAAACAAAGATCGATTGTTTAGGTCCCTGGGTTCTAATACTCTTCATACATCAAAAGGCGTCCAAAAACCCTCAATCGCTGTAAAAATACCAGTACATCAGCTTTGTCAAACCTGTGAATTTAACGAAGGTGCGGCGGAATATTTTAAACATCCATCGAACCAATTTTTCCATTAGCAGGTGTAAATAGAAACGTTAGAACTCGTTATTTTATGGAATGATAAATGTTAAAAATCGTTCATTAACGAACTAACGAAGGCTTCATGAAAACATTCATCGAGTCATATACGGAACATATACTTGAGCGTCTAAGATTTCATGGAACGATAAGTGCTGAAAATTCAGGCGTGAAATAAAGTTGAGTGAAATTTGTTGGTACCGATGAAAAATTGAAGAAGATGGACCGCATCTCCGCAGAGCGGCGCTGTCTTCTGAGTCGATGGGCGACCATTAATCAGCGACATGCTCGTATTTCTTACTTAGAGTCGATGCAGCGCTAAGGTAAATATCGCGAGCCACATGCAATATTTACAGCTTCTGGAATTTTTCTGGGCGTTAAGAGTCGTCAATGAGACCACCTGAAAACGATATATTACGCCATTTGTCATGAACTTTCTCTTATTTCTCCCTCACGCTGCAATGCAGCAGGACAGTGCTTACTCGTTTGTATGAAGCGTGCTAGGGACTACAGGGATGTCGATACGAATTTGCACGTTCTTCTTTGTCTCTGGACAAAACTGAAAACAGTTTTTTCGTGCAATATAATGTCAAATGAGGCCTGTAGACGGGCGAATATTGATGTGATTTTAAATTTTGTAAGTATAATTGCCCTATTTTATGTCACTATCAAGAAATTAAGCAATTTCGATCTATATTCATTGAAAAGCAAAGTTCGAAAATTGACAGTCACACTCATGAGTTTTTATATGAAATTGGGAAATCCCCAATTCATAGAAGTAAAGGGACAATTAGTTATATATTTTTGAACCCACTCTTCCTCTCCAAAACCTTCAAAACAATTCAGTACCACAAACTCAAAGTCAAATTAAGCTTCAGAATGCCGTAAATTTGATGTTATACTACATGCTCGACTCGAAAATCATTCCTCCCTTAATATCTTCTGATTTCATTGAGATCGCTAGGCAGACACAAGACAAATTGGCTGGAGACGAAGTGCGGAGAGGATGATCCCTTTCTATGTCGTACAATTACACCGTCTATTTTTCTGGCCGCACAAAAACTGATTCGCCAGTTGACGTCTCTCAACACCAATGCCGTTTTTTTTCTTCCGTTGATTGCCGGAGCTCATTCATGGAGAGCGAGACGATGCTAAACTGTTTCCTTTCATCTTCTGCTTCACCTACAGCTTCTCGTAACTTCGGTAATTTATTTCAGTTTTGCTGATAAGTCATAGCACATATTTCTTCAGTTCACGTTAGTTTCCAATCCTGCTGTTTACAGCTTTTTGAAGCACGGCATTTGGATTGGGGGTTGAAACGTTCCTAAAATTTTGTATATACACGCAATAAAGTCCACTTTCAATTCAACCCTCTAATTTTGAAGCATAGTCTAAAAACCATGAATGAAAATCTGAGTCCCAAAAACGAAAATTATCATAGAAATGACAATTAATGAAATCATTTTCAAGCCTTAATGAAATAATTTTTTGGTTGACGAAACATGAACATTCATTTGATTGTACTTAGAATTTTTTTTTTCAAACAGTGTAATTCTTTCTTGAATTCGAGAAGGAAGTTAAAACCTCAAGCGGCTTGGACGATCTTATTACAGCAACAATATTCAGAAACATGATATTCCAGATGTGATCCGCCCTTCGTATGACACGTACTGATTCAGCCTCTGGCGAGCACAATTCTTGAACCATTTCAATTCCAAAAATTCTCTTAATACATCAATACTAAATTTCTGCACAATCCGTCCAAGAACACCAGAAATATGACACGTACTGACGCAGCCTCTTGAGAGTGTTGGAAATTCCGGTGCGCGTCTCTGAGTGACATGTCGGTTAGTACCTGGATTCAGTTCGTTTGGGTGTGCTGTCTGCAAACAGAGGTGACGTCTGTCTTGGTTTGTCTTTCTTCAGGCAGGTTGTTATTGATTATAAAACAGTAATTTTTCCATCCAGTCAAGGAAGGAGTGTTGTGCCGGTTTTCCGCATTTCTAGGGACCCAGCAGCGTCATGTGTCGTGAGCCTATAGGAGTTCCCTCTACCCTCTTCCTTGACCACTTTTTTGCTATCTTTTTATTTAAGTGTGCCTGTGATCTTCGTTTCATTTATTATTATTTTTGGGTGTTATTTTGCTATACCGTTCAGAGCCTTTAAAATTTGATACTTAAACTTACAGGCCCGTTGGCCACTCTTAAAGGCCCGTTGGCCACTCTTAAAGGCCCGTTGGCCACTCTTACAGGCCCGTTGGCCACTCTTACAGGCCCGTTGGCCACTCTTAAAGGCCCGTTGGCCACTCTTAAAGGCCCGTTGGCCACTCTTAAAGGCCCGTTGGCCACTCTTAATTAAAGGCCGTTGGCCACTCTTAATTAAAGGCCGTTGGCCACTCTTAATTAAAGGCCGTTGGCCACTCTTAATTAAAGGCCGTTGGCCACTCTTAATTAAAGGCCGTTGGCCACTCTTAATTAAAGGCCGTTGGCCACTCTTAATTAAAGGCCGTTGGCCACTCTTAATTAAAGGCCGTTGGCCACTCTTAATTAAAGGCCGTTGGCCACTCTCAATTAAAGGCCGTTGGCCACTCTTAATTAAAGGCCGTTGGCCACTCTTAATTAAAGGCCGTTGGCCACCCTTAAAAAATTGACTTGCGATCTGGAGTTCCTAGACGATAAAGAAATTCTCGCGATTTCTTGTGTTCTCCCGATCCACGTTAGGAAGTGGGATTTTCTTACGGAAAAGATTCTCCTCCTTTTTCTTTATCTTTATAGAACGGCTCTGAATGGTTACCTTTTACTTATTTTCCTGTTTATTTTTCTCCAATAAACTCTTCTAAAAGAGGCTCTTATCCTCACTCGGGAACAAATTCCCTAGGTGAGAATTGTTGGTGTATCTGGTGTATTGTTATGTGAAATCTTGGTTGTGGTGATATTTGCTTGTTCGCTTTGAGTTATGTCCTAACGAAAGTGCCTTTGTTTCTTGTCGCCAGTATGCTCCCCCATTGCACGCCCTGCGGAGAACACCTTGTTTTTTGAGAGAAGCCCTGCTTGCGCTGAACCATCCCTTGCCTTGTGAAGCGGTTAGAAGGGCAGAGGTTTCCTTGGCTTGTGAGTTCATATTGGTGGTCTTTGTCTTAGGTGCGATTTGAAAATTTATCCTGTTCATTTAAAAATTAGGAAGAGTCATAAGCGGTTGCAAACTTCATTTCTCAGTTAAGCCACAAATCTCGTCCTTTTCTTTCCTAGCTTCAATCCGACGGCAGTTTTCCGAGCTGGGTTGCGTCCCTCCAGCGTCGGGAAGTTCGAGCAGTTGGGATTGTCACCGGGAAACATTCCTTTTCCGTCTCAGCTGGAATTTTGACTACTGAAAAGCCGGGAGGTATCCCGGACCCAGTGCTTCATGTGCCTGGTACTACCCCAGTTTAGAACCTGCACTTGCCAATTCACCTTGGACCTAACTACGTCGTTGTTTGGGCGTGATTGCGGAGCACAAGCCGGTCCCAAAAAGCGACTGCTTCCTAGAGGAGTTTTGTTTCCTCGTGCCTCTTTCTACTTGGAGCGTGCTAAATAAACTTTAAAGATTTCAAGAGTGTGTTTTTTCACAAGAGCACAATTCTTGAACCATTTCAATTCCAAAAATTCTCTTAAATACACCAATACTAAATTTCCGCACAATCCGTCCACGGACCCCATAAATATTAAAGTGAACATCCAGCTCCGAGCCACTCACTGAACTAAAAGCAGCATTAATTTTTGATCCCTCTTGACACCTTCGGTGGTGAAACGTCGAATTTATTATTAATAATGAAATAAGTAATAATAGCAATAATCACCATTCCTTCGTGATTTAAACTTCATAGAGGTAAACTCATTCACAAGGATTAAACGATTGAAATCCTTAATTGACCTTGTTAAATGAAATACATAACTTGACGCACTCTAGAGACTCCTTCAATAGATCAAATTCCTAAGGTCCAAGGTGAATATCAATTAGCTGACTTTGACAGTTGGAAGTGGATATCAATAGGAAATGAAATCAACACAACTGTTCGCAGTTTAATGAGATGAAAAAGTGAGGATGTCTACGGTATGATGATCGGAAAAATTAACCAATGACACAAAGTCATTCGATTGGCGCTACCTAGCAGAACCAGATTTCGGATGAATCATTTAGTAAGGCACGTCATCCGCTTTACGGTATGTGTGATACACGAGAAGTGCGCTTAGAATCTCATTTCATACCAGAATCATGAGAAAATAAGTAACTTAACATTTTGAAACGATAAAGTTTTGCTTGTCACGTTTAAGGATAAAACACACAGCTGCTCTGAAGTAAAATCATAAAAATTTTGTTCAGCTTAAACTGTGTGAAGAAATACTAGAAAATGAGCTCAAAAACTTGTTGTGATAGCTAGCGCGGCTGCGGTGGTAAAACTAGGAATATAATAATAATAATGTTTTGATAGCTCCTAGTATTTACTTTATCCAAGTAATATGAACTCGAACGTCTTTTTATTTTTGGGTCTCTAAGAGTATATTATTAAGAGTTTTGTAAGCAAATTTCATTATGCGAAACCCCATATTAAGAAAAATTGAGGAACGTGCCTGATCCCATTATCCTCATCAATTATTGTTCTTTGAATACCACAAGGGCCAGTTGACCCAAATGTCAAAATCCCACTTCCAGTAAACAAAAGATGACGACACTCAAGTTACAGCCCACAAAAAGGAGATCACCAAGTGCATGAGAAAAGTTACACAAGTCGAAAATAAAAACACGAGATCCATTTTGTGCGATCCCCAAATTATGTCTGACGGTTCACGGGGCCTGCGTGCTGATCGTCAGTAGGCACGCCTCGAGCACTTCCAGGGCGTCATTGGAGTCTCGTCCATCCGCCTGATATTGCTCACCAATTTGACATTTTATTATGGAAGAGTCGAGAGTCACGGCATCCTTGAGAGCTTCTCAAGAGCGATCCAGCCGCTCTCCCACAGGGAATCGATCACGGACCGCTCCGTCTACGTAACTTTACAGGAAACTGGTGAAGACCTAGTGCCTTCACATGTAGGAGATGCCCAAAGATTAGATTTAGGCTTCCGCGAAAAGGTGAGAATGTTGAATGCCGCTTACTAGGAGTATAATATAACGAACGCTTTGGAAGTTGGTCGTTCTGAAAATTTCTTGCACAATGCCAACGCAACTGAGAAAATGACAGTGCACGAGAAGAACATTCAGAAAATATTATAAATTTAATCTACGTCCATGTATGCTCACGTGGTATTAGGCTTGGCTAGAATCGTGTAAGCACTCATACGCTTATCATCGTTAACCATTTTCCAGCCATGGCATGTGTTTTTTCTCTTCTCACAACAAGCGGCGATGAATAACTCAGCTAACGAACATCTGCAAAAAATTGGCTCATTCAAGTACCGTGGCCGGACTGGTTTTAACCACCACCAACTGTATCCACTAACTGTAGCATTGATGCCACGACAAATCCACGAGTTTGCTCGCCTTGCCGTTAATGTCTGTCACAATCATTCACTGTAAGCAAGAGGATCATGCATAGATATCAGGAGGCATTTTTCATGTTTGCAGAGCGCGTCGGAGGCGCCCTGCCTTACTCAGGAAGTCTCATCTTGAGTCAACGAGGCGCTTTCCTTCAGGTCCCCGCGGGTCTACGACATCACAGTGAAATTGGGCGAGATTTGTAGTAGCATAAAATCCATAAAAGTTCTGTTGCGACCGTCGTTAGCGTTTTTATGGTTTATTTGGCTTGGTTATGGCAATGGCGAAGTCTAATTTTATCAGAACTTCGCTTAGTTTGCCATGCAAAGGCGAGAGTTTGGGTAATAAATTGGCATAACCAAAAAGGAATTTTCTCGTATACTTACTCTGTTTTCACCAAGCCTTGTTACTAGGCCAAATCTGAATTAATTAGAGATATCCATTAAATTTTATAACTAATCGTGACAAAACGATTAAATGTTTTTGTGTCATAGCTACAATTCATTTATACTGGGTCAACTTAGTTTTAAAAATAATATTTATAGGCAGTCAACTGTCATAATTCCTAATCGCTTCATTGTTTCGATTGTTGTGAGAAACTTTATTTTGCTTCTCTGCTATACTAGCTCCCGTGTCCGATCAAAGACCATAATGTATATTTTGTTTATTTATTAATAACTGGCAAACATTATTCCTTAAATCCGCAATTCGGACTTTGCGCAAAATTAAACGCAAAGTTTAAAAAGCAGTTCCTTTAACATAAAAGAGCTAAAAATTCTATCTGAAGGGGACCATCCGGGGGGTTGAACTAATTTCGTCCGATTCGTTTGAAAATTGGCCAGTATATGTATTTGTTGAAAGTAAACCGTCACTTGTCGTCACTTTTTCGATTTAGGCCTTATTTTGTTTACGAAAAATTAGTTTTTTGGGGCATATTTAGGTACCATTCAAATCCTATCAGGGCATTGAGTTTTGATGCTAGAACTAAACCAAAGACAGTTTTAGAATCCTTGGAACATTTCTAACAAAAGTACATTTATTTTTTTTTGAAAATTCGATTTTTTTTATTTTTTTCAATTTTCTAAACCCTTGACAATTTTTTGGGTTTAGAACAATATTTATTTTTCGAAATATTTGAATTTGAAAACAAAATGAATGTACTTTTGTTAGAAATGTTCCAAGGATTCTAAAACTGTCTTTGGTTTTGTTCTAGCATCAAAACTCAATGCCCTGATACGATTTGAATGGTAAAAACGGTAATTTTTCACTTGAGCCCAGAAACAAAGTATGTCCATTGAATTGGAATATCATGAAAATTTCAGTACATGAATGCAGTTTCCATGATTTTTTCCTATGTACGAATTATGAGCAACGTTTTCCCTCTCGAATTTCAATGAAAAACAAGAAAAATAGTTCATAAAATTATAGAGAAGTATTACAGTTCTTTTGAGTACTCAGTCAAATTGAGGTCTCACCAACTTTTTTTCGTCCGATTCGTTTGAAAATTGGCCAGTATATGTATTTGTTGAAAGTAAAATTTTTTTAATCATGCCACTTTTTCGATTCAGGCCTTAGTTTTTTATTATTTTTCGAAAAATTCGTGAAGGGGTCCCCCCCCCGGGGGGACCCCCCCGGGGGGACCCCTTTGGACCCCCGGGGGACCCCTTTGGACCTCCCGTGGGGGGTTTATAGCGTCCGTAGCGCCATACAATTTCATGACACAATAACCCACCCCCTAAGGATCCTTTTTCAACAAAAACACGCATTTCCATTCGGGGACCAATTTGGCCCGGGGATGGTCCCCTGAAAGGCGGTATATTCACTGTCGAAACTTCAGCATTGTCTACAGCTGCTAGTAACCGTGGGAATTGAAAGCTAATTTACCTATTTTGCACTGAAATAAGTCTTCCATTAATAAACATACTCTAAATTAATTTTGTAAAATGGCTAAAATATTTCCTCGTTGAAATTTATTCTTAAAACTTCAGTGTATTGAATACGTTCCAGCCACACTGCAAACCAACAAAATTATGCTAGTTAAGTTTAGTCCTTAGAAATGAGGTATGCAATTTTTGGCGACATGCGTATAATATCTTGATGATTTTCCTATTGATATTTTGTCATAATTTCCTCCCGAAGTGTTACACATTAAAGTGCGATTTTTCTCCCTTGGTTTGAGCCTTGGATGAAATTCTTTCTAATTTAGATAAGGAAATCGTGAAAGCCACAAAATGTTGCAGCGATGTAAAAATTAATAGTAACGGAATAATAATCGTTACGGAATAATAATTTAAACGCTGTAAAAATCGTAAAGCAGTAATAATCGTAAAACGGTAATCTTCGGAATACAATAAAAAATTCTAATATGATAATACTAGTGACGCAATAATAATTTTAACGTAATAATTATCATAACGTGTAATGGAAAAACTCAGGATATCAAATTGTAATAATTATTTATAATTAATTATAAAAATCGTAATATGATAACACTAGTAACGCAATGATAATTGCAATGCAATAATTATCATAACGTGTAATAATCGTCACGCGATAATCGTCGTAACGCAATAACAATCGCATGATAAATGCCTCATTTTTTTCAAGTTCCTTGTCATTTAACATATATATATGAAATTATTAACGTGAAATCACATGGAATTATAATGAAAAAATATAAATTTAGAAATGGGATACGAGGTACACATCATTTCATAAATGAGGATTTCCATCATGTTGAATGTTAATATCCTGTGCATTTAAGTCTTTCAACATAAGTTCGAAATAATCTGGTTTCATTTTTCTTAGTTTTTCTCTAACGTGAAGCACTAGAATATCATTATATCTATATAAGATAATCAATCGGTTTGCTTGTATGATTTTAATTAGCTAGTTATTTTTAATTTAGCGGTTATTGCACTTGCACAACTTTTTAAAACACTTTCATATTAAAACTTTTCCTAATTTTTGGCAACTAAATAATGAATCCTTCATTGTAAAATTAAAGTCGTACAGTTTCCGCTGGCTACTGCGTTACCCAACTACTTATTAAAATTATTTAAAACCAGCATAAAAACGATGTGAATCATTTATAGGCGAAATATGTTCGCGAATTTATGTTTAAATCATTTTCTTCGATCTTAGATTTCTAAAGATTTGGATTGAATTTCATTCCATAATTATTCATTATCATGATGGTTCATAAATTTCTCATGCCCTACTCTATAAAGCATGTTCTATGATGCATCCCCGCCTTTGATGCCTCAGAGCTACGCATGGTCCTTCAATATTGATGTTTTCGTTTGTTTGTACGCTTCAATCAACAGTGTGCTGATTTTGAGACTTGTGTTCACTCAGCTCTCGAACGCGAACAAGATATCTACCTCATTCCTAACATAATTACCGCTTTTAATTATTGATTTCCTAATATGGTATCCATGTACGTTTGTAGCTCAGCTAATTAAGGATTATAAAAACAATAAGATAAAGTTTTTACATATTTTGAGGTCATCCTTAAGCTAAACCTTAATCGTTTCTGAAGATGAAGCTTGATTTTGTAAATTTAACGTCCACGAATTCCTGTAGCGCCAAAGAAACCCTAAAGTACATTTTCCGCTATCAGTGCACGAATATTTTTACTGGTCATAACTGGTCTGAATTGCTCGTCCTAACACAGCAAGATATGACGGAGTGTGTGTGTTCTGAGGAGACTTCTGGTGGAAATTTTCATGTCATCAGAAGCGCTAAAATATATTCTGTTTCATGTCTGTTGAGTTATTATTTCTATCCTTTTTCAAGTCTATTGAACATCTTTATTGTATACATTGTCATATCCAATAAATTCTATGTTTTATCATTATCATGTCTGATGAGATACTATCATATATCAGTGTCATATGAGAGGCCCAACTGTTAACAACATGCTAATGCAAAAAAGCAAAAAAAAATACTGAACATTCACGATTGTATTTTTGCTCATGTTTCTCATATCGTCCATTCTTTTTCACTGCGAAGAAAGGCGTTTTTCTTGAAGGTTGAGAAGGTATAATGAGTTCGAAACATTGCGGTACCAAAGCTAATCTTCACTGTGAATGAGAACGTTCCTCAATAATCTCGGTCCCTCAGGTGACGGTCTGAGGTCTTCTTGAGGTTTGCACCCAAAAAATATTACTCGATACCCTGTCCCTCTATTCAACATACTGAGTAATATTTAAACGAAAGTTCGATTTTTCATTATTCTTTACAATTTCTTTAGCAATGATTCAAAGTTCATAATCATTCCATTGCGTCAATTCTTGAGGCAGTATTAAGAATCAATTTCCATTCCGGATATCTGTATCATGGCTCTATTGAGCCTCAAGCATTTTTCCCTATCAAAAAAAGCAATGCTTAGGCTACTTTCAATGTTCATACTAACCGATTCTATTGCTGAATTCCTTAACTAGCTGGGCAGCCCCGAAGAACACTCCGTTTTGAAGCTCTTGCTTACAGAAACAGGACCAACGTGCTTTTTGCTTATGAAACCGTTTCTAATTGGTCAAACTTTTCTCCCGCGCAGAACACCCATGAGACAAACATTTTTTTTCGCAATGCACCTTGAATTCTTCGTCGCTCTTAGCAAGCAAAACTTCAAGCGTGCAACATACATCGACGAAGCTCGAGGGAGATATTTCGTATAAGAAGGCGTATCACATTATACCTCCTATCATATTTGCGACGGTCCAAACTCGATGTCTGCAGAGAGCACTTGGCCCCTGCTCCATCCATACGAAGTTGCGCATTTAGATGCGATGGCGAATATGAAGAGCGTCGTAACAGAGCGGCAGATAAGGCAACGAGCCACAGCTATTGATTTTAGCTCGCGGTGCATCAGCGGGAGCTGTTTACCTTGCTCGTCAGCCCACGCTGCCTTGATCTCTGAATGCTAGATTGTTCGCAAGGGGCACGCAATATCCAGGATTTGATATTACAAGCAGGTGCGAACACGTGCGCCCGCCATGTCGGGCTTAGAGCGCCGTCAAACTTGAATATGTTAAGAGCGTTTGCCTGATTTAGAGTGTACTGAGAATACTTTGATCAAAGAGAAAGTTCAATCCTCTTGCATGCACCGTCCGTTTTGAACGTGTAGTGTTGTCTTGCGTCGTATAGTGAGGCCAAGGTTAAGCATGAAATCCACGTGTTTTCTCAGTAGAGCCTGAAATCGTAAAAGCGTGATTAGAGAGATTGTATTGCTTAGGTATAATTTTGGCTGGTTTGGTAATACATTACACTAATATCACAAGTAGAAAGTGTTAGTTAGATGAGGAGGATTTCTGTACTTAACTATATTTCACGCAGATATTTTGCAAACAGCATCCCATTTGGAATCAAATTTCATCATTTCAAATTCTTGCACACTATTTCTTTCGTTAAAAATACCTTGTACATCATGATAATCATTCAAGAGAACCGTGCGTCAGGTGAACGCCATGTAGACTGTGATTTGTTGATAGAAGTCAGGATGTACGTTGGTCGAAAAGCAAGCAGTGAAAAAGCTTCTCTTGTTGAGGGATGTTTGCACTCGTGACGCCAGGTCGGCATGCCTTCATTTCGACAGACGAAGAAGAACATGCAGAACTAATTCATATCCAAGTAAAATTTCGAAATCTAAAATTATTGTACAGCGAGTGAAGCAAAAAAAATTAACTACGTACATGAGAAATGCTGAATTATTGTAATAAATGTTAGCAGCTGGTTTTGAGTTTCTTCATACTGTAGTTCAATTATACCTCATTCGAAATTTTGCGGAACATTCGTTAAGATGAGCTATGTTCTGGAATCAAATATTAACAAGCGTTGCTTCGTGATATTTTGCTCACTAGAGACGAATAACAAATGTACATTTGTACGCGTTAGGTCAGACTTGAAACCTGAATATATGTACTTAACAGGCTTACACACGATTAATAGCTCACAAAACTGATGGAAGAGCAGCCCTAAAACTCTGACGAATGATGGTCTCGGGAGCAATTAATTCCGCTCCAAAAAAGTCACAGGTGAAATGTTAGTGCACGTCATCATTATGCGTCATCCAATTATTAATTCACGTGCAATTATCTCAAGTTATGACTCGCTGGCTCGGTTATGGGTGATAATAATTAAATCTAGGAGGCTTCACTGCGGGAGTCAGCAATTACAGCACTTTAATAACGAGCTGGATTCCGTGATACGTTCGAGCCCCGGCGATCTCATCCGCTTAATTACTGTGATGTAGCTACCTGATCCACACTAATTGAAATTAATTTCATGCAATCTTGCGTACAAAACTCGAAATGCTTCATGTTAATTAAAAGACAGTGAATTTTCACACACACACCTTGCTTTACACCCACCGGAATTTATAGCTCGAGCTTCCGGAAGCCAGAAAATTCAAGCTTTTTGCTTCTGCAATCAGCCCACATTTCTTTGTATTTGTTCGGTAAGAACAGATCACGGAACCTGATCTAAGCTCGCATTTTTTCTCGTGTACAAGCAATTGGAGCAGAATGTTTTATGAGACTGCGCTCGGCTTGAAACTTAGCAGAGGATACTGTACGCAGATAGACGGATTTTTGTGCTACGGCGCAAGCATTAATTACATTTTCTGACAGCTTGGATGTTCGGATAGTATATCAATCGAAGCAATTTTTGCTTTCGTCTATGCGACTCTCACGCGATTTTCAACTTAATATTTTATCAGATGAACGGCTACCCAGTCTAACTTTTTCGCGCCTGCATGCATGTTTTTCGCCGCCTAAGAGATTTAAGCAATTAAATCGCTTAGGTAGCGACAAACATGCAAACAGACGGCGAAAAAGTTAGACTGGGTAAAGGCAACGCGGCTGGTGTAGTTCTCTAAAGATACTCAAATTTCACCTGGGTTCACTCATATTTGAATATGGCAGAATTTCTAAATGAATCGGAGAAATAATTGCCTGTCCAGAATAATTGTACTTCACTTTCCATCAGTAGCAAGTATTTGTGAGTAAAAAAAATAATCAGCTCCTAAAATTGAACAACACGAAAGCTATTGAAGTTAGAAATAACTTATTCGCCAGGCTGTTTCTCGACATCAAACGCAAATATGCAACCATATCCCTCGGTAATTTTATTTATCACTAGATGTACAAATAGTTTCGGTGCTAAGGTTAAAACAAAATACGTGAATAAACGTCGCATTTTGAAGGATTCGACAGCTGTCACTATTTATTAGGAAAGAGCCTCTTTTTATTTAAATCGAAATTAGTCTAGTTATTCAAAGAACACGTTGATTGATTCAAAAAATGCTTAACAGTATTGATTTTTGGGCCTATATGATTTGAAGCTTGTTCTAGATATTATGTAACTCAAGAATCGAATTTAGAACTTTTGCACTCAGTGAAAGATTGAGGATTGCCATTGATTACCTGACAGTAACGAGCAAACTTCGAATGCATGTTGAATATTAACACTAGTCAATAATTTCGATTTACATTAACATATTAATTACTAACATTAAGTAAACAAAATATTAATATCAACCTTTAATGTAAATTAACATTAACATAAATTAATCATAAGCATTAAGATATTAATTATTAACATCAACAATTATTAAAAGAAATTTTAACATTAACCTTTTCAGGAGGCGGGGTGGTGTACGACCCAGAGGCGTCGATCACGGGGCTGTACACGGGCCCGTACTTTGACCCGCTCGCCCCACGCAACCTGACGGCGCACATCGGCGACCGCGCCGTGCTCCCTTGCACCGTGCGCCAGCTCGGCGACAAATCGGTCAGTGTTGGGGAGTTGTAGCGGTCATTGGAACTCCGATTTGATTTATTGTGTTTGAATTTCGACCATTGAAGCCGGGCAGTAAATGGGAATTGTGTCGGTCATTTGAATTCTGATTTGATTTATTAATTGTACATGAGTTTCGAGCCTTCAAGTTGGTCGGTGATAGGGAATTGTAGCGGTCATTGGAATCCCGATTTGATTTATTAATTGTGCTGGAGCTTCGAGCATTTATTGTAGCACGTCAGCTCGGAGACAAGTCGGTCAATGAACGGGAGTTGTATTGGTTCTTTGAATTTCCGATTTCATTTAACTATTGTGACTGAGTTTCGAGCATTAATTGTAGTGCGTCAGCTCGGAGACAAGTCGGTCAAATGAACGGGAGTTGTACTGGTTCTTTGAATTCCGATTTGATTTATTAGTTGTGCTGGAGCTTCGAGCATTTTTTGTACCTAATTTTATTCTTTGATTGAGCCTTAATTTCTTGAACTAACTGGGCCTTGGTTTTATGCATTGGTTGGGTCTGGATTTTATAGGTTAATTGAACGTGAAATTCAGCTGTCTATTGAACGAGACACTTACAGTGCGTGTCAGCTAGACAGCTCAAGACGTGTTGATCAAGTTACTTATTCAGGGTCAGTAAAGAGGATGCAGATTCGTTGAAGGTTTATTACGAAGAAAATTATGAAGTTACGAACAAACTCTTCATGCCAGTGTTGAGAGCATTTAAATAAATTTTGATGCACAGGAATTGGGTGAGAAGGATCAGGAATCCCGCCCAACTTTATCTCTGAACAATTTACAGAGCATTCCACGAACGTTCAGTGTTTAATGACGTGCAGTGTGGATGCACATTTAGTGAGAATTTTTAAGAAAGAAAACTGTCAATATTGGTCCTGCAGGGATCCTAGAGAATTGCCCCAACAATGACTGCACTTTCCAAAGGGGACCGTGTGCACCGTGGAAAAATTCTGCATAGGTGGCCCTAGAATTAAAAAAAATATTGTTGTGTTAGCTTTCAACTCGTCGTTTCTAAAATGGTTGAGAGTTTGAACTATTTATATGAGTCGTTGAATTCTTCACTGATCGTGGTTTTGACAAACTCGCATTTCAAGAAGATGGAGCAACATTACCTGCTTTTCGACATCCATTCGGAATGTTAAGTGACATGTTTGCACCTCATAAATTGATGATCTAAAGGTAGGTAGTAATGCCTGAAAAAGTTATTGTTTCACGAGCCATGATTTCAATGAATTTGTCGAACACCCAGGAAACTTCAAAACTGCACCAGCATTAGTTCCTGCAACATGAGTGGGAAGGTTTTCAAACCCTCAGAAACCAAAGTTACAATGAATGTGTAATACAGATGTTTAGTGGTTTTCTTGCATGGTAAATAGCTTGTCATTTACCCTCTCAAATCGCTTATCGCTTGTCCCTCTTCTTGCTCAGCTACATGTCCCAGTCATATTTCTCACGAAATCGACATTTGTAACAGACGTATCCACAATACAGGTTACGAGAAGGTTAAATGCTTTTTACCCTTTACTAGCATCAATAGAAGGGTACTGAAATATACCCTATTGTATTACTGACTGCAGAGTGTTAAATTTGTTCAACGCTTTTACTAAAAGTTGATCGTAGACTTTGACATCCAACCACACAGGCATATAAGCTTACCTACGAACGAGTTCGATAAGAATAACGGCTAGATACATAGTAATTTTTAAAGATCTTTTTTAAAATTAAAGATTTTAACGGCTAGATATATAGTAAATTTTTATGCCTGCATTTGAACCGTTAATTGCGTCTGAATATTTTATGAAAAGTGATCGTAAATCGTACGAGCTTGTAGATTTTTCTTTGAAAACCAGATTTTCAAGTGTCAATAGAATCTGAATTTTATGGACTAGTTTTATGGGAAATTTTTTGCATTAACTAAACTTGGAAGTTATGGCTCTATTAAATTTAAATGCAGTATATTGTTTAGCTCAATTTGAAAATCAAAGGTCAAATTTTCCTTTTTTTCAAAAGTTGAGAGAAATGAACATGTGTTTTAATACGAGGGAGTATACCTAGTAGATACATAAATCAAAGTTTGGTCACAAACCAAGCTCTGTGGAGAGGCCCACTCTATAATCTCGAGTAGAAGAAGTGGAAAATTGTAATAGCATGCGTTGGAAGGCGAAAGGATGGCTTCGCTAGCTATGGTGGTGAATGTAGCTGCATAGTGGCGAATCATGAACTGTTTGTAATGTGCTACAATGTTTTATTTTCCTAATCTGCAAAATGGTTTTTGGTTGAGTAGTTTTATATCTATCCGTTTGATCTGATCCTAAATTTCCCGTGAATTTGTTTCTATTGGTTTCTATGTAATTATTTTTAACATATTACAGCCAAAATTTCGGATATATTTCAAACAAGCGCTTAGCTCTGCCTTTCATTACTGTAACGTTGTAGTCATGTTAAGTTATAACTTCGATATGTAAGTGCTTATCACGAGAAACTTCTAGAACTTCTATCAAAATATATTTAGGAGGTTTTTCCAAAGAATTCTGTTAATTTTCACGAAGCACTCCTATTAAATCGCCATTTTTTTGGCGAAAAGTTGGCCAGTTTTGTTGCGTTTTCATTGTTAACGTAAAATTTTCAAATTGTCCTGAATTTCAACTGAAATCTGAGACCTCAGTGAAACTTAGGATGAAACATTAATATTGGTTATCATTGCTGAGGTTTGTTTGGCTCTTCAACTTTTCCTGGGAAGACTTGCAGAAATTATGCCAAGTTCAGTTTACTCAGAAAAGAAAGACTGACTTTGGCAACACTTTCGTGTCAACATGGGGCTACGACGCTGTTGCAGAATGAAATCATGTAAAACTTGAAGCTTCAGTCCGGTAAAAACGAGATTGTATTGCCACGCATTTCAGAAGCCCGTTTGTTGTATTAAGACGAAAATCAGCTTGTCACGGCGCGAGAAATTTTCGCAGTCCTTATTTTTCTACATCGACGTTTCATTGTGGTGCGTTAACTCAACGCAAAGCCTTGACCTCTTTTTCAGCTTAAACAGGAAATCGATCTTTCACAGAATGCATCATAAATATTAAATCCGTAACGTTAGAACACAATGTTGGTACACTAATGATGACTATTTATAAAGTCACTGTCTATTCAGCAAGGAGCGTATTCAGTTCAGTGTTTGCCGTCAAATCACCACTGTAGTTTACTTTGGATGCAATACCGTGTTGTGACTCAGAAGTAGGACAATCCATATCGACTAATCTCCGATATCTGAGGACGGTGTCACACAGCATTGATGCAAAGAATGCAAGCTAATGTGCTGGGCTTTTTCTGCGTTAGCATTTGACCATTGATCGTTCAATGGCAAATCGTATAAGCGATTGATAATAACATGGACTATCTACGATAAATGATTCATGATAATATTGTACACGAAGTCAATTATAACGTTATATTTTACAAAATGGTTAAGCAGAAAGTCTTTTAATAAAATAAAGTTTGCAATATTTTTAGCCAAGAAATCTGACAAGAATTGAAGTTCGTTTGTGAAAAACATCTGCTCTAAAACATCAACAGAATAGGGATCAATACGCTTAGTTCTGAGTGAATTAATAAAGTGCTCCGTTCTTTTTTTTTCGTAGCTGAAATAATTAAAAGAGAAGAGCAAGAGGGAGAAATTCCATAAGGTTCAGCAGTCTGAAAACGATGTACAGTGTACTGTAATTATAAATATAGTTTGAACTGCTGGCATTCGTTCGGATCATTAAAAATTTGTTCGATAAATCAAAGAAATGGAGCGTAAACGCAGTCTAATTGATTAATCAAGAAGTGCAGCTTTGGTTCCAGTTGGTCATCACGAAGAAAAATAAATATCGAAACCCACAAGAATATAAAACAAAAATTGAAAGAAAAAAATTAATTCACTAATAAAATCAAAAAGTATTTGCTTTTTCAATAATGTTATAGAAATATTGCCAGACATATTCATAGAAATATTCAACACCATAAAGGTATTTGAAATTTGCCCTCTTCATGAGTTCAGATTATGTAATAGATCATGAGATAGATGCAACAAAGTTCCGGAGAAGATTATCCGACACAAATTAAAAAAGAACTAAGACGACTTTCCCATTTGTTTTGAGCGTTTGTGATCACCCAGCTTTGGTCTGTAACGTGACCTGCTTGCATTGGAAAGACATGGAAATGAATGTCAACTTGTATAATGCAGTTCAATGATGCTGGATGTCTTGAACTTGGCTTGTAAAGTGCAATAAAATGTTCAAATTTTTTACAGTGACCCTGAGTAGTTACAATTTGAACCATCGAAAATTTTAAAAACATGGAAACTAAAATACGTTCAACTGGAGTAGATCATTGGAATTCCCTCTGATCAGATAACTGGAATCAATAATCCAATAATGTACCTCGAAGATGAATCCTATTGAAGCACAATAAACTTCCAGATCATCCTAATCAGTTGGCTCGTACAAAAGGGAAGCCCCATCGATCCTTTGTACTGCAGCTCATTGTCAGAGCGATGTTCGTTATAATGGCCTGTCAATAGTGATGGCAACAGTTTTCATGCTCGTGAATCCAACTTGTCTCGCGACAGACGGGCAACTTGTCTCGCGACAGACGGGCAGAGGGATGCGAATGTGTTACATCACGCCAGTGTGCGAGACTCAAGCCAGCGCAGGTGTTGATAAGTTACCGAGCATCAGGTGGTTAATCATCATACAATAAAACTTTGGGTATTTTTTAACGGGAATTTTTTAAAAGTGGTAATGAAAATTTCTTAAATGTTCTTAATTCGTTGAAAACATTAGTGAAAAATGCGTCTGAGTCTTGGTTTCATTGAGGCTTTAAGCAACAATGTTTATGTGTACCTGCCATGCTAAGTTGAAACTGGGCTATGTTAAACAGTAACTTGTGACTAGACTTAATTTAGATTCCTCTTTTTTTAGTTAGGTTTTACTTATTCTAAAATGATCAGGTCTCATCAGAATTTGAGCTGTGCGCATTTTAAATTGACGTTGAAATGGTGTAGATTTAGAAGACATGATTCCTATAGTGTAGAAGATGGAACCAGGGTTCGATCTACTTTTTTTTATCACAGGTCGTCTACCGTAATTAGTTCTTGTTGAGGGTTAAAGTCAGAACAGCAGTGCACTTCGTGCATAATAAATACATACTTGGCTCCTAATTTCTTAAAGATATAATTAATTTAAAAATCTTACAAATCTATGAATAAAACTCTTATATAAAAGACATTCATCTCCTCCATCAGTAATACGGAATAGGCAGTTGGCCTATGCTAATTGGGATTTCAATCCTATGCCAGGGAGACTGGAGCTCCAGGAGAGATATTGCTAGGTTATTTCAGCTCTACAGTAGATAGACCACCAGGATTTTTATCTCTCTCGCACTCTTTGCTTCTTCCAGTTTTCTTGCCTTCCTAACCATCGCTTCTTTGTACCTTTCTCCTCTTCCTTCTCAACTTGCTGTTTCTATGCGCTGAGTATCCTGTGTATAGGAACACACCTTGTACATTAATTCCCCGTTTTCCACAATCCAAGCTGAATATTTCAATTCCGTTCGTTCCCTCGAAACCGCCTTTGTCAGAGCTAGGCAGTTTTTAACGAACCGGTGTACTAATAACCGACATCCACCAACTATGGAGATTAAAATATTATCATTCCTTTGATTAAAGAGCTATTGTTGCCAAGTGTGACGGCTCAATGCAATAATGAACCACCACTTTCCGGTTGCGTGATTGATGAACATCGAGGTAAATTATCGGACTCCGGCCCCTGAGTGATGACCAGCGTGTCGTATTGACAGAAATCGGGCGGTAGAATTTTTAGCACCAATCGCCTACCTTTGATTTCGCTGGTCAACCGGTGTGGAACGGGAGCTAATTATGATTTGGTCAGACCAGAATCTGAAAAAGAGCGAATATCAAAATGAACAAATTAGCTGGATGTTGCATTTGATAGCTGCTCTAGGTAAAATAAATATATGTTTAGATAATTATAGAAGTAACGAGCATAAGCCTTAAAACGTATCTTCATATCAAGGAATTTCCCGTTAATTTAATTTTACCTGGAAAATGAAAGTCACAGCATAATCTTGTCATGTGGAAAACCTGGTTTCGCTGTGCAAAATTATGACGACTCAAATAATGAATTTCAAGATTAAACCTGGTACCGTCTCACATCCTAATTTAATACAGAACGTTTACAGTTTATGATGCAACAATGTCAATGGAAAAAAGTCACTTACTTCGACTTAAATGTCATAACTTATTGATTAATACTCGATCTAAATCATTCTGAGTGCAGTAAAGTTACAGATACAGTTTCTTTCAATATCACATGCTTGCGCTTGTGCATTAGATAAAGAAAAATTTCTCTGTAACATCACGGTATAACTTACATTAGCTACGCAGTGTCGCTAGGATTGAAATACTTTTGCCGTAAAAAGCCCGCAGTGGAAGTCAGTTTCAAGAATTCCAATAAATTATTTATACGGTCACGGAACTTAGGGCTGAGGCCCACGAAGTTCACGGTCAGGAAATTTTGGATTTCGAACTCGGCGGAATCGATTACATCTCTGTGAATTCTACGTCTGACGAGGCAATAACACGAAACTAAATTACAATTGCAGCAATAGACTGTATTTTAGACTGCAAACTGAGCTAGTATATTGCATGCTCAGCACTGAGCGAAACAGAGAAACTGAACTCTAATACGTTCGTGAATTGGATTAACTATCTCAGGAATACTAATAGAGTTTTGGGATGGGTTCAAATGTAGAAAAATTAACGCATGAGGACCCATGTTCTGCATGTTCTGTATATATTTATAAAGCATGTTTTGTATATTTATCTTTTGTGTAATGCGATGAAATTTCGAATAGCCGCAATTTTTCAAATCTTGAATGTGAATAATACACGTTTTAACACTGATTTCAAATTGGAAGCTCATGAATTAATACAGTACATAAGCAAACATGAGCAGTTTTAACTCTATATTTCTAGTTTATTTTGCAGTTATTTAAAAAATCGGTATTTGACAGACACTGGCATTATGCTGTCACTGAGTGTAGAATGATGATGGAACTGCCTCTGGGCATCAACTCAGAAAAACGCGTCAGGATGCAAATTTGGCAAGAAATAAAGCACATCATGGTTGTTCATAGGAGCGCACTTTCAAATTCACCTTTTCGTAAAATAACTTCAATCTAATTGCGAGCTAAAAAGACATGAACCGAAAATCCTACACCCTGCATACAGAATAGGGATTAGAAAAGATTAGCATTTTTCTCCTTCTTCATTCTAAGTAGGGGAAACAAACGAACGTTTCCTGCAACTAATTTCGAGATGCAGGTCGCTTAAACATTACGCTGCCATAAAACTGATGTCGGGCCTTGAAATTCTCTACAATTACGAGTCCTGAGGGAGCTCTCGACGGTCCACACAAAGGTTAATAACGCCAATAATCGTTAAAAACTTAGGACTGCCAGATAAAAAAAAGGCTGCAGATTATGCCGAGACTGTGGCGCTGAATACTAATGGGTGGACGAATTTAAGGATCTTTGTTTATTTTTGTTGCTGTTTTTTAACAGTCATGGAAATGAGAGACAGCAAAGCACGTTTATTATATTACCAGTACTCAAAACAGGCGAATTTCCCTGAAACTCTGCCTGCCATAACCACTAATTTGATATGCTAAGCTGGCGAGCCTTCATACAGCGTCAACTTCTGCTATTAGTAGATCGTCGCTCTGCTCCACTGATTCTTTTAGAGAAAAATTCATGAGAAATAAAAAAAGGGACAGATAAATTCAAGATGATCTTCAAGATGCTCAAAATTATCAATAAAAACTAAGCGATTCTTTATTTGAAAACAACTTGTAAGCCCGTAGTATGAATAATGATTAAACGTTGCAGAAATGACATTCGCTCATAAATAGTTGCTGCAATCCCCATTCATTTCAGCAAATGTTATTAACATCACTCATCGGAAGGATGAAGTGCCTGTTTCAACATTAATACGCGGAAGTTTCCATGAAATATTGAGATGGGAATTTAATCAAACACGGAATTAATCAAAACGACATAATTGAGTTTCCCATACTGTAGCAAGGATTGTAATATTCTGCAATCAGTCGGAAATTCCCTGGCGAATTTATTTATTCTAATTCAATATGGGGTAAGGTGCTCAAAGCTTCATGCAATGCAGGGAGCTCTTGCGATGTTGTATTTGTAGGAAATAAAGTTTAAACAGAGCAACGTCAAGAGGGTTCGATTCCAAGCAACTTGCTCGAGTTGTGGACAACCGAAACCGCTTCTCTGTGCAAAGTATTGTATTTCTGCGCCACTCTGTGGATAAGTTGAGTGTAACTCGCTGAGTGTAATTCTGCGAGAAAGATATAACTGACACTGTGAACAGGTTTTGAGTAACTTGGTGAGTTGCCATGAATAAGAAATAGAGCAAGTCGTGTGTAGCTACGTAAGGACCCAATATGTAACACTCGAGAAGCTGTGCATGACCTAATACACAAGCCGAACGTAATCTACTGAGAAATACGCATGTAACCATTGAATTAAAATGCATAGCCTGACATAAGAAAGGCGTGGCACGTCCTCCAGCGATAATTCACTAACCTAATTCACGTCACGTTTGTGTGATCACATTATTTTGACGAATTCCATAAAAAGAGTTCACTCTTTCATCTTCAAAGTCCGTGAAAAAATAGCAAAACTGAATATTCTTACTGGTAATCGAGTTGATGAAACAAAAATGTACGTACACACAGCAACATGCGCTCGAATTAGCAAATACTCTTTTAAATGTGACTCAAACGACATCTCCAAGAGGAAGTGCAGGTGTCTTGGATTTTCGAAAGATGTGCATTTTGATTCAAGCAATCAGTTTTCTTCTCAACTCCTTTTATACTTAGTTGCTCATCTTGATTCAAAGTAGAACTGATGAAACCCCCATTGGCTTAGTAAAAAAATTGTTCATAGTTTACAGCAAGTATTAATAATAATAATGTGCATTAAGCCTGCTTTTGTTAACATCGTTTCAACTTTTCCTTACTGTGAAACTAAAGGAGGTTAAGAAGTAAAGCTTGACGTATCTGTCATTAAATTTAAATTGAAAGCAAGAGTGATTCTTCAAGCTCTAATGAGAATTGATGCCTGATGACGCCACGTTATTTTTACAGGTAGAAAGCAGCAAAATTTTCTCTCATGAGAGCTCAATTATACGAGGAGTAAAGAATCGCTGTCTCATGAGCTGAGATGTTAAAAGCAAGAAAAATTGAGCAGCTAATTATATTTGACGTAAACAGAAGCCCCCCTGCTCCTGCTAGGTAATTTAACACGCAAACATTGCCCGAGGAGACGCTGTGCTTTAGACACAAAAGCAAGAATAACACGATGAGCCTAGTGTCTTGTTACTATTTTTTAACAGAACTCATGATAGTTACTCACTGGAGGCAATGAACACTGCTTCAAAATAATGGCAGTTAATCAACGCACCTCTAAAAATAGGCTCAGAACATGCGTGGTCTATCATTCTATCGATGATTCAATTGGACGTTAATTTCCAGTCTCTGATTTTTTTCAAAGAAAAATTATCTAGATGCTGCACAGTTTTCAGCAATAACACAAAATGAACGGCCTGCTTCAAAGTTGTCTTTCATTGCAAAATTTGCGAAATGTTCAATGGTTCGTCGCTTGTACACCATTTCGGTTGCATGCTTTTTCTTCCGCTTCAAAATTTGAGCTGCGATCGAGATACGTAGATGGTCTCCGTCATTTGGAAAGGAGTCTCTAAGTGGTTCATGGCTTGAAAAATCTACAACGTATTGGACCCAACTATATACGTAGCTTATCGGCGTAGCTAGAAAACAGCGTACACAAAATAATGGGAAAAAAATAAAGGCTTTTGATGCAGCCACAAAACTCAGCGTTTTAAATTCCGTCATGTCGACCAAAGAGACGCAAATGATTGTTCATTAACAATTTCAAAGGGTACAAAACTATCATAAATACCGCTTGAGCTGCTATCATCAGAATGAAAGGATTTGTTGAAGGGATTTCCTCATATAGGCTTTTGTTTTATTTGATTTTGATTGATTTTTTGTGCGATTACATGGTCAACTCAGAGTTCTGTCGAATCTTACAGTTTTTCTGAAAATTAAATGACATGTATAGACTCGTTGGAGCCGATGTCCGGGCAGCATTACAAATATGTCGTCATTTTTGTGTTAAAAATGCTTCGTTATAATTTCATTCGGACTGAATAAAGACAAATTCTACTGCAAACTGTTCATTTATAATTCAGGAAGGTAGTTTTTCTTGCCTCTTGCAGTCAACAGGCATGTCAAACCTACGTCTCGGTTGTCCGCGCACTTCTTTTACAGATGAACAGTTGAAAGCCATTCCATTTGCACAAGTTTTATTAAACTAAGAGTTTTCCAGCCAGGTAACTGGCACATTTCGCACGCCTCGCAACAGTCAGAACAACATATTTGGTAGTGAACTGATTCTGTGAATGTACTGCTTTGCTTCATCCAGTAGCATATTACAGCTTCAAATGTTATTCTTAGCGACAATTAGACCTGTAAGAAGTGTCACGTCAGTATTTTTAAGATTTCTTTATAAAAACGAATCTTAAAAAACATTTCTTTAGAAAAGTAATAGATTGAAACACTCCGTGGGTGTCCCAATAGATAATTTGCTTTCGACACCCCATTAGATTCTACGTATTAATTCCCTAATGTTCTGTGTGCAAGAACCCAAGCTATTGGAATCTAAATAATGAAATCTAAATTTTAAATAAACTCATAAGATACCAAAACCTGTTTCCGAGTATGGCTTTCAATATGGTCTAGCGGTCGGTTTATCTGGCAGTTTTTAATTAGCAGAGTTCAATAAATATTAATATTTTACGACCTTAAAGTTCATGAGAATACCAGACTCACGAGATCATTTAGTTGAAAAATACCCAAACTGTTCCATGTAGTGGTCTTAAATAGAACTTAATTAAAACTTTTACTGATACTTGGATTGATTTTCATTATCATTGAATGCATGCGCCTTAATCTAGTCTGGCAACAAATTATTTTCGACAGTGAAATTTTATTTCACCGTTTAATTCTATTTAAGAACTTTACTTTCTTGCATAATTAAATCTGTTATCACTGTTGAATCTTCATTTTCGACTTAGGCATATATAATTACCGTTTGAATTTAAGCCATTCAACATTTGCACAAACATTATGGAACATCTCTGCTAGCTAAAGAGCTCTGTGGAATAATAACACGAGCGGCTGATGAACTGTCACAGCTTATCTAAAATTCTTTGCATTTACAGCAGGAAAATATCTAAAGAAACAATAAACAACTTATTTTCAATAGCTGCTTGCTGCTTCTTCCATCTACCATGAGCTCAGTTCTCAATGTCGGAAGAATAGCATGCGAAATGAAGAAATTCCAAATAATTGGCGCACATCAATATTCGCGGCATAGCTCATCAGAACTGCTGATCAACTCTCATTAACTCGGCCATTCTTCCGTTAATTGTTGTGCTGCTGCGTCTGTCGTCGATGCTCAAGGCTCACTTCAAACCTAACATTCCTTGAAATAGCCAAAGTTCAAATAAAAAACAATGATCCCATTAGATTAAATGCCTCCTCAGAGGACCAATTCTCAGTTCATAACTAGCAGTGAACTTTGCACTCGTAGTATAAGACGGTTTTCTTTTTGCGCAGGTTTCGTGGGTGCGGATGCGCGATGCAGACATCCTGACGGTGGATCGCTACACCTTCATCGGCGACGAGCGATTCGAAGCTCAGTATTCTTCTGTCGCCGAGACTTGGAATCTCATCATCAACTACGTGCAGAAACGCGACGCTGGCGACTACGAATGTCAAGTGTCAACTGAGCCCAAAATGAGCCAGTTCTTCAACCTGAGGGTCGTTGGTGAGTGGTTTTAATGTTGATATTTTTCGAACGTAAGAATTTTTCCCTTCTGGGAGAGATTATCGCGCATTGATTTGAAACTCGATCAGGAACAGGGAAATTAAAATGGGTTAAAAAGATAATCATTTTTTCACATTTGAAAACGACGTTTCTAACAAGTAAATTTTTTAGAAGAAGTAGTACATCTCATATTAAGTACGGAATTATATTTAAAACCGGCTTCATAGCGGTGGCAAAACTTTTTATATGCTATTTCTAATGAATCATACCAAACATCTCGTTTTGACCGGTTTGGAAACTAAGAGATATAAAAGCATTTCGTTTTTTTGTCTCTGAAATGTTGCTCTGAAATCCAAGGGCATTTTTAGGCTCTGCTTATTCACCCACTACCAATTCATTTGTTAGTTTGAAGAATCGCAGCATCAAGAAAAACTAACTAACAATAAACAAACTAACTAAAGAGAACCATAATCTGCTTTTGGATAGTTATATTCAATTCGCTCACCCATCCATATTTTTTCGAATTTGCGCTCATTCATTTCGTTATTGAACGAAAAAGTCTTGGTGTCTGGTTCTCTGCTCCTGTAAATGCGTTTTGTCAGAGATTCAAAATAAATTAAGTACTTGTCATTGGGTATTGCATTCAGTCAATTAAGAGCCAATATAAATCTGTTGTAATTTGAATAAAGTTTGAATTTAAAACCTACGAGTAGCTTTCTCTTGAAGACTGATTTCATTTTTACTAACATATCTTATATGCAAGGCAGAAAAATATTTAATTAATGGAAATAGCAAGAATCCCCGCGCGTACTGCTCCCTGAACAACTAATTAGAGACCAGTTTCGGAACATTTCTCATCGTTTTTCTATAATTATATCGCTGCGATGTTGTACCGAAACTTGATCACAACACGAGACCAGCAAAAAATCTGTTAAATATTCAATTAAATTGCAAAAAGAAAATTGGAATTTGTATTACAAGGAATTTAATAAAATTTTAAAGAGAACTGGGGAAAATGATCGAAGACACATTTTCTGCACACAAAATATTAAATCGATCACTGTGAACGACTTTTGCAAATTCAGTGATTGAATAAAACACTGGAACCTTAAATTTCAACGTCACTTTACAAAAACATTAAATGTTTAGTCTATATATTCGAGATATTAATCAGACAAGCCACCCTTCACGCTAACCAAAGCTTAAAAACAACATTGTTGAAAATGTGAGAGGCTAGTTTCAATGACACAGTGACTCGCGTTGATCTAATTACTGCTCAATAATAAGATAAACAAATCGGAAATCTCTAAAAGGCAGCTGCGTAATTGCTGAACGATGAATAAATGAAGATTTATCAAATGAAAACTATGTAATGGAAGGAAATTATCATTGGATAATTTAGAAATCTCTTGCAACAATCACGTACTGTTCAGGCTGTGCCTTGTAATCCTGTGCATTTTGTTCCATAAATGTTTCAAGTATGCGACCTCTACGTTCTTTCATGCAACCTGCAAAAAATTTCCACCTACTCCCCAGAGAAAGTGGAGCATGAAGGGAATAATATAACCAAAGCGCAGTATGCAAGCAGACTTAACAAAATTGTGCATTGAAACTTGCATAAAATCAGCGTTTTTTTATGCTAAATCTTCCTCGTTTTTTAGTCTAAAAGTTTATCCCAATCGTTCTTCAAATGCAATGTCTATTTTTATACAGCGTGTCATTCCTCTAAATTTTTCCTCTGTAGTAACCGAAAATTCCTCAATTCTCCAGAGTAAATCTTTACCGGTGCGTATGGTTCGTTGAAGTCACGTATTATTCTCTGGAAAGCAAAGATTGATATCTAAACCGAGCAGGATTTTTACTCGAGAGCTGGAGCGCTGCGTCCAAACATATGCCGGGCAAGAAAAGTGCATCATTAGCAAGCCTGTCCTGACGTACACATTGTGTTTCCTTCATGATTTTCTACCACGCACGCTTCATTAGCAATTTCCCAACATAGGAGATGAGTCTCGAACGTTCCCAGAAATATGACGTGTTTCGGTCGAATGTTCCGCGCATTCCACACGCGGAGGGCATCTCCGAAATGTTTTGCGGATATAATCTGGCAACAAGCCTATATTTATACCCCAGAGTATGCGGAACGAATCTCGTAAGAGGGAAGCCTCAAAAAATAAAATACTTCCGCTACTATTATTTGCAAGCGCATAACGAGCGGATGCCTAACAAATATAACCTATTCTAAAAAATATTATGTTAGAGATTATTTGTGAAAGCGGAATGTTTTTCTTCGGTATTGGGCGTAAAACCCAACGTATTTTTCGATACTCATTAGTGAACGTCTTCAGGGTCTTTGTGTTTTGATGAGTAAAAAATATAAAAAAACGAGAATTGTGCCTTCGATACCAAATGACAGTTACAAGTCAGCTTATGCTTTTCTTTCTCAGAGCTTGCTATGTAGGTGATGCCGTGTGATTGAATGAATACTTTTACGATTACACTTTTGCCAGTTTCACAAATTTTCCTGGCAAACATCACATTTCCATCACAAAACAGTATATGTTCTGTAACATCTTGTGTTTGGGAAAGCGTAGCAATATTTTAAACTCGATCTTGCTCAGCATTTCTGTTCAATCGTGTTTATGATAAATTTTTCATTGAATCTTGAATCGTTCAGTGAATTTAATCATTGAAAAAACTTTCATCACCAGCTGTTTCAGAGAATTAATATTATTGTGTTTCAATTCAGAACGATGACAGAAAGCACGATAAGCGGAAAAAATTGCGACTTATCTCATTTCACTTTGTGTTGTTTTCAACTCAAAAGTTAGGTACATTTTTTTGGGGTGTAGAAATTCTCAGGAAGAAGTAGAAGTACTCTAAGTTTAAATTTTTAACATTCTTCAGAGATGTGAGTGAGGTAAAGATTCGCATCCTTATCATATACCGAATGTTTTCTGTTGTACATCTACAGGAGCGTAATTTCATTTGAGAGGAAAAATGTGTTTTCTTGTAAAATTACGGAAAAATCATGAATTTGATAAAAAATATACATGAAACACAACGCGCGATCAACAACGTCACTTCCCTTCCGGACAATATAAACCGAAGGTCACGTTTTTGAAATCCTTTTTAAGATATTTCTCTACAGCTAAGGAAATTGAATTTACAATCTTAGACGCGAAAAGTATCACAAATACATTCACTCTAAAAGCTAAATTGCGAATACAGCACTGATGTTACCCGCTATCGACGTATAAAACATTCGACATTGTTGTTTTTATCGACAGCAATTTCACAGGGACAAAGTGCATCACTTGTCGCACGAATGTAAAAGGAAAATTCCCCCTCAGCGCAGGTTTGAGAGAAGAGAACACTTGTGTCACGAATGCAAAAGGAAAATTCCCTCTCAGCGCAGGTTTGAGAGGAGAAAACACTTGTGTCACGAATGCAAAAGAAAAATTCCCCCTCATCGCAGGTTTGAGAGGAGAGAATACTTGTCTCACGAATGCAAAAGAAAAATTCTTCCTCGCTGTGGGTTTAAGAGGAGAGAACACTTGTGTCACGAATGCAAAAGGAAAATTCCCCCTCAGTGCGGGTTTGAGAGGAGAGAACATTAGTGTCACGAATGCAAGAGGAAAATTCCCCATCAGTGCGGGTTTGAGAGGAGAGAACACGCAGAAGCGCGCTCCCCAAGTCGAGCTGTACATTCGACAGCAGATGAAGGCGCATTTCAGAGTCAGGAAGCAAGAGATAGACGAGACACCCAGAAGCTCTAAGGCTCTGGCTGAACGATGAGAAATAATCTTAGCTTATGAAGAGGAAAATGCTAGCGGGAAATGCTCCTGGCTCTGACATCTCAATGGAGTTTATGCGAACAATCTCAGGGACTGACGACGGAGACTATCAGCATCACGACAACATCTGCGCGTGTGGTATATTAAACAGCGTGCATAAATGCGAATGTTCTTCGCAACGTTAATGCTGTCACATTGTTTTGATATAATATACCATCGATTGCTATTGGAGTTTATTACTGCAGGAAAATGTTCTGTGAATATTACGTTCAGAAAGTATGGTATGCACGGAAAAGTGAAAAGTCGCAAGCACCGAAAGAAATTGGGCCCTTACAATCATCTCCTTACAGAGCGCATCCTTTAGCTTATAAAAGTCATATTTAAGTGGAACCCAACTCCATAAGGAATTCTCCAATAACGAAGTAGATATCATTTCTCGAACGGTTGGCTCTTCAATATGATGTAAATATTTACTCCAGAATATCCGAACGGTGATTAAAATAGTGGTAATGTTACTCCTTTTGCTGCGATTTACTGGTTCGCGTTGCAGCCTTTGAAACAAGATCATATCTGAATGCTAAACATATATGTACAATCTGGAGTGGAAAAACAGAGTATACAATAATCGCGTAGTCTATTTACCGATGATTTCAGAAAATGAGTTGAATGAAAAAAGAAATAAAACGCTCCAGAAACATGTCTCACAATACGTATCACTAGCGCTCCTGTTACAACATTCAGTTGAGAAATTAATTAATAGCCTTTTCCCGTTGAAGTTCGAATGTGTTTGTCGTTGTTTTTTTCTCTGGAATCATAACTCTGTAAGAGCAGTTATACTGGCGAGATATTATCTCGTAATAGAGCAAAAATTCATTGCTGTCGCCAATGAGCAAAGCGATTGCTTCTTGAAAAAACGATGCTCCTGAGTAGCGGTCATTCATCTTGCAGCAGAAGCATCACAACCTAAGAAGCAAGAAATGTTTACTGAATATAATTAACATAAATTACATCATTGTCGTTTTTTTATTTGTAATCAACCATCTTTGAAATTGGTTCTTGCACTTCACCTGGAATGGATCATTCATTACTTCAAACAAAGTATGCGAATAAATTTTACTATAACTTGACAATAGCTGTAGTATGTATCGTTGTTTTCGTACGTGCAAGAAATACAGTTAATGCTTGTGTGGTAATCAAGAAAGTTGAAATACCGCTGACAATACAGACATCATTGCTTACAGTACTGACTTCACTTCTGACAATACTGACTTCACTTCTGACAATACAGACTTCATGAAATTCGATTGTGGTTGTCTGCATTTACACATAAGTCGTACGATGAGTTTTCGGTGATTTTCTTTCGAAATATAGGATCGAGAACTGGAAAACAGAGACAATTTCCCAAACGATATACTTTTTTCGAGCATAAAAGCTAATTTCGCTGTATTGGTCGGATGCTGTGGTGAGTTACACACACTCATCAAAAATCTTAGGATAAGCTTTCCTAATTTCCCCTTACCATCTTTGCAAACCTAGAATTCTATATATTCTTTGTATTTTCCCGAGGAATATCTATAATTTTAGATATTCCTTGGGAAAATGCAAGACGCATTGCACTTGAACTAAACAAACTCAGCTGAAGATCCTCAAGAAGGCAAGATATTTATCGATGAACTGGAGCAGGAGCGAGTGACGGACGCATTCCAGAAACTGTAGGGCTTGGGAACGTTTCCAAAGAAGCCGTCCAGGACACACTGACGGATATTGGCCCTGCTTCTCTATTTATGGGCTCACGAGTAGCCGATCTACGCGTTCCCGCATCACACTTCCTTAAATTTATTGGACTGCACACAGATTACATCATCTCCTATGAAAGAGTTTCCAGTCAGACGGGCTGATGCACATCCTCTGAGAGTGCTGCAAAAATTAGGCAATCTCTACAGAGATATATAGAGCCTACATTGTTAGACAGCTGATCGCACTGTACGTACACTAACGTGCCAGCCAAGATATGCCACACTCTCTCAACCTTCTGGCTGTTGTTCGAGATGAAAGACTTTACAACGATTTCACATCCGAGTATCTTTTGCTGAACTCTTAAAATTACAGTGTTTAAGCAGCGCATAATCTATCTTAAAATCTGCAGGATCTAAGAAGTAGTGATCCAATGAATGACGGAAAAAAGAAACAAAAAATATTTTTCTACCACGCTTTTACTGTTTCTTTGGAGGCAGTAAATTATTGTTGTTTATGGTTATCATAGTAATCTTCATTTTGCACTTCATTTTAAGCTATACAAACTTTAGGATTCATTACTTATATGATAAAAGAAAGAAGAAACACACGGTCTTCTTTTAACTCGCTCTCTGTGTGAAGGAAAATTAGTGCATAGTGCCCTTGTAACTCAGTGGTAAAGGAAAATTTTTAATACTTCTAACTTTCCCACGATTTTTTATTCTGCATCTCAATGAATGAATGACGCAACCTGATCAAACACGATGGATGACGCAACCTGCAGTTACGTTCTTAGCTCATTTGCTTGGTCTAGAAACTGGTGTGGGAATATCTGACATGAATACAACGTCCTTATTTAATACGTATTTCATGGCTCCAGCTAGTCAAGGAAAGTTTCGGTACCTGTAACGTCATTTTAGAGGCGAATTTTTCATTAACTTCGTCAATAGATGTTCACTAATTGGTAAAGACTCATGACTGACGGACCAAAGTTCGGAAGTTACATCCCGGCCGAAAGTTTCTCCGAAGTTGAGAGGGAAAGATTAATGAATTTGACGGAGAAGAGTCTTCGGATTAATTTTTGCGATCGAGCAATTTTCGAACAGTGTATCGTAATTGCATTGAAGGAGCCAGCCTCAAACGGACATTTTACTGGAAGTCGAACTTCACCTCATTAACTTTGTGAAAAAATCTCTACGTCCAAAAAACGTTTTTGGAGCTAGTGAAAAAATCAGTTTCAAATGATCCTGAAGGAGGTTTTTTTTTTGCATTTTGAATTAGATTAACTTCCATGCTGAACTTCCAATGTTTTCATTTCAGAAGATGCAAACCTAACTTTGAAAATGGTTAGCAAAATTAAACTTTGCATGAATTATTCAAGAAGTTTGTTATCATTTTCTGCGCTTTAACCAGTTTATAATTTCGAAGCTCTTTTTCAATGCAGAAGTTAACTGCTGAACAATCCAGAAGAGTAAAACATATGCTCGTATATTTTCGCATCTCTCAGGATTTGTTCCACTTCTTAAGTAGTTTGAATCTTCCTTATTTGAGAGTTTTCTCTTACGAGGCTTTCTCAGGACTGTTTGTAGAAAAACCATAGGCGAAATGTTGGTTCGATCGCGGTCGCTAAAATATTCCATCAAATGCTGGTATTGAACAGTGACAACTCTGGTGACTATTTTGCAGTTCTCAAGGCGAACAAACAAAAATATAGCCTATTTTTTCATCTTAAAACTGTTATTTTAAAGAATATTTTTTTCATAATGTCGTTAGAAAAACTGGAAATAAAATCCAAAATTGATCATTTACGCAACTCCGACATAGAATTGCGATAAAACATGATAGTAATCATTATAATTTACATTCTTTGAATGTCATCTTACAGTCGTCCTATTTTAACACGGCTTGTGGACTTCAACTCTCCGACATTTGCTTCCCACCTTGATTAGAGATTATCATCTATGATTAGAGCATATCATCACAGCCCTAGTCATTACTCTGACTAGGGCTGTGATGATATGCTCTAATCTCAGCCCTAATTTCACAGCCCTAATAACCACCCACATACGCATGTATGTGATTTGGTAATAAATCGCAAACATGTGATTTAATACAATATGTATATATATGTGCAAATGGTAAACATGTAAATTCATTTGTGTGGTTGTTAGGGCTGTGACAATATGATTAAAGCAATAATATGATTAAAGCATATTGTCACAGCCCTAGTGATGACGCCTCACTGTGTCATGTCGGCTCAGAGACACGAAAGAGACACCCAATTTCACAATGATGACCCACGCTTATATTCGCTATTGCAGAGTAGTTTATTTTATAGTTGCTGCTTCACATTGACATGTTTATTAACCAATGTTTCCGAGTTCTTAACTAGTGGGTCTATTTCCGAATGATTTCTTTCTAAACTGCAATTGCGTCTCAGATCAGAGTTTTTCTTAGCCACTACTACAAAGAAATAGGAGCTTCATTGGGGTATAATTTGTGACTGAAAATATATACTGTTCAAGCGTAATTCAGTTAGCCTTGAAGCAAGGACGTTGTATTTTTGTCAGATATTCCTCTATATATATATATATATATATATATATATAGCAGCCTCAGCTTGGGGTGCGTATTTCCAAAGTGCAGCACGAGAGTGTTTTGTTACCACATACAGTGTTAATTCAAAATAATCTATTTAGAATGGTGAAACATCAATGTGATTAAGTTCTACGGGACTCCAGGGGAGCGATTAATTCCTAAAGTTCAGCCTCAAAGTGCTGAATTAGTGCGTTGTTATGCACATGCAAGAATTACAGCCGATATCACCCCTTCTACCTGGTGAATTGGGTATTTAGCCCAATCAAGAAAAAAGTTAAAATACTTCAATTGGAGAAATAAATTTAACATTTCTAGAGCAGAATATGATAGCTGAAATATAGTGTGAGATGGTAGAAAATAACGCGCGTTGAAGCTTCAGAAAAAAGCGAGTCATTTTCATAAACAGAGTGTCCTTTTATATGTAAGTGAAAGAATATTAGTATGTTAAACGTACGATACTAAAGCACCTTAACATCAGAAATAAATAAAAATGTAATAATTTTTTGCAATATCGCAGCTAAATACATACTTCAGAGATTAAAAATGATATATTCGTATTTGAGAAGCTAACGTAAAATATTTCGGACATAGCATGATGCATACGTAAACATTCATTTGATTTGGAAACGCCACAACACATACCGTCATTGGGGTGTGAGCTGTTCCGTAGTTATAGCCAGTGTAACTTTTTTGACGAAACATCTGTGATTTCAGCTGCCCGAACAGAAGCTGTATGTGGGAGGTAAAAATTAGATGTGAAGGGGCGAAAAAATTCGCCTGGGTAGTGCATGGCTTTAGATACACGAGAACTTTTATGAAAGAACACTATTTTTATCGTAATTTGCTGTCTTAATATGAAGAAAAGTGCAATAGGGAATTAACTTTCTCGGCTTAATCGATTTTTACACGTGTGTAAAAATATTGTAAAATTCGTCTTCAATATTTTGAAATGATATGAAGTACAACCTGAAGATGTATTTTTTTCGGTCGAAAAAATTTACATAATATATTTCCTGGCTGTATCTATTTTCTGAATTTATCATTTCGTAAGCCTAAATGATAACTTGAAATACAACTCGCCGATTAAACGCCTCAAATTTTAGGTAAACACGTATTTCAAATGTGTAAGTTCTGTTCAAGGTGAAAAAAATGCAACATTCATAACATGCAATTATTTTCATGCATTTTGACATATGTTAAACAGCTGAAGGAAATTGTCAACCAGATACATTAAAATTTGACCCTAAACTTCAGTACCACTTTCACTTGCAATTCATATCCCAGAACACAACATCGACCTTCAATGTTCGTGGGGTAAGCAGCTTGTTTACCACACGTCTGTGCACACTCGGAGAACTCGGCTCAGCCGTGTCTACTGCAGCCCTCCCCGGATTCTGTTTGCATTCAAGATCTTGTGTTGGGGAAATTGTAGAGCATTGCCTGACGCGACTTCTGATGAACCCAATCCTTTAGGATTTAATCCTCCTTGAAATCGGTCCTCGCTCGACATTGAGCCTTGCAATCTGTCCCAAATGCTCGAGATCAGCGACTGCGGAGACCTTTGATCAGGTGGCTCTTCCGGCGCCTCGCCCGCGTCAGGCTCCGTTTCTGAACTCCTGAAGCCGCTGAGTTCCTTTCGAGATAAGCTATCCAAAGGTTGTATGTGAAAGTCAGATCTACGACTGCGGATGCGGTAAATGAGTTCTGAATTGATATTAAAGTACTGCGTGTGCTCAGGTAGGAATGTTTTTTGTTTGAAAATATCATGTTTATTCTTTGTTAAAATTCGCCGATCGCAAACATTGCAGTACAAATCAATTTGAACGAACATGGTGAAAAACAGGGTATCCCACGACCTGATTATTTTTTGTTCGATGTAATTTTAGTCGAATTTCTATGCAATGTAAATTTTAATGGAATAGCGCAAAGAAAAAGATGTTCCAGTTTGAACTACACCAAATAATTCAACGTGACATCATCAGATCCACTAAACTGATAATTGGTTAATATTTAAAACTATTTCATGCCAATTTGCGCGATCATATTTCAGTAGTATATTCTAATTCAAGAATATTGAGATCTAAAACGCTAGTAATCTCTGCCGTGATCCTAACGGGCCGACCTCAATCAGAGCCGCATTCACTTGACGGTCGCTGCGAAATAAATACATTCATTTGACTGCAATAGATGCCATTAGCCCAATACCCTGTGTGAAATAGAGCAGTTTTGTGCATCCACTCGGCTGCCTCGGTTGCTGTTTAAAATACTTCGGCCAACTGCGTTCACGCGAGCGTTGCTGCGCTGAACTGATCTCTGCCGGCCTTAGTGCACCGATGTGCGCAGATGCCTGCGGCTACTTATAAGTGGATATTAAAAATAACGCACTTTTTGCTTGGAGCTGCAGGAGTAAAAGAAACTTAGAACAGAAATGCGTAATTTTATCTTAAGGTGAGCGAAATCCCTGAAATTACATTTACTAAATGCAAACTCAGAGTTTTTCGGGGAACTTTCATACGCAATCACTGAAAAAATTAATTCGACTTAAACACCATCGACGAACAAATCGTCCAAAAGGTTACCGCAACCACTATATAACTGCCAATATGAATGTACAAAACTCGCAGAAGTTAGAATATCCAGCAGCACTGTGAGCTTATGGAACGAGCGAAGCAGAAATGGCGTTTTGCAAGCTTCAAGTCAGCACCATTCTCTCGCGACCCTGAGGGATGCCTCCATGTTTTCCTGAGGCAAAAATATTTTACGAGAGCTCAAATCTGGACCCATTTTACCCAGTCAAGATTCATTTCCGAACAAAAGAGGCTGTGCGAATTTTACAGGACAGTAAAATGCTTCTGGGGACTTTTAAGACCTCGAGTTTCTGAGCGAAAGGAATTTTTCCTCCGGAAAACCAACGATTTTACTTTAGGCCATCTTACAGTGTTGCTAGAATGGCAATATAAAATCGCCCTGGAACTTTGCGGTTGTTCTTGAACCAAAAGGATTAAATATCATATATGAAAAATAATACGATTGAAATGCATTTCTGTACCCCAAAACGTTCGTGCCAGCTTGCCTAATTTATTCTTCTTCTTTCGTCAAAACTTTGGAGCATTCCAATTCAATTTTGTAGTGCTGCCTTGCATCATACTCAAAGTTTCTTTCAAAGCATCTGATTCAATTGTAAAAGTCCGTCGAATTGAAAGAGGGGACAGAAACCCGTTTTTCACTCATCTTCAGAGTTACGATTCGACAGAATTGAGAGACTGGAAGCAATTGTTTGAGAGATTGAACAGAGATGTTAGATTTTACGTGACTCTGTAACGGGACCATGTATCTGCAGTCGAGTTATTTGAGATGTTACAGAAATATTAGCTGTTGTCTGATTCTGTAACGAGACTCGGTTATTCCAATCAATTTTCGAGAGTTGTATGTTATCACGTGGCTCAGTAACGATACTCAGTAACTCCTTACGTGCTGTGTTCAACGCAATTGAATTATCACTCACATTTCTTATGTTCCGGGAAGACAATTCAGGCTAGAATCCTGAAAGGGCGAAGGGAAAATGTTTTTAGTGCGCGCACGATCTAAATCCTACCTAGCTATTGAACAACTTTAAGGGAATGACTAGATTCAGAAATATTTTTTTTGTGAATATCAGTTCAAAAATTATTACAAAAGTTCCTCTTATATCATGTTAGGAAAGTAAGTAGAATCATAACTTATTTCTGGTATTATTCCTGGAAAGTTTGCATTCAATCGACAGAAAATGAAGAGCAATGCCCATTTTCGATGTATGAAATATCAAATGATGTTTATTTCCTCATGTTTAACCCAGGTGTTATTTTACCTGTTCAGATTAATTCGGGTTACTTGACACTGAGTAAATAAATACAGCACGGGAAACCCCGTCCGATTCTTTGGGCTTCCTTGGAGTTTATTGACGTGTGAGTCGGGGCTAGTTTGGGGCTCTTTGAGAACACAAATACGCGAATTTACATTTACAATTTCTCATGGCAAGTTCGGCACTCTGTGGCAAACTCCAACTTAGTAAATTTCCTCACAGGAAATTACTCCAAAGATTCGCTGGAAGTTTGCCTAAACCTAATTTGAATTTCTTGAAGTACGGTATAAAATACAAAGTAAGACTTGCTTCAAATTATGTATTCATTTCATCTCGTAATTTATTCGAAACTCTTCAACTAATGAATTTATTTCGAATCAAATTTGAATTGACAGCTGTTCATTTGTGGAGCAAAATGTTGGTATCAAGACTTTAATTTTAGCGTCAATTGATGGGCGTAACTGCATAACTCATCAATGTCGCAGGGGTTGGACTTGAGACCAATTAAACAAATGATATTTCATTCTTTTCCCTCGGAGAAACACGGCAAATTTTCTTTGGCACATTGCGTCTGGCAAAGCATATTGTGCAAATCTCTTCATGTATCGTTAACTTAAAGAAAAGTATGAGTGGTGGTGAGAACTAAATTTGAATACCATTAGCTGTTGATTATAGTTACAGTACCGTTTTAAAAACATGAAATGATAAAAGTTTGAGTCACTGTTATTTTTCAAGGCAAAAAAATTAAAATCCATGTTTTGAAATTCGTGATGGATCCATCGTCTGTTTAATTTTCTTACAGACTGACATTTAAACATAACTTTCTTTCACCGATTAGCGTGTCGACCTCGTATTCCAAAAATTTCCAGAGTATCTTCCTGTCAAGTGGTCTGACGACCAGAGAACGTTCTAACGTTATAATGATATTAGCTGAAACATGGAGTAATGCAATGGCTATGAGGTATAATTGAGCTACATTTGGTTACGGTGAACGATATTTTGGATTTGGTTTGATTTTTAAAACTTTAATTACACTAAAAACTTATATTACTTTTCCAAAAATTATGATTAGAACTCCCTGTGTTGAACATTTTTACAATTACCAAGTGTATTGCAATTACGATATTACAGTAAATGAAAATGCATGAAATGCATAAAATGTATCAAATGTACGAAATGTATAAAAGGTATAAAAATATAGCAGAAAATATATTACAATTAAAATGTCTAAGTGTTTGAAACCACAATGTAATTTTCGTATTTATGTAAACAAGTTCAATTTCTCAATCACAACAAATTCAATTTCTCAAACATGCGTAAAATGCTCTAAAAATTTTCCTTTCAACGGTTTCTTTTCATGCGGCACCTAATTTCCACAGAGCGTCACCTTTCCATTCAGTTTCACGGTTCCAGCGCCAGTTTGAACCTCAGTTCCATTTTTTACAGGATCTGTTGACTCAATTTGGTGGTTTTTCTCTCCCCAGTGCCGCAGGTAAACATCGAGCCTCCGGACGACCGACATGTGAAAGCAGGCAGCAAAGTTCGCATCGACTGCCACATTACCGACGTCGTCGAAATGCCGGACTACATTTTTTGGTACCACGACACGATCAGGGTGCTTGATCGCACCGACAGAAACCTCAACGTAAGTAGCAAGAGGCAGTGAAATATCATTTGCTATAAAAAGAGCACGTTGGCACTGACGTACTCTTTCATCAAAGGAATGATGACGATTGAGTGTCATTTTTGGGGAGTCTGAAACTTCGTTATGTATGTGAGGAAATCATGAAGGGAGATTGGTTAGTTTTGTGTGACTACTTTGCCATACGCCAGCTTGAAACATTATTCCTAGTGAGACACAAAATAATGATACGCTCGACACTTAATATTATCAGTATTGTGGACTAAAGAAGCCACAAAGCTCCTATGATAGGGATGATTAGCTAGGATAAAAGTTTAGATGAGACAAAGTAATTGTGTAGACTATACAAAATTCAAGGTGCCTGCCTCACAAGCTAAAAACTATTGATAGTAGTTAGTATTAGTAGAAACATACAAGTCTAAAATATGCCTAGGTGAAAGACATGATCATTTAAAGCTGAATATTTATTGAAAATGAACTTCCTCTGTTCGAAAAGGGTTAAATCCAAATTGGAGTATCTTACGTCAATTCCCAAAAAATTTAAGCGGAAAAGTAATAATCACTGTAGTGGAGCATCGTCAAAAAAATTGTTTTCAGAAAAAAGATTGAAAATACAGTTAAAAATCGAAATCAGAGTTATGACTCATCCAACGAACCCGTCATTAACTCAATACTATCATCATCATTCTTTCAAACTTGGCAGCCGATATTTTTCAATTGTACTGGAAAGCTCTAAGCGAGAAGCACCCAATAAATCTGAATTAAAACCTAAAACCAAAAATATCTGTCCGCTGTTTGGCTCATTTCTTCATATTTTCATCCGAAACCGGATTACAGAACTAAATGGAATGTGAAGCATTTTCAGAGCCAGCATCTTGAGATTTAACGGCACAGTATCCATATGCTGTTATGAATTATTAATTTTCATTCATTTTTGAATTCAGCAGTGACAGTTTACCAACAAGGCATTGTTTTTCCAAACTAACTTAGTGTTTACAATTTTTAAATCTCACTGTGTTGCAAAAAATAAGGTGTGAAAATCCTGCCTTGAATAACAAGCTCCGTTTGAATCCCCTTTGTTCAGAGTCTCCTTTGTGCATTTAGATAACATCGCCAATCATATTTCATAGACCATGAGAGCGGTATCTCTTCAAAAAGCTTAGCCGAAATAAAGAATCGCCCTTAAGTTCCTGTACCCCATGTCTTTTATTTCACGCATTCTTCTATCCACGCATTTTTCTATCCCGTGCTTTCCCCTATCCCATACCTGCCTCTATGCTATATTTACATCTATCCTATACCTTCTACTTTCCTACGCCTTCCTCTATCCCGTACCAACATACTTCTATCCTATACCTTCTATTATCCTAGCCCTTCCTCTATCCCATACCTACTTCTATCGCTTGCCTTATTTTCTACCTTCCCTTATTTTCAATATTTTCCGATTTGTTATAAAACTCATCAGATCTTTGCGGCGGTAGTATCCAGAAGTAAACATAATTTATTCAAACTGCATAATTATGATACACTATTAAAAATCGGCGCAGCACTAAAACAGGTAGACTCACTATTGATAAGGCAGCGATATTTCAGGTTTTAAGGGAGCTTTTTGCACCATGGCTACGCGTGTTGCTGCAGTTATTGCGATGGTTAACTCCGCTGATCGGATAATAGCAAGTATCCTGCTATACAACAGTGCGCTCTATTGACCTATCGTGTAATTTGGTAGCATGTACTACTGAATGACGTGTATAAATTTTTACACCATTAAACATACCTACTGCTACCAATCTTCAGTAGTACCAGAGCTATGGGCGTAATGTTCTGCTCCATTTCCGGCATGAAGTGTCCTTTAATGCGCCGAACTGCATTACAATATTGGAGACATTGCGCTGATTTTGGACTTGAATGTAGCGTCCATTATGCAGTAGAGATTTACTTGGAAAAATTGTATTTGCATTGAAATTATTTCAGTATTTCAACAAAAATGCCAGATATATTAGTGATTACGACGACAACATTAACTTAAATTTTAAATCTATCAACAATTATTTTAGCTGAGGTTAACATTAATTACCACAAGAACTCGATGCTGAGCTTAGTCTAAAATATATGCCATTGCTAACAATAGGAACAAATTTAGAAAAAAAGTTTTTACAGAATATTCTGTCAATAAAAGGGCAACATGAAATCTTCGGTCAATCACAGAACCGTTCTTCAAAGAAATACAAGAAAATTATAACAAAGTTCATCTCTCAAATACAATCCACAGCATACTTAATCCCACAAGAATGTAGCTAAATTAAGTAGAGCCAATCTCGTCCCATTGATTGTGACAATGAAATTCGGAAAGGTATTTCGCACGCACGAGTTTCTTCTTGGATTTACGAGACGTGGCTGCTAGCGAGCACCACTCAATGAGGAACTAATCAGGAATTCATTTCAAAATTGACAGACTTTGGCGGAGAATGTCAAGTTCGAATAACCCATGATACCCATTCACTCCAAGTAGTGTGCTGATCCAAGTACGACTGAGAATGTCACACGTAGCAATGAAATAGCGCGTATTTGGTGTTTGGAAATGATCGGAAAATAATTTAGTAATTTTGAGGGCTTTCAAATGAGACTTTTAACTGTATTGTTCGAAGTTCCGTTGAAAATGAATAGGTTTCTACCGATTTCATTGTCTTAGTGCAGCTGTCTATATTCTACTCAGAGGACTTTGCCGTGGAAAATTGTGCATAGAATCTGAGTTATAGAATTGACTGGGGACGTATGCTGTTCACGTAAATCAGTCTGAGATTCTTAACTAAGATTTCTTATAGGGATGATTTGGCGCTCTTTTGATAAATGAGAGATTTTACTGATGAAGTATACGTCAATATTATTCAGATCTCAAATAAAAATAGTTAGTATTTTCCGACTTCAGGTATTTGCAGGAAAAACTGAGAAGTGAATCACAACCTGGGTGTTGTAAAGGTGTTTTATTCGAAGGTTTAGTTGTATTTCAATTCATTTCATCTACGTCATGCCATCGTCAGATACTAAAACTCTACTTATTCAACTGAAAAAAAACCTTTTACAATGCTATACACTTGCAAAAATGTTTTGAATTCATCCCATGTATGCACCACAAGAGTAATGTTGGCCTATGATAACAATTTGAGATATACGAGTGTGCTAGAAGTTACCCAAAGGGATCCTTAGCCCCCGAAATATTTTGATTACCTTTGTAGACTAGCTAAACAATTTAGGTTTTGTCTTCAAATTTTGCAATAGTATGATAATTGAAAACATTCGCACAGTAACGCTTTATAATTTCATTTTAAGCGCATTTTTATCTTATACTGACTCCATATTTATATTTATTAAATAATGACCTCTTTATGACTCTCAATTGCCATGTACATATATATAATTCACTTATTCTTAAAAATGTTCTAGAATTCAAGTAGCCCAACGCACCATTATTTTATTATAATTAAATTGTGTGTAAACATTACGAATATGCTTTCCCATTAAAATTTTCACAACACCTTTATTTTCAGCAGAACCTGAATTTTACAAACACCTTCATTTGTATAAAAAAATAATGGTAAAAACTATCAATTATGTTACCTACATTTTCTCAGTTAATTTGAGCATGTTTTTTTACTGTGATACAATTCAACGCAATCAAATGAACTGCTGATGATTTCAAAAAATCTCGATCCAGGTGACTCTGACTCGAACTGGCGAAGAATCGCTCATGTCTTCTCTGCACATCGAGCGCGTGGAGAAGAAGCAGAGCGGCAACTACACTTGCATGCCTTCAAACCTCCACGGCGCCTTCACTTTGCTCCATGTGCTCAACGGTCAGTCACCAGCACAGTTGCGTTCTCCCGTTCTTGTGATGTTCTTCTCTTATGATGTTCTAACCGGCGGTTATGTTCTAATGGCAGCCATGAAATTGTAAAATGAAAATCGTCTAGCCTTTTCCAAAAATGTTTGAGTATTTTTTTTAATTTCTCAGCAGTTATTAATTTGAAAAGTTGTATGCACTGATGGATCTTTTAACGCAGCATTCAAATTTTAGAATGTAAAATAACATTGGGAATTTGTGTAGTTTGGCCATGAGATTCAAATAGGTATGAAAAAATTTCAAGATGCTCGCATCAGTTTTGAACGTTTCAAAGATACAACATGGCGATTTTTAAGAATTAAATAAAGCTTTGTGCATGAACACAGAGAACCAAGCTTTGCCATCACAAAGTTAAAGCGATACGTTAACTCGAATTCATGAGATACACCTGCGTAAATATGTCCTTTATTTAGACGATGACTGTAATTTGTCTTGTAAATGTTCCATGCTGAGAACCATGCATCACGTTAAAAAGCGTGACGGTCTTCTGGTACACATGTTGAATTATTGTGATGTCGATCACACCTCTCTCGATAGATGCACAACTATTTTTTACTGATACATGGTCAGTTCAATTCATCTATAAATGAAATGCATCAAAAAAAAAATTTTACCTAAAAAAAATTTTCACTTTATTTTATTTAGTTTATTTTTCTTAGTTTATTTTATTTGAATTTTGTATCGGGTGATCGAATCACTTTCTTCGTGTATTTTGTATAATGATGACGAGAGAATAACTTATTTTTAGGCGGTCGATTCCTAGGAAATCTCACCCTAAGATGAAAAGGTGAGTAAGTTTATAAATGAACATTTTAATACCCAATGTCTAATTCACAGGCTATAAAACTTTCTATTTCGTTCAGTACTGCTTTCTACAGATTATTTGCATAGATGACTGCGTAGGAAAATGATGTGCAGAATCTGTTGCATTCTCCAAAGTTTACTATGAATAATATTAATGGTTTTTAAGTTGAATTTCATTAAAAATTATCTCAATTAGCTCTTATTCAAAACCTCATTTCCATAAATATTGGCTGTATGTCATAAATATTAGAGAACACATTTATAAGTGTCACTGATATATAAAGGGACATTGGATTGATAATGAAATGTTTGGCAAAATAACCGGAGAGTTTTTCGTCTGTCGGAAACATCCACCTCTGGAATGATATTTGAATGTTCGGTGTAACATCCGTAGAGTTTCACCACCATTTCTGACCACTATCTTGTCGTTCTTTACAGAAGAGCACCCAGCGGCCATGCAAGACGGGCGAAATTCGGTTGCCGGTCCACGAGCGTTTTCAGAAACGTTGATTCTGACTCTGTGCGTCTTGCTGCTTGTTTACCTACAGACGTCGGACAGACTCAAGTGTTTTTCCAGACAAGCACAGCAGAAGCATCCATCACGTATGCGCGATCGGCCGCACGCTTGGGAAAAAACAAGCCATTGTCTTGATAAAATACTGAGTAATGCTCAAGAACAAATCATTCAAAAGCCTGGGTCCGAACTTCTTTTATCAAATTCCTGCTTATGCATAACTGAGTACCTTAGAGATAAATGCGCAATGGGACAGAAAAAAAGCATCGAATACTATGCTATTCAAATTGAGACGTCGGATAAAACACAAAATGTGACTCTTCCTCCAAATCTAAACAACGGAATCATTTCAATTGGTTCCGCAGCTGACAAAGTAGGCCAGCAGGCCTGCATGTCTGTGTTGCTGTCCGAAGACCTAGAAATAAATTCTCATCAAAATACGGAGAATGGACGTAATGTGATTGATACATTTCAAAAAGATTGTTCATGCACCAGAAGCCAAAATAAATTGTCGCTGACTACAGCTGTCCCAATGAAATGCTATATCAGGAGTACACTAAGCGACGTGAGTAGGAGTTGATTTTCTCGAAAAATTTTGCTCACACTTTGTAAATGTAAATAAATATTTGTTTGTCTATTCACTCTTTCAAGGTAAAAACAGTAAAAGAAATTATAAAACATAGAATGCACTGTATTATAAATAGAACTTGGGTAGTTTACCGCCGACTGCCTACCTCAGTCTCTTATACATACATTTGATGTTTGAGTTTAAGAATTAATGTTTATACCCAACGTAGGCAGATATATCTCCCAAAATGTGTGATTGTGTGTATATATCATGAACGGTTCCGTCATTATTTCAAAGAGATGTTTCTGTCAATATTCGTTTCAGTATTTCTGTTGTTCTTGAACCTCTTGTTGTGAGATGCTGTTTTCAACTGGTAAACGACCATGTCTCTTATACATGGTTCCGTGTTCCGTGAACAGGCGATCGACGTTAAAAAACCACTATGAATGTGAAGTCACCTTCCTTATCCTTGTCTTGTATGTGCTGTCGTTATTTTTGCAGCGGCAGAACAGTTGTACAGTATACATACTTATAGTCAATACGTGTTTCGCTGACGATGTTTTGATGATAAGTGAACTCCAAAATATGATGGACAAAAAACTCATTACAGTTGATTTCCACGTTCATTAAAAGGAAAGTGTTCTCTGGAAAATTATTTTCTTGCATACAAAGTTCTTCAGATTTCTATCCCATCATTATTTGCTCTTTCATTTAAGAGCAATTTCAAATGGGATAAGAAACGATGACTTTGCTACCAGAAAACATTTATTTCCCCGTAGCTTGCATCATGAGCGGAACATTACTGGGTGTGACATGGGCTGGGTTGTCTTCAATGGACAGTTAGGCTTTTATTCGGCTTTCAACTGTTTTTAACCCAATAAACTATCATGAAAACCTGAATGCAATTCATGGATTTTTATGTATCATATTTTCATCGGAATTTGTTGAATACTAGTTGTTCTAAACGAAACGTTTACTAGTAAAAATTTACTTTCTGTTTTGCATATTAATTATGAAGATAATAGCAAAGTAGAACTTAAAGAACTTTTTAATGAAGAGATTGAAACCTCAGTTCATCATTAGTCATAGTCAGACGTCACTGTTTCCATGACCAAGTTTTTTTATAGTGAGTGATGAAGAGCAGAGGCTTGAAACTTTTCGGTAGAAAATTTGTAAAGTTCTTCCTTGCTGTTCCTTTCATACAGAACGTTTACTTAGCTCTCCTGTTTCCCTTACTGGTTGGATGAAGCATAACGGTTCTATAAAATTTTTGTTCAGTTTCAGAGAACTGGGGGCATTATCTTCATTATAAGCGAATAATGCATTGCTCAGGCAACATTGTTCCAAAGTTAAACAAACTCCGAACTAAACAAAAATTCCACTTCGTTTTAACTCGACTGTGAAATTTTTCCTGTTATTTTTCAATTCCTAAAAACCAAAAACTGATGAAGATAACTAATTCATTGAGAAACATAGATGACATGATTACACTTTCATTTTCTCTTGTTTCGTAAAATTTTTCCGAACGAAATGTAGTACATAAAAATAAAAATGAATAAGTAGAACAATGAAACGAAAGTGAATGTATGTATTTATATAGGATATGCTCGAAAGCACACATGGGTTGCGTGCAATTCAATATTATCAGCATTCAACGAGAATCAAACACCTAAGGCTCTTTCAGTATCGATGTTCATAATTCCACTCGAACCTACCACCAATCTAACGTTCTTTCACATGTCAATTTTGATTTTAACGCGCATTGACGAACCACGATCTTGACGAATACTATGTTCTCAAATTAATTGGTTCATTACGATTACGAATTGTTAGTATATGTGTAAAAAACGTGTTTAACTATAAAGTGTTGTGTGTTCTGTACATAAAATAGTTCTTTGTAATGAATGGTGAGTTTACGGATGTGTTTCATTGACCTCAGTGCCTAAAACTATAATGCTGCGAATGTAGTGTCGAGTAAAGGAGGAAAATAATCAGAAAGAAAAGTAAATTAGAATGTACCAAACTAATTTGAATAACTGCAGAACTTATTCTAGGGAGGTCAGAAATAAAATTTTGCTGCTCATCAAAAATTTTTGAGGAATAAATTTCTTTTTTCGCATTTGAAGCCAAACCTCGTCGCGTGAATTAATATTACATAAGCTTTATATCTAGATGAAGAAGTTCAATCATAATTGACAAGCAACTAAAATGAAAATAAGTTCATTAACTAATACCGCCTCGTTTCACGCCTGCAAAGAAGATCCATGTTAATTGAAACATGAACTGAAAAATCTCAATTGTTGAAATAGAATGCACGTTGATCATGAAGCCAATTTTTTAGCTATTCAATTCCGAAATTAAAAAACCTAGACGTCCAGAAATGTAAAAACTCTATAATACTTTTCTCCCTATAAAACCGTCGCCTTCTAGTTTCGAATGATTACACAAAATCTAAAAAATATAGTCAAATGTAAACGACAAGTTAAAGAGTCCTCTTTGCGTCGTCCTGAAATGAATTTATCGTATAAATTTTGCTAGCGTACTCCTCGACGACTACTTTTGTTTTCCCATTTGATTCTTGTTCAGCTAAAGTTTCCTTAACTTCTCTTAATTACGATCCTAGTGGAATTTTTTTAGCTCTGATAGGTACAAAATTAAAACTTCGTGAGCAAGCGGGCTTTGAACTTTTATTCCAATGTATTTAAGTTCTAACTATAGATTTGTCCACTGTTTAACCCACGATAATTCTTAGTAGCTGACGCGAGTTTTAGTTTCAATTTAAATTTGATTCTGTTGACTGAACAACTACGAGTTGTGTGACCTCGTGATATTGAACAGCGCGTTAACTTCACTGTTGCTTTGATAAATTTATAGGTTAAAGTAAGTATTAGATTTATTTATAACGATAACTTAAAACATTTTCGAAGAAAGCCATGGTTTTGGTTAGTGTAAATTTCATCGTTAATGATTACACTGAATAAGCAATAACGTGAATTTGTAAAATATTTGACGTTAGCATGGACTTATTCTCTCAAAATATATTCCCCTTGATGTACATTTACATAAGATTTTCAACGTAAACATAAATGAATCAGTAAGAATATTAGCTTGCCACTCACGTGGAACCTTTCACGTCAGCAAACATGTATTGTCCAAAAAAAAGAGATGAGATCGGGCTCTCTACATCAGTACCTAAAATTTCCGCTCGCAGTCTTATATTCCCGTCTCAGAGACAATAATATAAGTCTCTTGCCCCGTAATGGTCTTTGAAAATGTTATAATTGACGTCACAGCCACTATAAAGTTAGACTAGGAAAGGTGAACTTCTTTTCTTCAATGTCCGTAAGAGGATTAGGATCCTCGGAACACCTTTTTCCGATCGTCATGACCGGTTCCAGAGGAGGCGCAGCTCGTTCAGTGTGATTGCTGACTTAAATTAGAGGCGTCAGTGGCTACTCGGCTACAATAGAACCTTTGGACTGGTCTTCTTAGAAAAAAGTTGGAATTCGGACTTAACCGCTTCTCTTCTATGTCATTTCTGAGACAATCTAGCCAGTTTTACGAAGTAATTAACTCACTCGATAAAATTGCGCGCTGGTATTCAAGTTTTTACATCCTTCCCGAAAGGCTCACCGATAGTGAAGGTGATCGGAATGAAATGCCATAAAAACACTCATTCAACCCGTTTTAAGCGTTACCTTCATTTTAAGGACATGTTAAGAAAAGTTTTAGTTGTAAAGAACTAGTGCGTTAAACTAATACACGTGCTAAAATGTACGTATGCATATGAGTAATGCCTTTCCCTGAGAAATGATTGGTGGTAAGCTTTAAAATCTAACGAACTAGTACTCACAGAATCGAAGAGTCGACGTAACCTAATTTTCAATATTTAAAATTTTATTTTGGGCAACTGGTAGAATTGCTAGACACGAAAGTAAAGGTAGGCTGTACTTAAGCTTAACAATGCAAATAGGATTTTTGGTTTCGAAGAAGTACGAAACATACTCTTGGAATGAATTTCTTCACTTCGGCTTTCAAGTGTAATTTTGTAGACAAAATTAAACCATTCATTTCCATTCAATATTCCCTGATATCTTGTTGGAAAAAAAATTCTGCCAAATGAGATCACGAAATAATTTTATCAAACAAATTTTCTTCATTTCCGATTATTTCTCATATTAATTTTTATTGTTTTATTTGATAGTGTGTACGAATAAAAGATAACCATTGTCTTCAGTTTAAATGGAGATTAATTTGACCTCTCTTATGAAAATTTTCCATGTTTAGAGATTTTAAATTTGTTTTAAGAAACAACTTTGACAAAAAATCATCACAACTGAAGAGAAATTTTCCAGTCAACACTGATGAATTCCTAATAAAAATATGTTTTAAAACCAAAATAATTCTTCATTGGTCTGATCAACTCTCACTCTAAATACACCTTCAGAATATCAAAAAGTATCTAACCCTTTTGGAAGTCGTAAAATTTGAGTTGCTGGGCATAAAAATTGGATTCCGAGTAGTATGACACGAAAATATTTCACGCAAAATTAGACTCGCTCCATTTTCTGCCCCGTCTGTGCTGCACATTACGTCAAATTGCGCCAGGATATTATGTTTGAGGTCTTGTCCTGGCAGCCAAAAATGGAGAAACTCATGAATACAGCGAGAGGAAATTGAGCAAAATATCCATTTGTACAGCAGCTTCTATAAGGAGAATATGCTGGGATGATGGCATTGCTCCTGAAGATTATATCGTTCCTGTGATTATATCTTCTAATGAAGGATTCTGAGATGAGTAAAAATATGGAATTTGATATAGAAGCAAAGACGGTGCACTTGCATATTGAAAAGTTATTGAGAATACATTTTTTTCAGAGACGGACTGAAAAAAACATGGCTTTCCTCTTGATGAAAAAAATTGAATGAAAAATCGAGAATAATTTTAGCAACTAAAAGGCATTGATGTATGAGGTCGTATTATGCATATTTTTCGCAAGGATGATACTAGATGTAAAATAATTTCCTAGACTTTGAACGGCAGTCACAAATAATAACAGAATAAGACGCTGCTTAGGAACATCGAACTTAAATTCATCACTTCGTGTCGACGCACAAACCTCGGACGATTTAAAATCACATAAAAAAGTTACGATGGAAATCAATCGGTTTACCAAATCTTTAGTAGTTACTCGATAAAATTTAGCCGTGCCTCTAATAAAGTTAACACCAGAAAAATCATCGTCGGATTTTTGGTAAGACCTTTCATTTTCATCTGAAAAAATAAAGACACATTTTATAGCCGTGAAGATTTTTCATTATGTCGACTCTGATCCTTACATCATGTACAGTAGATCGACACTAGCGGAAAAAAGTAGAATGAATTTCATATTCTGCCGGTTCAATTTGTGCTCCAAACCTGATAAATGTGTTGGCTGAATTGTGGTTAAGGTTAGCTTTTCTATTCATTGAAAAACCACTGAAATCAAACGATAAAGTTCATGAGCAAAAACAGTTTCCGTTTCATCAAAAAAAATTCATCACTACCTCAGGGAGTGATGAAATTCCTTTGAAACACGGTGGGTCTCTACCCCAGGTAAATCACCATCCCAGGGAAGTCACTGCCTCATTTAGTGACTTACCTTGGGTAAGTTGATATAATAGGGTGGCCAAGAATCAAATGAGTTTGTATGAGTGAATGGGTAAGTCTTTATACAACCTCGATATTGCTCGGCAAATGGGAGTAGTTCTCTAATGCCTTCAAAAAGTTAATTTACGCGCACATAGTTTTCCAAAATTCGCTCGCAAAATCGCTGAGTTGCAGGAAGTGGTTAAGTAGCATAATCTCTGATTGCACGCTCTCCTGTAAGTTTACCGAGACTCCAAGATGCCAGTTAGTTACAGTATAATACCGCACTTCTGTATCAACTAAAGTTGAAAAACACCGCGGTATGAAATAACAATTACTAGATGTTTATGCGTAAGACTCATGAAAACACAGAGAAATTGGAAATATCTTGCTAAAAATGGTATATTTCAAATGTTTGTGTTCATTTCTTTTTATTTACCATGTATTCTTTACCTTTCATGTATTTTAAATTCATTTATTTTACATTTCTACGTATTCATTTCCTTCAATGTTTCGTGCATTCATTTATTTTAATGTTTCTATGCATTCATTTTATTAGATAATTTTTTACGAATTCAATTCCTTTGATGAAGTGCATGTTCATGTCTTTCCATATTTTTTCGCTATTCTATCAAATTTCCCATTTAAAACATGAACGATCACTCAAGTTAGTGAACCCATCCCTTGAAATTTTCTTGTCATGCCCTCACTTACCACGATGATTTCATCATCTCAAGAACTGAGTCTTTCAGCTATAGAAGCAATTTTCATCCTCGATGCAAAAGTTTTTTTCAACGGTCTTCATTACCAATTATTCGGCGGCGGCAGCCTTTCAGTCATTTATTCGATATTTTTGGCTCTAACTAGATCCGGGCGTGTACGAGGCAACTTAAATATCACTGAACTTATGAGTTATTATCAATGTTCCACTACCCTGACTACTCGGCTTCACTTCAACTGCCTAATTTTTCAAAGAAATCATATTCTCCAATATTAATCGAATTCAATGCAATTTCTGTAACATTGACATAATTTTAGCAACAGTTGCTCCTCACGGGGACAGGAAATTTTGGTGCTATCTTGTGCGATCGTCAAATTCAAATTTTAGCAACCAATTCCTGATTGGTTACCATCGTGGCGAGTATCGTTGCTATTCAGCCAGATATCATTACCCAGTCTTGTTCAACTCCTCAGTAAAGCCGATGCTCAACTACGCATTTCCTCAGCTGCACAGCACAAGCCGTAATAACGTCAGTTTCGTGCGCTTGGTGAGTCTTCGAGGAATTTTTGTTTGCTAAATGTTAATTTTAATTATATTTTCATCCGTGGAGGATGTTATAGGTTTATCTTTTTCGTCACACAACCTCGGGTTCGTTGGTTCATCTCCTGTATGAATGTTTGAGTGTAGGCATTGAAACAATTCGAGGTGAAAAAATAATTGGGAATATCTTGTGATTTCAAAGCTAGAAAAAACATCCGAAATCCTCAAGTCCACTTCACGAAAGTATTAAACTCACTCCACAATGAGAGCCCTCTAAAGCTAACTCAAAAAGTGAGGTCACTCAACAAGCTCGAAAAAAATAACTATAAATAGGGAGAAAGTCCGGTAAAAGAAGTGCATCTAGGTGCTAGCGTATTAACAAAGCAATATTAGGAACCAATCTTGCTTGATTTAAGTCATGCTAAGACCACTAAACTTAGGATGGGCCTTTAGGTATTCGCCGTCAAATATAGTTCCAGCATGAGGGATTTCTGATCCATTCCACCCATTAAAGCTTGCTCACTTTAAAGTGAAAAGTATTCGGTATTTTGATACGTAAAGTTTATAGTGTGTACTTATTTAATTCGATTTAGTTTTTTTGCTACACCACTCACGATTGAAAAAACACTCTCAGAATCATTTTCCAGTAAACATGTTTATTTTATTATTTTCCATACATCTAAACAATGTTTATTATGAAGAGCACGACCCATGAGGTAGAAAATGCCATTAAGTTTTAAATGATTCCTGCATTTCGAAGGAATCGCCTGGCAGTCACGCACCACGGTCGGTTTCAACGCTCATCAGTCCAAGCGGGTAACTCTGCTAATTTAGAGCGCCTCTCACGGAATATCGATAAGGTCACCTTCCGCCCTCTGCAGCTGAGACTGCGAGGTGCATTTCTACTCTCCATTGTCGAATTAAGCCGTTAATGATCTAATCAGGAACGTCAAAATGAAATGGAATGAAAAATCGAAAACTAATTAGCTCGTTCTATTCGTGAACGAAATTCTCAGAAAACAATTCGAGGTAATTGAAGCGCGGAAGCAAGCGATGGATGCAGCCGTTCAGCTACTAAATGTGCCAAAGCTGAGCGAGCAATACGTTTGAGTCGTATTCGAGCGAAAAATTTATTATTTCTGAAAACTCGAGGAGCAGTTCGAGAGAAATGAAGTGATAAACACTTCTTACTGCTGTTCATTTTGCGTAATTGTTCAAACTCAATTCATTGTTTTGCTTTTGTGCTCACAAACCAAGAAGTTTTTTCCGTTCTATAATAACTTACCACATGATCGTTCTCAAGGTGCAAGTTGCATAACGGGCGGGAGTTGTCTCACATGGTGCGTCTGTTTTTCATACGTTGAGTGTTAAAAATGATTAGCGACACTTTGACAACAGGCAACGCAAAAACAAGCACTTCTCCATGAATGTCAATTATTTAAAAATTCCTGAATTTTCGAGATACTGAGGCTTAAAGTTTAAACTTTGAAATTCAATTTTTCTCATTTTCGTGTCCTTGAAACGTAAATTTTGAATTGATTTTCACCCTCAAATTTGGCACGACTCGAGTGCTTGGTGTTTACAAATCAAGCCACGCTGTGACATAGTGTCGACACTCGACACCAAAGCCCGTTTGTCATATGGAGAAATGGTGGATTTCTAAATGGCTTATAGTTTGGCCAATGGTAATGTTCGAGGCGCTGCTTGGTTGCATCAGGAGCATTTTCCAATGGAAATTTTCCCGGACATTGCCTGTTTACAAATACCTATCGTCGTCTACGCAAACGTGGAGGCTTTAACGAGAACAGGAGATGCTTTGGTCGGCACAAGGAATGATGTGATTCAGTTGAGAACGACGTGCTGCAACACTCTCGTAACAGGCCTCATGCAACCACCTGGGCTGCTGTACGTAACTTAAGAATACCAAACCACGTTAACGTACGGCACATTCTCTGGTAAAATAATATACATCCTCGCAATTTCGAGAAATTTAAGGATCTGCCCCTGATCAATTACATCCCTCGCGTACAGTTAATTGACTCGTTGGTGCCAAGGGCAAGGATACAACGATGAAAATTGCTCAAAGCTTGTTCACTTTACCGACGGAACCCCGTTTACACTCAATGAACACAACTAGCTCAACTTAGGAGAGGATTACTCTCATGAAGTGCATTGGTTCAATTACCAATATCAATTTAGTGTCAATGTGAGTGTTGTCTTTGTTAGTAATTGCTTTTTTGGGCCATATCTGATGTCGTTTCCTGTAAATGGACCAGTTTGTTCCACGTTTCTTTGCGACGTGTTGCCTGAACTGCTGAAAGATGTTCCTTCAAGTAGTCCCCGTCAAATATATTTCCAACACGACGGAGCTCTGACCTATTCCGGCAGGAATGCTCACCAATATCCGAACGACGCCACTGCGTAGCAGTGAACGTAATCCATAATGGACTAGTGGCATGGCCTCCAAGTTCTCCAGACATCAGTCCGTGAATTTTTTCTCTCAGGAACTTAAGGAAATCATTGGTTCACTCAAAATCGTAAAAGTCTTAAGTACACTTTGTTGCATGGAGAGTGGTCGCAGCAAATAACATTATGGATTGAAAGACAAAGATTCCTTTAGTGTCCAGCGATGCATTCAAAAGAGATACTAAACATGAAATTTGTGAGTCATTTCAAATAGTTGAGTTTTTTTATAAAACATTTGTTTTTCTGACTTACGTTTGTATTGTAATATTCTTCAAACACTGAAATATTATTAATGAGGCAATAAGGTTAAAATTTAAATCTCAGTGTCTTGAATAATAACGAGTTTTGAAGTTTCTGTTATTCGTAAGAAAATGTTCATTCTCAGTACCCCTGCGAACTGCCAACGTCTTTAACTTTCATTTTCTCGAATTCCTGTTTTCTTTCAATATCCTTCATTTTCGATATTGATGACAATTCCTTTTAGCTTTAACCAATTTTAACCTCTTTGAAATCATAGAAATATTCATGAGATATCTATCCATGCATTTTGAGACCTTACCATGACCTGTTAAACATCAAGGGATTGAAAATTCCACAGCTACAATGTTATGAAACCTCGGATCATTGTCGTCTAGATTCTTTCACTGAGAGTTCTTGTCAGGCTATAGTTTTAGGTTTAACTCCATGTTATTACTGTCTCAAGCTAGTAGAACTTGTGTGGAACGTATTTGAAAGCCGTGTGAAGCAACTCTTGCAGGGAAGAATAATGAATGTTGATCAAGGCGCACGGGAGGGTAATGGAGGCTTAAGCAAATGAAACAATTATACTTTCTTGACACGTGGGTCGCGATGTGAGCCGCCGGTGTACAAGAAAGGAACTTTCATAATGCTGCTAACCGCCCAGTAGGCACAGACTCAATTTCCATAAATATTTAATCAAAGCTAAATTAAGGCACGATCCAGTTCATGTTTAGTATTTTTGAGATTGCTTCTTACAATTGACTTTAAATTTGAGTTGAATCTTGAACTTCTGTTTACCCATCTTAGTGAACATGTTAGCTATAGTTTTGCCGATGAAATTTTCTTTCCCCTTAGAAAAATGTTATTCCTTTGCAACTTCACAAGAGACTCGTGAGGAAAATTCAAACATTGAGTTTATCTGTGGTTATTACTTGCGTTTTTTTAAGTTACTTTTTACATAAGAAAATATAGACCTTTATGTTATAACTGCTTTCAAAAGGATAAAATAGTAAACGCGTTCAAAATAATCTGAAATATGACTGCATTTGTTGTACGATATACTCGTGGTATTGTCGAGTATTTTGTGTATGTTGTAATAAAATGCGCATATTTTACCTAGAAAAAGTCATCAAAGGATATTCTTATGGAGTGCATAGATAAAAAATAAACATAAATATATATATTTACTAGATATGGTCAAAACTAACATGTAGAAATAGTATTATTACTTAGTTCCTCATGGTGGGATGCTGGTCACTGAAATTTTAATTTGATGAAATGGAATTTAATCTTAACGAAACCAAATTTCTCGTTCAAGTAACCAAAAGTTGTTTCAAACAAATCTAATTTTGCTTCGATGAGATTCAATCTTCGTTTGATGAATTCTAATTCCATTTTGCATAATTTAGTTTTGTCTTGATGAATTAGGTCTTATGCTCAGGAAATAAACTTGGGAAGTTATTGATACAAATTAAGGAAAAATTATTATTGCATTCCGATAGATAACTAAGTCGATAGATCTGAAGTTTAGTTCTAGTGTGTCTCACATACTCTTGAGTGATAGGTTTCTAAGTATCAAGATATATAATTTTTTCTTAAAAATTTACCCGCGCATGTTCAAATTAATGCAAGCACAATGTGCTGGTGTAGAAATTTTATATAAAATTTAAGAGGTTTCTTGAATTACCTGAATCGCCTGACGATCTATATATTGTGAATTCTTCAAAATAATTCGCAAAAAATGTGTTTTTTATCAAAGTTTCAACTCGTGATGTTGGTCTGAGTATCTAAGAGTGCTGGATACTATATTGTATTTCCGTTCAATGCTCCAGAAAAACGAGCATACGAGAGGCTTATATTGCGTAGGAGTGGGCATGGAGTTTGTAAAAAAGTTGTTTATCAGATCATCAACTATATTTCTCTTAATGATAGACAGTTTAAATCACGAAGAGATATTCATTATCAAAACCGTAACTTCAACGAATTTATCTAGTATGAAATTTATAAATTAAATTCCCCTTGAATTCCTTAAGAGTCAAACACAAAGTTTTGATATAACTAACAGTCCCTCAAATTAAGACGTATTTCGCTTACGAATAAACCCATTGAAGACTACGTCGTAAAAATAATGACCAAGACTTACGTTGCCAAGTCCAACCCTGTCTAAGCAGCATCCGATTGCGAGATAACACGTTGCGTAAATACAGAATTCATCTCAAATGTTCATTTTCTTGAATTAGTCCTTGATTCGAATGTGTAAATTCACCAGCTTGCACAAAATTATGCAGCGAGCGCAGGCCTTAACTTGCAAAGCTGAGGCGATGGAATGACAGACGCCTCGGCCTTTGAAGTCTCTCGAGCGGTCCCTGCGCAGCGTGACTCGCCAGTCGAGTGTCAGCACGTGGCTTGTGATTGCCATAAGAATATGACTAGTGATTGCCTCAGGAAAATGACTAGTGATTGCCTCTAGAAAATGACTTGTGATTGCCTCTGGAAAGTGGTTTGTGATTGCCTAAGGCAAATGACTTGTGATTGCCTCAGAACAATGACATGTGATTGCCTCAGGAAAATGGGTTGTAATTGGCTGAAGGAAAATGACACGAGCAAACATACTCCTCTCAGTTCGAGAGTGTGGTCTGAGGGGGAATAAATTACCGAAATAACTGGAATGCCTTCAATTTTAGCCTTTAGCTCAATGTGGTCATGCGTGTCGAGTAACGTGGGGCGGATAATTCAATTTGTTGAGTCAATTTACCAAGTTAAACAAATTAATTTTCAGGAGGTGGTTCTCCAGCTCAGTGAAATAAGTATCTGTAATAAAAAAGCTAAAATTATCTTATTAACTGGCTGAAAATATGGTTGAAGAAAATACACAAAGTGCAGCAAATTTGGGACAGGCTCATTAAAATCTGAGTGTATAAACCGGTTTTGCAAAATTTGTAACTAAAATTTATACAAACCATAATACCTTCGAAGACTTTATTTCATAAATTATGCTGATGAGCTTCTTAGGAACAGGATCTATCGAGCAAAAGGTGCATTTGTCGTATAAATCATTACTAAGTACAAACATCATTGGATGTTTCATAGACATGCGGTATGAAAAAACAACTCCTAGTATAAGACAAAAATGAAGAATCATAACCTGAATGGTAAAATGTTTACATGCTATCAACCAGGAATGAAACGAGTGGAACATAGCAAATAGAAAGCCAGTCTCATGGTATATCTCAAAGCATCATTTCATTTCTGCACGAGTCGCATGCTGCACAAATTCCAAGTAACCGTGTCTCCCATTACAGAAATGAACCCTGATGTTATTGCAGGGAAAGACGACTCTTAGAAAGAGGTCACGCTCTTAACGCAATGCCTTCTGTTCTGTGTTAAATTTCGTTAGCTATATCGCCTCATTTACTGCAAACCAATATTCGCCAGAAACGTTTGATTGCCAAGTGCCCGAAATTTTGGGCTTTAGCGTTGCCTATCAAGTTCAATAATTCGTTCCAGGATATCATTCTGTAACATTAGGCCTTGGCTTATTTAAAAAAAATCTGTCACTTTAGAGACGCATTATTATGACAGGTTGACCTACTCATGAAGTGTGAACTTAAATTATCTGAAATCGGAAAACGCCTGATTTATCTCTTATATGGAATAAAATTTTAGAGCCTTGACGAATAATAACGGTGAATTTTAGAATAAATACGTAAATCCTTACGCGTTTGTATGAAATCTACACCACACCACTGTCTCTTTGCGGAAAGAATGCTCATGAGCATGTTGGAAACGAAAAATAACATAATTTAAACTTATCTTTCAGTCATAGAAATTTGAAAACTTGAGTGTGGCAGATTTGGTCTATTCAAATTCGTAAATTATTCTATAAAACGTTGCATCTAGAATTAACGTTGCAATTTTAAACATCATTTGAATTCAGTTCAATTTAACAATTCTAATTTAACAGGATTCTATCGCTAAAGTTTAAATTGTAAATCTGTTCAAACTCGGGCATTTGCTCGATCAGTCCCCGCACCACAATCTGGAGCCGGAAACATCCTCGAGCTAACGTCAACGATGGCAGATTTTGCCTCAGAAAGGAGAAGCTGGGTGCTAAATTTTCTTCATGTTGGCGCTCACTGAAAATATTTTCGATCATATTCGGTTCGACACAACACATTTATTGTAATGTTTTGCTTTATTTCTCCCTCGTAGCCGTGGGTTGAGGGTCAATTGAGGTATCGTCTCTGAAATTAATTCCTGCATAGAGTAGCGGTGTTATTTTGAGGTATGCGCGAGAGGCTGGACTGCAAGTATCTCCTTCAAATACGTCGAATGGAGCACAACCGATGTACGAATTTTAGCATTCTTCGAATTTTAGGCATGCTTTCATCTCGCCCATAAACATGCAGGCTATTCACTTCAAAAGCGTACACAGTGAAAAATTCAAACTTTACATCCATATGCTAAGAAATTTTCTGTAACATTTCTTTCGAACGTGAAGTATTCCTTTGGTGAGAGCAAAAACTGTATTATTTTCAGTAACTCCCGAGAGAAGTAATGCCAAAAGAGTAAACACATTAATTTGCTGGCATTCGAATAAAAATACAGATATAGTAGAGAGGAGTATTCCTAGATGTGTGCTGGTATTCAATTTTCTCACGATCCATTGCAAATACTGACAGTGTGTGTGAACGTGTTAATGAATTTATGTTTGTGTATAGTTTTATTGTCAATTTGTTCACATTACACCGAATAAGGTGCGTGAGTGTGTTTGTGTATGAGTGAAAAAAATGTACATTTTTCAGACAGATCACATTATACAGTGGAAACATTCTGCATTATCACGAACAAAAAATGTGTAATCACATTGGAGTTTTATTTGATGGAGCACATGAACGACTTTGTATTCACGTAACGTTTTTTTTTTTATTTTTTGTAGAATAAAAGGCTTGCCTCAGCGAACTGGAAAACAAACAAAAGCTTTACATAGCGTTCTATATAAGTTTTTTCCACCCAAAATTCTGTGTACCCATGTTTCGCTTCAGATCCTTCAGCATTTAATATTCAGCAACAATTAATGAAATATCGTTGATTTTCCTTGGGTATTTACTTCGTGGGCTGAAAATCAGCAAGTTCTTGAAAGATCTTTAATCTAGTTTTTCACTCAAACAGATTCACTTTTGTTTTTACATCTTCCATGCGCCAAAAAATACATTTATCTCCAATTAAAACAACTCCTAACAAGCATCATAACATCGATTAACTTTAATTATGGTCTTTGAAGTGAACATGGACGGAAGTCAATAGCAACCAAGAAATCAACTTATTTCATTTATTCAATAGCAACCCTAACGAAGGACGTAATAAACTTCAATATTTATCCAAACTTTCACAAAAGACCTTCCGTCACACTGGCGCTCAATGTCAAACTCGCACTCACAATGTCAAATTCACGGAACGGTCGCAGTTAATTCTACCGCCCGACGCCGATGACTCTGCGTGTTGTTTGTATTTGTGCTCGTCGCTTTCTTTGTTTTTGTGCTCAGGCTCGTCTGTAGAATTAAGGCTTTGGAGCTCTGCACTTAATGAAGACCAGGACTTCATCACGAGACTTTGTTGCTCTCGTGAACAACGCTGACGTTATATGCGTGAGCAAAAATAATCGTAAATAAATTAGAACACATGCTATGCTAACCTAACGATTTCTTGTGTTTCGCATGAATGATGTGTGTATGAGAGAGAGAGAGGTATAAAATCTTGCACAAGTTTATCACTAAGCATTATGCGTGTAAGGTAAACAGGTGATTTTTTAGCTTTCTTAAAATTGCAACACTTTGTGGGCTTGTGGGAAAATATGAGGAACAATATAACTAAAAATTTAAACTGTGTTGCAGGTATGAACGTAATTTAAAAGGTGCTTGCATTTAATGAGCATGACTGGCGCTGCTTAGTCCTAATTTGATGCGTCATGGAAATCAAATTGAGTTGATTGTTATATTATATACCAAAATAATACTGAGTTAGCAGTAATGTAGGTTTAACTCTGTCGCTTAATTCCCAAAAATGACACATTTTACCGAAACACCCATTTCAATCACACATGGAAGCATTTTTGTCGAATAAGAATGAATTCCTCAGTTCGCTCTATTAATACCCTTGATACAGATTTTCAACAACCTTTATCCTTATAACATAATTATTTCGTAATAATACCCTGGGAGTGTAATTTTAATTATTCGTCTCAAAAACGCAAAATTTTAAATACTCCAGAACTGAAATTCGCTAATGAAATCTGAGAAATGCCGCTCGTACCCACCTGTTCTTTGGAAGCTCGTTCAAAACTTTTGCATGCACAACTCGTTAGGGTCTGCGAAATAAAGTCTCTGATTAAATTTTCCCTGTGAGCATTAAGTACAATTTTTATGAATCAGTGATTCATTCATAACCCAGCAGCTGCACGATATGCATGCAGAAATATATTTATAAAGTCTATATCTGTTCTCAAGTTTAGTGTTCATTTTACTCTTGTTTCACTGTAGCGAGCATCACTAAAATATGTTTGGGTTTTGAGCATACTTCTTCTTAAACATTTCAGATCGATAAAAAATAGAGTACAATAATGAAAATATACAAACGCTCGCAAGTAAATTTCATGAAAAATACGAGGAGATGATGTAGTTAACTTATTAAATAAATCACTCAATGGCATTTATTACATGCTTAAAAAAGATTGCGTGCAGCATTGGCTCATACGAACAAATGAGAAACAAAAGCATAGGTACTCAGATTCACAAACTCAATGAATATTTCGACGCAAAATCTCCTGGGGCAGTAACCGACTTGGCAACATCTCGGCATGAAGTCAATCAAGTCTGGAACACTCAGTTACCAAGGATGTTAGCTGCCACGCGTTGACCAGTTGTCTGAATATGCCGTCGGTGTTTCACGTCCTTCGGCCCCCAAGTTCTCACCAGAACTAAAACCACTACGGAAAACTGAGCTGGTCGGTCCAAAACGTCGACATGACGATAGCCATTGCTGCGCCTGGCGGGATGTGTATCTAGATCTTTACACTGTCAGAAAGGAAAGTTGGTGCACTATGATCTTGATACTTTAAAGCCCATCATTGTGTGAGGAATGTTTTTATTCCAGTGAGGATGCAATGTAATTATAATACGTAATCTATTGATAAATTACTGCAATTTATAGCAAAGGCCAACGCTTCTTTTATTCTCTGAACACAACAAATTTCAAATGATATTTCTTCATTTTTTGAATGATTATTACATTCTTGATACTTTAATTTCAACCTCTTAGGCCTTATTCTCATTTAGTTGAGTGCATTTTTGCGAAAACTTTATTCCCTATTTTTTCTCAAGCAAACATTGCAATTTTTTCTCTCAATTTTATTGCTTTGATCCTTGTTTTCGCAATTAATTTATTTTTTGTATTTTGTTTTGCCCTGAAGGACTCATACGACATCACTTATTATTCGTTCCATTAAATCACGCGGAATTCGTTCGCTCTGATTTACATTCGTCGTCTCTCCTCCTCTCCGGCTGATCCTTTCGAATTTCACTGCATTTGGGGGCGTGAGCAGCATTTAGTTTTTGTTCACACATCGTAAACATCAAACTTACCACCAAATTTTGCAGCTTCATTAAACACTGCCAACTTTTGTGAATTGCTCCAAATTTTGTGCTGCAGTTGCTTAGCATTTGACTAACATAGATAAAAAGTTCATGCACTTTGAATGACAAAGCGACAAAAAAATTGAAGAACTGAAAGGAGAAATCAAACTAATGGCAGATGATATTTTAACCTGTGCAATGTTAGCATTTCAAGCATGCGAATAAATCATACTTCTCTTAGAATTATTAAACCTCACAGGAAAATTTCTACCAAACTATGTACTATAAATGCTTCGGATTTTTCCATGCCTACATCGCGCAAGAACAACATATGATAGTCCAATCCCGGGTGCCGAAACAATAGCAATTTGAACATTAAATTAAAGTGCAAAGAGTTAGGAATATGTGTCGCATAAAGTAGCTTTCTACATTGATGTTCGACATACACGAGCTGATGTTGAATTGTGAATGTGTTGATTTCCACTATCTACAGGCACTGATGTCTGTGCATTACAACGGCAGTTCATGCAACAAATTAAGATACGTTTTGATCGTACTGGCCTTAACTGCTTCTCAGAACACTCATAAGTAATTGCATTGTATGAGTAGTCGAGCTCTATTACTTTTGTACTCTGAGGCTTCCAAAAACTGGTACTCATCCTGTTTGAAAAAGTGACTGATTAAACAGCTAAACAACTTTTGGCAAATAATCTTTTGCATTGATGCATGTGAATTAGGGTAGTTACTCCCAATGGTTTACACTTACGGTTTCCCTTTTGGAAAGAACTCACTATCGCCGTTACATTCTTTTCATAAAACTAAATGATAAAACTATACCTAAAATTCAAATTCGAATAAAATAATTTTGATGCATAGTTTAGAAGTGCAAATCCGTTCAATCATACATTCAGAAGTTATACCAATCAAATATTTGAGTTGAAACACTCGTCCATAAAATGACGTATTTTCTTTCATTTTATAAAGAGTGCTGCAAAAATTGTACAGACATTTTGGATTATCGAACAAATAATTTTCCAACTTACAACGGTAGGTTTCTAGGAGAAGTGAACCTAAAGTAATGTTCGACTAACGAGTAGACTTTTTAACCAACTTAAACGTTCCAAATCAAAAACCAATTCATGATCAGAATAGTGGATTCTAGCTACGATGCATCTCTGGAAACGAGTCGCAAAAGATTTCGCACTTCGTACCAAGGAGATTTCTGTGCACACTTGCACGTTGAATCGTATCCCAAAGTGTGATCTACGACGATACACCTCATCTTTTAGTATGTCGAATAACGAAAGTTAATTAGCGGAAAGCTTTGAGAGAGTGCAGATAATTCAGTAACATTTGGTAACTTTCACTACAGCTTTAATAACCTGCTTGCGCTCGTCGATGCTGAAATGTGAGACAGCCATTTTGCGCATCTTTTCCAACAATTCTACCTTCTGCTGAGTTAAATTACATTCAATTCGTTCAGAAATTCAAACGGGAAGATAAACCATTACGTTTCCTATGCTAGTGGAAAGTGCACACACATTTTTTGAAGCGCCTCTATATGAAACTGAAGGTTTGTGCCATGACGAACGACAGAATTTTTTGATCAGAGCACAGTCGAAATAAGCACATTTTCCGCAGCCAACAACTAAAGCCTTGTGTCAGGACACGCATATCAAAATAAGAATGTTTTTGTCAGCCACCGACCCAACTTTGTGTCAGGACGCAGTCGAAATAACAACGTCCCCTGAATGGCATGAAATAAAAATATTTGGCGAGGCACTTTAGTCTAGTTTGAAACAGTTCTACGAATTACAGTAAACTTCCGGCCTCATAAATGGTCGGTTCTTCTTTTTAATTCGCATTTGGATTAAGACGATTCTCGGGCTATTTGAAATAAAATTTTGTGATCCTTGCCACCGTGACATGAATTGCGATGCTTTACTCATTGCAACACCTAAGACATGGAAGCTTTTAGATTGATGCTCGAATGGCATTCACCTGATCAATGAAATCGATCGAGGTTTAATATTCCCATTGCTAATGACTTTTTACTAAATTTAGTTTCCAATTTACTTCTGGGCTAATGGAGTTATTGGCATTATTACAAATAGCGGTGAAATGATAACATGGCTTGTAAAAGAAATTCTTAGAGAGTAGAGTTGATTTTTAAGAGGGCACAAGGTACCATGAGAGCATTTCAAGAACACAAAGTTTTGATATTCTATTCCAATGTAATATTATTCAAGGTTACAATGAAAAGCTTTCCCCCACAGTTTCATGTATATCTCACAATTGCCTCAGTAAAGCCACAAGACACTCATTTTTACTTTTTTATTTTGTTCTTTAAAATTATACAGACCCCGCGCTATGACCTATGTATTATAAACACTCTTATTTTACCATTTGCAGTCATGTGTGCATAAGCCTCATAAAAAAATTTTCAAATATATTTCTGAATATTCTCACATTTATGCAAGTTCCCCATTCAACTTCAACAAATGAATCCTTCGATGAATACTTCACGCTGAATATTTCAAACTAGAGAACGAAAGAGAACTGTTTCCGAAACGAAGCCATTCAAGCCTGTGCACACATGCAGAAAGCAATTACACGCGCTCGTGCACAACATTTCGCAATACGCTGCAAATAATTCCGCAGTATTTGTTAAAATCATTTGCAAAGCAACATAAAGAGCTGAAGGTGAAATGACGTCTGCATCAATCAGCGTGAAGTATGAAGAGGCGATTATAACTTCCGCTGTTGTGTTGCTCGAAACAAACGTGTTCTTCAGCGCTCTGGCTCCGTGGGCAGCCTGAATTATGAAGTGCGCTTGGTCAGCCCGGCAAAAAAGGAAGGCTTTCAGCAGTCGTGAGAGCTCTCGCGTGAAATCCATGATGCATCTCGGTTTCACCGCAGACCAGACAGTCAAACGAGAGTTTACAGGAAAAATATTAGTTCGTGTGCACAGTGGAAAAGCAGAGGTAAAAGAAACCATTACGGGCGTTTGCAACAGCATGTACTTATTGATGTAAAATGTACGTTACTTTTATTTGTCCGAACACAATGTACCTGGCATGCCCTGAAGTTGTCTATAAATCTACCTGTCTGAATGAGAAATGATGAAGTTCGTTATTTTGTGCAATCTCGACAAAATTGTTTGGATTCTTTAGAGAGTACAAAAGGTGAATAATTGTGTGATATTTGTATTAACTTTCGGTGCTTAGAAGCGTTTTATTTTATGGATTACGCCCAAGATTTCACAAGAGACATGTAAACATTATAATTTAAATCTCACCCAAAATCGGAAGTATGAATGAAATATATTCAGTCACCACACAGACAAATCAATCGTAAGTCGCCATTAATATAGCCTCCGCCATGCCAAATTCCTGAATTTAAAATATTGTTCATTGACTTTGGGGAATCAAAAGCTGCCCATCATCATGGTAGCTTTTTAAATTTTCAGAACCTTCATTTCGAATATAAATGATTGTGTGCAGATCATTACATTTATGTGCTAAAATAGCATTACTGTTTCGTATCCTTAAGGGACCCTTTTAATTACTACGAACATCTTCATTGTGAAAGTATTTTATCTCTTGTATTATACTGTAACATGAATTCTAAATGATTGGTTTAGTAATCTTGGTTATAATAATCTAATGGAGCGCTCAAATCAGTGTTCGACAACAATACTCTAAAACTGAACATGCATGTTACACTATTTGAATGCCCCATATAATGTCTCACATTAACGAGTGCGCAAGCAAATTATTTTGATCTTGGACATACTATACAGGGTGTTGTGTATATTGTGTGTTGTGTATATTGGGTGTTGTGTATATTCGGTGCGCATATTTAACCATATACAGAAAAGCGCTAAATAAAACGATTTTTAGGAGTGACAAAACCCTCAAAACTCTTTCGTTTTCGAAGAATGATACCCTGAAGTAATTTTAGATTCCCGTAGGAATAGGCCAAAGCGCGCGCCAGCAGCCTGCCCAAGAGGTTGGATTTTACTCGTTGGCTGCATTTTAAGTCTATTCTTACGAAAATCTAAAATTATTTCATGGTACCGTTCCTCGAAAAAGACGGAGTTTTCAAGTTTTTGTCACTCATGAAAATCGTTTTATTTAGCGTGTTTCTGCACACGGTTAAAATGTGTGCATCGAATTACACAACACCCAGTATAACGAATTATGCGCGCGCATAAAATTGCTTCACACACGAACCCATTTCCAAACTGTAGAGACAGAATCTTTTTTAATCAGAACTTTGTACCGCTATGTACAAACTAAACTTGCGAATGATAAATTTCTGTTTCATTTTACTGCCACGTTGCACTGAATTAGAGCGCTCTATGCGCTGTTGTCCTAAGTGTGGGACTTGTGAGAATGTCTTTTGAAAATGTGCATCCCAATTGTTCGTAATATGTTATCTTATTAGGTATGATTAATTTTGAAAATTGTTTCATTTTAACGATCAGGTTTAAAAACATTTATTGCGATCATTTTTAAAATCTTAATTAAAGTCTCGCAATCGACTTTGGTTTGATAGCCTGATAGATAAGCGAGTGAATGCGTTAGAAAAATACAATGTTTACCTTTTCCACAAGATCATTTGGTCATTCTCTACGGTCTTTGAATTTAGATTATATTATTATAGCATTCAGATCAAAATCCGTTATCGAGCCGAATTTTTCCAAGCAACTCAACACTGAAGTTGAATCTGTTAAATGTGTTAGAAAAAATGTGTTGAATGTGATATAGCCACATGGTAACATTCTATATAGCTATAAAGTGACTGTATACGAGTATAGCTGAGTCAGCATTTGAACTTGAAGCACATCAGCCTGAACTGACGGCGCCTTAGACCACGATTAGCATTTGAAAGTTCACGTTTCTGCTGACGTGGTTCTTAGGTTTTTGACTGAACGCTCAGAACGTTAAAAACTTTCTCTTTAAATGATAAATTAGGCAACAACGGTGCAATAACTACAAAGTTAGAGCATTCTTTTCGTAAGCGCAAATGAAGGTGCTATGTATAATGGAACAAAATAAATTATGTGCTCGTCGCATAAATGAACAATATAAATTATTTATTTACAGGCCGCATGAATGAAAAATTAATATATTATTTCCACGTTGCATAATTCAACAAAATAAATGATTTACACGGAGGGCTAAGGAGTTCGTCACCACGCCAAAGTTTTATTTTTACGTAATATTTTTAATATTACGTAAATTAAGTAATATATTAATATATTAATATTAGTATATTATATTAATATATTAATATTAATATATTAATATTAATATTATTATATTAATACAAAGTTTTACGTAATATTTTTTCATGGCAAATATTTTCGCAGTTTTTTGCATAAATACACAAGAAAATACTTCCGAGAAGAAAATTAGGGGAAAATTTTTATATTCCTCTGAAGTTTGCTCTCGGTTGGCAACGGCATGGTAAAATAAATTAGTTTCTCGTATATTTTATTTCAAAAATCTGCGCAGTAATTTAATATATACTGCGATTTTCACTACCATTATGTATCTATCGTCTACGTGCAACTTTGATTCACTGATCAACTGAAAAAATGTGCCAAAGATTGTGAAAAATACAGGATGAACTCGAATTTATTTGCCAGATTTTACTGTTTCATAATGCTATGGCCTCTCGTCTCCTGTGAACTGAAGCCACTTCTGTTATGTCATTTTATAGAATTTAGCGAAGTTGAGCGGCATGGTTTTGTTTTGTTCGCACGCTACATGAAAACTAAAATGGTTTGTTTCAATTTAATTATCCTCCTTAATATTTCAGTGAGCCAAGAAATAATTTACCCAAAAATTTGACACCGTGTTTATTAATTTTTTTGTAGTTGCATCACTCCCTGCTGCGTCAAGTTAAGTGGAGTGCATTATTCCTCGAAACTTCGCCTTCAAATAAATGCAGTCAAAAAGTGTTGATACTCGTCTTCATAAATAGAGGTCTAACGAACATCTGACTCCATTTTTTGACAGTTTTTTCTAAGTAACTAAATTTAAAGTCTTTGCATAATCTTTTCGTATATGAAGCATTCTACTTTATGTTTTCTTTGTATTACATTCGATCATAGAACATCCAGGTGTGCTGAAAATATAATACTATTGTCATTCTGATGTCAATGACAAAATGAGGAAATCGTAGGACCGCTAAATTGCCTTATTGTAAATAATTTTTGGCTCCATCAAGTCAGGAAATAATTTGTTACTATATTTACATACTAGCTTCCCTTACACTTGATTAGGTAAATTAATTCAAACTGTCCTACACACAACAAAGGCGTTCCAAAGAGAGCAAGGATGAAAGCACCATTTAAAATGGAGTTAACGTGAACACGATGTCTTTGTTCGAAGGATATTCACACACAAGATCTCTTGCACATGGAAAAACTAAGTTGAGAAGGAAGGTTTTGAAACAAGGTAAAAGTTGAAGGAGAAAGTAAGAGCAACTGAAAAACGGGACAGCAGGGAACTGGAAAAGGTTGCCTGTAACAAAACAATAAACCGACTCCATTCCAGCAAAAAAAAGGCCTACCTGACTCTCAGCTCGGAACCTCCCATTTTACCTTGGAAGGTCTAATTTTCATTGATGTCATTACTGTGCCCCCTTGAAAGGAGCTTTCTCTATGAGAACAGTACAATTCATTTCAATGAAGTTCAAACAGTTGCACTACAGAAAGGGATTAGAATATAATCGAAATTTACTGTAGTAACATAACTGTTATTTTGAGAAATAGCGGTATCTTCTCTATTAGATACTTCAAAATGAGAGGCTTGATGTTCTGAAAAGAATCAGCTTTTAAATCTATTCCTAAATATCCAGTTCCCGCTTACATCATAAAGTGAAATTGTTAGTCAATGTCATTTTGCATTCTGTCAGACTAAACAAATATTCAGTCAATTCGGTTTACTCGTAAGATAAGTGTTCTGCATTGAATAAAACTACAAATGGTTTCCATAGGATATCCCAGAAGTCATTGAACTCTGTCGGGCTCAGAAGTAGTTATATCTCATCCTGTCTATTACAATAGTTTTACGTAATGACTCCACTGATGTATTGTTTCTGGAAATCAATCGCTCAGATTGTTTAATTTGTTACCAGAAAGTGCACAAAAATATGTTGTCGAAGCTAAGCGAAGCGAAAATAAACAAATGAGCTTCTTCGAAAGATTTTGTCGAAAGTTTTAATTGAAAGATGATATGAGCAAGACCTGCGTTGGTTCATAAAAATAAAATCAATGCAAATCGACCAACGCGAACTTCAAATCACCCTCAATGCCACTTCGTTGTTCACTTAGATTTTGTCCAATATTTTAGCGATAGAAAAATGCCATTAAAAACGAGAACTGTAAGGCAATCTAGCACAAGTGGCCTTTGATCTACTTAATGCTGAGTATATTTACCACAGGAAAGGTGAGACTCCCCCTCTTCAAAAGAACAACGCCAATAGTTTTGTTAGAAGTACGTAAATTTTGTTCCACGATGCTCTGGGGTTGTTCGAATTCAAGTAACCATGAACACAACTAGAATGCCAATAAAATCCGAATATTTTATCAAGATACTAGACTAAAACTTAAAACTGTAAATGTAGCGCCTTGGTCTGGGCGGGTGATTTATCTTCCGACGAGATAACGACTCCAACCTTACCCTGGTTCAGAGCGTCCAATATTCAGTGGAGTTTTGGCTTCAGAAAATTCAGTTCCGCGATGGCCTTCGGTTAGTCCTCAACTAATCCCATTGGAAATAATTGACGATAATTGAAAATCAAATAAGAAATGACGCTCCCGAACTCCTTCACGAATTGGATCGTGCAGTCATAGAATGCAAACGCATTCGAACAGAAACTCGTCAGTATCTCATCAGTGACTTGTAGGTAAATGCCAGCAATTCAAAGCAATGACAATCCATGCCGTAATTTTTTCTACGGTCATCCAGCTCGTTTTTTAATACCGAATGAATATTATTGTTCGTTTGACATAGCGAAATTTTTCTGTAATATATGTAAACTTTAATCTATCTTTTTTTTAACTTAAATTTATTTTTTTTACATAATTCACAACGCACAACAGGTAAAAAAAATTACATTTCATGTCCTTATAAATCAAAAATATAAGTTAATGACATGTAAGAACAAGATCTGTCGCTAGCTGTATACTTGTTTTTTATTTATATTTTGTTTGGTAATTAGGGATAACCGGAAAATCTTTTTTATTTTAACTCTTCGGTGTCATTATCAAACAAGTTCATTTTTGTACAGACCTCATCTATTTTTAAAAAAATGTCAAATGCTCTGACTTAAGCCCTTAACTTTAACAATAAAGGCAGAGACAAACAATGATTCGCAAAGATAGATGTTGAACACTGGCCTTGCAAAAAAATTAATCTACAATTATGAATTTTGATCCCTAACATACTACAACAATAGAGACAAACAATGAATAGCAAAGATAGATGTTAAACACTAGCCTTGTAAAATTTTAATTTTTCAATTCTGAGTTTTGATCACTGACGTACTGCAACGAACGAAGAAAAACAACCCAAGCAATGTTTTGTGTTTTAGCAGTATTCGTGTTTTAATTTAGTGTTTTGCATCATCATAGACAATATCTTCTTTAATTTCCTTGTATTGACGTCTCCAATTTGAAATGAAAAGAACCCAGACGAGAAAACAATTGCTTCAATTCAGCATTTTGTTCCCTGATGGACAACAACTCGCTCAGTCTTCTTGCATCGACGTCCTCAAATTAAAAGTAAAACAAAGACAGGCCCGAGAATAACTTGCCGGCATTTGGTGCGCCAATACACAAGGCTATGAAGCTCCACTTCATTCGGACGGCGACGCTGAAGTGCCGCCGAGCTCCGGGGCCAGGATGCGCTAGCAAGAAGCCCGCTGTCTTATGGCACCGTCCCACGGAATTTTTGCCCCATTTTCTAGGAGCAAAGTGGGTCAGGCTGACGCAATAGCTGCCTCATTCCGCACTCCCAACTTCCTTTTTCGCCGTGCTAATAAAGGGAGCAGATATTTTCCTACGAAAACCCTGAACGTAGTTGAATTTCCGCCTTCGCTCCATTCCGATGAGGCGATACCTAAAGAAAAAGTGCAGTAATTAAGTTTAAATGAAATAGGATGAGAGAAAAACCAATGGATTAACGTCGAAGCTTAATTTTGGTGAAGAATCAACGTTCTGTGTTTATTAAATATCTGTTATGTTCAGTTTAATTTGTATTGTAGATCTACCTACCAGCATGAAACATTGTTTGTTGGAATGATGATGTAATTTGGAGTTATTACAGCTACTCTTCCGAGAGTGGGGTCAATATCAAAATAATAACTGCTATATTGATGACGACACTATGTACTGAAACCACCTAATCAAATAAGGTTGGACGTTTCTTAGCTTAGTAAAATCCTTTGCACAAAATCGGCGGGGCTGAAGATCCTTCCGGTAGGCTTGATTTCTCGTATATACTCGTAAAACACACCAGAACTCGCGAGTAAAGCTAAAGGGAAAGCCTCTTTTGCAGCAGGTGAAAAACTCCCTCACGACTACCCTCTTTCCAATCAGAAAATATTTTTTTAAGGCAAATTATTGGAGTTTTACGAACAAAAATGCCGTCAATGATGAACAAGAAAAAACGAAGAATTTAGAAATGGCATCCCATTTCTGTTGTGTTCTAGATAAATTTAGTTTCATTTTAAGATTTGACTTGTGTGCTAAGTAGCTTACGCTAATATGCTTCAATTGAATCTAAGTGAACCATCTCGTTCAACTTTCTATTTTACAGTAAAATCTATGCGTTCCTGAAAGCCGAAGCTTTTGACTGTTATACTTTTTTGTTTTGAGTCATACCGTTTGTTCTGCGTCGATTCATTTCCCTCAAAATTCCCTTAGATTTATATTGTATGTCATCTCAGCTCGGATTTCAAATCCAGCTGCTCAGCGCTCTGACGTCAATATTTTTAAACTCATTTACCGTTCTTTCAGTCGCAGTCATTAGATTGGCTCTGGTGTCGGGTTGTCACCGACACCAGAACGGGGGAGAAACTGCATACCACTCAACAGTGAACTTCAAAGAACTCATTGAAAAAGAACAAATTAAACGATAAATACACAATATTACAGCATTTGTACCATATTTTCAGACAGAATACCTCATTTAACACAATACCATATTTTTCCCACTGTCTTTAAAAGGTTATCGAGCAAGAGAATATAGGAGTTTATGAACCAGCAGCGAATAAAACCAAAATGACCGAGACCTCTGGAAAACTTTAAAGCCAGCTTTGGTAAACTTACCCCCAATGTAATCAGCCACCTCAGCTTATTGGATGGTCGCCCTGATGCCCCCTGTCGAGGCCGCGACCATTTTGTTGTAATTGGCCTTCAATTATCATCAAGTGTGTCTGAATTTGCTGATTAGTCGGTTAACGGCTCTAATTGGCAATGACACGAAGCTAATGGGGGCATCACACTATGGACAGGGTGATGCCAGGCCGCATCCATGGGTCAAATACGGGAATGCGGGTCAATTTATAATTTTCTCATCGCTCTTAATTTGATTCGCGATCATTTGGTGTTCATACATCCTGTTGATTCTGGTTTTATTTTCTTCAACTCAAGGCCATCATTCCACAACATAGAAAAAAAATTTGTAATGCACTTGGAATCAGTTATTTACCTGCAAGCATTTCACGGACAAGTTTTTGCGTCTGAAGATAGATTTGAGCTTTGTTTATCATCAATACCATTGGTGGCACGTATATTCAGAACATTTCAATGCCGGAGTTCAAGAAATATATCCTCGTATAAGTTATCAGATGTTAATATGGACTATTACCTAATAGGCTGTTGGCGCGCAGTTTTCCTATTGTTATTTGTTTTATAGAGTTTCATTTCTCACTCGAGTGTGAGTATGTTAGGAATATTTGAAGTTCAGGATAAAATTTATCCATGAACAGAGCACCACAACAGCGAGCGAGTGTTTTGTTCTATCTCTGAAAAGCCTTAGAGAATGCATATGTTTCCTATAAAATGGGCTCACTTTATCATAATTTGTAAATTTTCCTCTTATTTCAGGTAAAACTAGTTACGAAATAATGCCGGCCGTACAATTAATTTTATTTAAATGAAAATGTGAAAATAATTCGTGCTTGAGTGCTACGATTGACTTCGAAACCGCTTCGGAAACTGCTGAGGAAATGTATTACACTAGACAGTTTCGCAAGAATCTGCCAGAGCACCACGGAACATTGCTCGCATCAGGAATAATTTCGAAGCCGGTAGAACTGTTCAGGACTTCCGCAAGCAGCTTCTCGCCTCATCACCGACATCCACCTATCGCGGAACTGAGACCCAATGGCTGGAAAAAGTAAGTGAATTCCTGCGAAATAGTTTCTTAAATTCTGTTCGCAATTCCGTGGCGCTTCTGTATTTTCGGGAACACGTCATCGCAATACTTCATATCTCAAAATTTAGTTGTCCATTTGTCATTACTCAGGAACAAGAAACAAAATCAATTATTATTGACAATCGTGGTGTAGGTACATTTATGGGGGACTCCCTGAATACCGAATAAAAAGAAGTAAATAGCTTTAAGACCACCTTTCGATAACGAGCCGAAACTCTACAAACAATTATTATCAAAAATTCTAGTCAAAATACCTCGTTTAATTTTGAACTGTACAAGTCGCTGTCAATAAAACCTTCTACAACAAACTGCAAAACGAACTTCCTTTGCCAGATTCAAATAATTCCTCGACTTCACGTATGCGTCGTTTCTTGCAGACAGGCTCGAAATTTACGAAGTAAAGCTCAATGCCGATGACTCTGGATTTCCATTCACCGTTCGGGAGATTTCTCTTAGGAAAGGTTTTGAAAACTTTAGGAATCACAAACAGCTGCTTTATAAGCGATGTTAAAGAGCTGAATGTTGGAGACGTTTGGTGTATAGCAAGTAACTGAATTCGTTTCCACACAACACTGACAGCGAAGTGGTTGTGACAACGCTCACACTGGTTGGCAACTTCACTGCGCAGGGAACCGAACCGTGGCTGTGGCCTCAAAAGTTGTCTTGATTAGCTGTTGCGAGGGTAAACATTGTACCCCATATTTAACTACAGTGCTGAGTATGCTTGGAAAAATTCGGCACGGAAACAGATTTTGAGCGACTGCTTTTAGTCCTGAGTTCCTTCTTCGCTATTTTGATGTGTGAGGAGCTATAATTTAAACCTGTAAATATAGGGATGATATTAGGTTCGTTAGCTGGAGAGCCTGACTATTCAACAAACGTCATGAGTCATGACATTTGTCTTGCAGCACGATAACACTGAAGAAAATATGTTGAATACCTGAAAATGACCCTAGAGTGAAATCCAGGGCTGAATCGATAAATAATAATGACACGGTAGAAAAATTCGAAAGTGCTCTGCAAATAATTATTTGTTAGAATGCATTCATAAAATGCGTTAACCAATTTTATAGCAAATCATCTTAAACGAAATACATTTCTAGTGTATAATAATTCAGTATATCTATTTTCTGACCCAACATAAGCCTCAACCAAGTCTTAAATGCAACTGCTCAGATACAACAATATTATGTGCATGTAAGTAATGCTATAATACAACTGCAGATTCATAACTCAAAAATATTTGAAGAATATTGTTGGTGAATTGCCCCTTGAAAGCCGATTAACATTGTGTCTCTTATTCAAACATACTTACCTTATTTGTTTCGCATTTACATGTCAAAACTAATTATGTTGAACCAGATTTATGCCAGGCCATTTTGAATTTTAATAATGGAATCAGTCAGTGATGTACGATTAGTGACAGCTTTGGGGTATTTATAACCTATGAGCTGTTTTAACATGTATGATTTCCGTTTCTTTTCTACACGATATGTAATATGAGCTCAAAGTAATGAATGTAGGATCAAACGACAAATCGATCGTCGATGAAAGTAATGATGTAATTCTCGTTGTTATCCATCGAGCAAACACATAAGATCGAAAAATAAGTTTTGGGAAATCAGAGTTTGTTTGCATGTATTGTTTTCCGCCGTCATAAATATACATGGGCCAGGGCCGTCATTTTCTACGGAGGAAATCTAAATATTTTCGGCATTCATCAGGCTGTTGGTGCAGTCTGCGTGATGATAAATATGGCGATCGGCTTTGCGGAAGCTGACGGTTTTTTGATATTCAAACATCTGTGGTTCAGATGACAGGTTTCTTCAATACAGAAGCTATATATCAACCCATTACTGTTTTTAATACAAAATCCTTTCTCTAGTTGGTATTTCAGTGAATTTTCTCAAAAATTTCTTTACGATTTACCGTCTAATCTAATCTAATCAGCTAATCAGTAACCAAGTAGTACTTTACATCTTCTGACTTCTACGGAGGCCACAATTAAAAATTTCGTTCTAGCTTTGAATATGCTTGTAAAAACTGAGATAGGAATACTTTCTGGCTGATTTGAAGTATTTTATGCTCTCTTTTCATGTATTTGTTTCCGCAAATTTCCCAAATAAACAATTTTAATTGAAAAAATGTTTCCATCTTTTAGGCCTGTTAAATAGTTACTGAAAGATACTCACTCTTTTCTCCTAGCGAAATAAAGCGTAATGGGCAACGCTGATGGTGTGGACTGGTTTTTCGATTCTGTTATTCAGGTATAGAATTGCTGAAACTATTGCGTTGTAAAGAAATAACGCTTGAAGTATATAACAATATAAATGCGCTGCGAAGAAATTTGTTCATTTCGTTCTAGGGCCACGCCCTCTAAATACTTCTGCAATTATGCTCGGCTGCATTTTTCATCCTACTATTCAAATCAGGCAACATCTGGCAGATATTCATTATTCTTTATTATTCAGTGCATGCAGAAAAGAATGCAAAAAGCCTAGAATACGTGAATATTAGCCAAGCAGATGGCAAATGATATTATACAGGAGTTTTAATTCTCAGAGGGTGCCATCAATGATTCTTCAACCGATGCAATCGACCTTGCAGAGAACTAATGAAACGTTACTGAGGCAATATCCCGCGTGATTGAAGGACGAAACTCTCATCGTCGAGCATTGTGAGATTCTTTGTCAACCGATATAGACCGGAGAGTAGAAGGTTGGCATTTTTGTGTTTCGCGATGTCAAGCAAGCCTAAAGGGAAAGTTTGCTGTTTGGAAGGCAGGCAAGTTGGAAGTCTGGAGACTAGAACGGAGAAATTTTTAGAGGGATCATTCGAGAAGGTTATCAAGCGTCTGGGTCCCTGTCTCAACTCCAGGGTGGAATAAAAAACAAAAAACCAGAAGTGCATTGAATTTCACAGGTTAGAGAAGTTTTCTAAATGCTTCTAGCGTATGAAGTATGTTCTCAGTTCCAAATCCCCACCGGTTCTGTTTAGATTGAGGCAGTAAATCCCGCGCAGTACAATTCAGCACAGCAACGTTCGCGTGAGGACAGGTCGCTTAATGTAACTTGGATCGTGGCGAACGCTGCTTTGTGGCTGCGCAAAACTGCGCCGCTTTACGCATGATAGATAGTGTGTAACTGAAGGAAGTTACCGCAGTTAAATGAACATTTTTCACACCCGCCAAATGAACATTTTTCCCCAATGATGCGCTGATTGACAGCTGTTCCGCCCGATGGCGGCGTTAATTTTTACTAAGGTTGGCCTTAGATTATAGAAGCATGCTGTTATACACGTGCTAGAGCAAAAAATTCGGTCACAAAAACATGCACTTTATCAGCGACCATTATTGTGGATAATATATTGACGTCTCTCGCTTATAAAATGCTATAAATTCAGAGCAAAATCTATAGCTTCATCTTCCTCGCCGAAAGAAGTGGGAACATCTCGTAGCAAATATCAAAATCAGGTTCTTGTCTATAAGCCGTGAAAAAAAATTAAGCAAAGGGAAAAGGCAGTTTTCTGTCCGGAAGTCTCATACACAAATTATTAAAAGCACATTTTATTTTTAGAGCCAAAAAATTAAAACCATAGGTGGATTACTGAATTGAAGGTACCTTTTCTTAGAAGAAAATGAGGTATGAAAAATGGACACTTCACTTGAAAAGTCATTGGAACGAGATAGAACAAGAAATCAACTTCCCATCACACAAATCTATTACCAAAATTTCTGTATGAGAAATCTGTAACCACTAAATCTATTTTGCGATGCCGATGTATTTCTACCCCAAATTTTCGAAGCATTCCCATGGCTAGGAAAAAGATGGGGGCAATTCATTTTGAAAAGGGAGCCACAGTGAATATTATCATAAATATGAATGTACTTCTAAGCATTTACTTTAAAAAGTTTTTCTGTAATTTGTAAATGAAATGTTCAATTTTTTGATAAATACTTCTAAATAATCTACTGATGCTCAACATACTCAATTGACGAATTTTTAACTTGACCATAGTTGACTGCAAGAAGACCCAAGAATCAGTAAAGCTAAGGATAGAAGCGTCTGTTCCAACATCCGATATTATGATAGCGTTAGTCAAGTTATGTTTATTGGTCGTGTCCCAGTAGTAATTATTTAGGAGAGATGGTCTATTTATGACCATATTGCCTGTCCTGGGCTGGCATTGTTAGGCTAATTACTTGAATTTCTGCAGCGAGCGCCGGCAGCCCTACCGTCGTCTAATCAGACCTGTAATACAATGCGGAGATGCCTCTCAAATTAAAGGACCTGAATCATAATAAGACGAGCCCGAATTATCAATAACAAACTATTGTCAGCAGGCCCGTAATGAAAACAGGAATTCATTTCTATCATAGGATTCTTAGGAATCGTTAAGGCAGGAGTTTATGGTAGGTCATGCTACGGGTGAAGATTACTTAAATGTTCTGTTTCATGGAAAAATATTACCTTCCTGTCACGAAAAGATGTGACTCCTTGAGTAAATATTTTGAAGCTTAAAATTAAAAACTATGGACACTGTGGTGACTTGATATCAAGCTTTCAAATTTTGCAGTATATTTGCATAGCTTTGACACTATTTCGTTCAACTTTTGTAGCAGAAATGTTCCACTAAACATAAATAAGACAGCATTGATCAAATGTTTCATTAGCCACCAAATTGACTGAAGACCTTGTCCTGGTCAAAATTGAAGACGAACGTTGATCAACTTTTTTGATTCAGATTCCAAGTACACTCGATAGAAAGTGATCAAAATATGCATAAATTACTCTGTTCGAGAGCTGGAGCGATCTTCTTGACGTAAAAAATGGTATATCAGATCTTAATTTACAGGTCTTATCTAAACACAGATCTAAAAATTTTCTTTAATTTTAAATTTTGAGCCATCCATCAATGAATTTCGCAAAAAAAAATTTGACTCAAGCATTAAACAGTACTGGAATCAAATTCGAAGCAATCGTTCCATAACGCAGTAGAAACAAGAATCACTCAACAATCAGGCGCGTCGAGGAATATATGTATGAACTAATCATTATTGCTAATGGTAGGAACAACTGTGAAAACTGTACATGGTACATTTTCAACTACCATTATTACATGGGAATTGCCATTGAGTTGCGTAGACAGAACGTGCTTCATGCATGAGCTTCAAAAAGTATTTTTGAAGTTATACTTTCTCGTCCGGGCTCGTTAGTTTACAAGCTAAACATATAATCATCATTGCCATATATCACTGTGTATCCTCTTCGTTTTTATCTTGCGAAAACCACTGTTTTTCTAATCTGTTCAGCTTATTCTGATATTTTCAACGCGTTAGAGTTTTCCCATCATTTTTTACGTGCCAAAACATATCTATCATAAATTGTTTTTTACACTTATAAACTGATTAAACCAATCTTTCTTTAAAATATCTGAATTGAATAATTTGCTTCAGAAGCATTAGAATGTTCATTAACATTCAATGTCGTTAAACGGTCGACGTGCACCCACATGTTCATCAACCAAAAAATTAATAACATTTATTCTGTACTCACCGACAATCCAACGATGATTAGAGAGATGAAACTATATGTTATCAGGCCTGCTTCAAGGTGTTCTTCAGTAGTCATAAATCTCCCCGTGATCTATCTATAATTAACTATTATCTATATTAATCTATCTATAATTAATATCGATCTATAACCAACTATAACACAACGATCACCGTAAATTATAAAAAGGTATTTTGTCAATAAAACAATGATCCAGGAACAGTGATCCATTGACCAAGCCTGTTTACCAGCCGTAAATTTTCGAACATTATGCAAATCAGTCCGGATTAACACAACCAGCTATCAGGAAAATTAGCGAATATAATATAGCATAGGAACGAATCTTCAGAACATGGAGATGGAATGAAGTTAATGTTTGATGCACTTTATAACTCCATGTCACTTAAATGATTTATTTTATGTTACACGACTGAAAGAATCACCATAGCACTCGTTGGTTATTAAAAGAAAATATGTTTTTCCTTTAGTATCTAATTTTGAGGTATGTATACCACACATTTCACGGAGTTAGTATCACCCAGCAAATATATCTTTTCCAATTTTTTTTTAAACGTCAACGTTCCTTTGAGGAATCCGTACCTACTACTCTCGAAACATTTTTGTTAAGTTAAAGAAAGTGCATCTTCCAAAGTATAAGGATCTTCTGATGGATCTATGTTAAAATGCATAAATTGCAGTAGACATAGCGTTACAGCGGCTCAAATAATCGTCAGTTCACGCAAGCGGAAAATGTGAAGTCAAATGGGGCTTCAGTTTGCAATCCCTCTTCCGTTCAGCGGCAGCTATCGACATTTAGATTCATGTGAGTGTTGGCATCTTTTCGCTCTTCGGCGAAGCCTGGAAGACTTATGCTAATATTATTCTGCTCTACGAATGTTAGGGAAATTTAAAGCAGTTCTGAGGTGTTTGAACCATACTTTGTGGCCCACGTTGTCGTGAGGTGTCCCGCAAAGCAAGTAGAATGTGCTTTTGAGTCCGATATACCTTCTGTTTTTAAGGTATGCTTGAATCTCCTCACTGCTGAGATAAAATGAAGCGAGCAAGGGAGAATACAGTTCCTACTAAAACTACTGTAGAGTAAGATTGATGTATCTACTATTTCACATGCGTAATAATATGACCGTGGAATGAACTAGATTGAAAAAGAAATGGAAGAGTCATGTAAGTTATACGATAAAAAATGAAAGTATATGAGAATGACAAGAATAATAATGTTAGCAATAGGCTGAAATATTGGAAATAGACGTTTTGAATCGCGTACATTGTATTCAAACACCCAGGCGCATTAGTAGGTGTTGTCCGAAATCTCTTTGAAGGAAAAAAATTGCTTTTCTTGTTGAAGAAGAACGTTAATCAGAGAATCTTTTGTATGGGTATGTCAGGCTTCTCAACGTGAGAGATGAAAAGTGGTAACTTATCTGGTTTAGGAGGAATGTGTGGCAAATCAAACATTTTTTTTAAATGATGAGTACAGAGCCCATGGCAAAAATTAATTACCGAAAAAAAGTTCCGAGCAGCACTTTAAATTCCTTTCAATGAAATTTCGCATTCTGCCTATAAAAATTTTGAAAACTATTATATGAGAGGTAAACTAAGGTAATAATCGGTATGGATGTGCATTAAATTCGAAGAAAATAAAGAAAGATGTTTTCGCTGCGCATTCTACATCCATTTTTAATTTTTTGCTCAATCAAATGAAAGCGATTAAATGAGCTCAGACTCTGAATGTTTTGATGTTGATTAAGAGCAGGACCTTGTCACACTGTCCTGTATGCGGAGATTTTGTGGTGAGGGGATTTTTCACCACATTGATTATACCTAAATTGCAAAATATGATTTCAATTTTTAACGAGTGTTTTGTACTGCTGGTATGAGTCTTCCATATTGATTACTAAAGATAATAGTTTCTAAGCTGGTGGTATAAAAATGTATATATGTACATACTGTATATATATATATATCCACATATGTTCGAAGCAGCTGTTTCGGTGTTTTCGAATTTTCAATAAAAAAGAGAGAACCAGGAAAATGGTATAAAACATTTTTCATTAAAATGTATTCTTGAGACTGAAAAGACTCGTAAAAAATAGGACGTTTCGAGCCTTCGCTCATCATCAGCAATAGGTACAAATTCGAAAAAATGTCATCTGTAAAATACAAAAAGAAAACAACTCAAAAAATGCATGACATTACTTATTGACTAGGGATAAAGGAAATGAGCTAAGATGATTATTTAAAACAGGTTTCGTTTTAAAAATGAACAGAGACTGTGGCCCACCAGCTTAGAAACTATTTTCCTTTTTGAAAGTATTTTTTAGGAATAATGGCTTTTCTAGTGGTTTTGTTGATTCTCAAATTAGGAAATTTTTAGATAAGAAATATGCAAATGTTCCGGGCTTTCAACAAGCAGCAGACTCTGTACGAACGCTCTCTCTGTGTTTCCCTTACTTTGGTCCTCAATCAGAATTAATGAAAAAACAAATACTGGAGCTACTACAAAAATATTTTAGTAATGTAAAATTTAGAATAATATTGGTCAATAATCACAAAATTGAATCATTTTTTAGATTCAAGGATAGACTTCCTACTGAGATGCAGGCATCCCTAATATACAAATATAGTTGTGCACTTTGTGCATCTGAGTATGTGGGCATGACTACCCGTACTCTGGGATGTAGGATTGCCGAGCATCAAGGTAGGAGCTACCGGACGGGAAACATTTTAGCAAGCCCATCTAACTCAGCCATCCGTAATCACGCTTTTGAATGCGACACAGCAGTCAATAAAAATAGCTTCAAAGTCATAGCCAGGGCAAAGTTGTGTTCAGAATTGCGGATTTTAGAGTCTCTGTTCATTTTTAAAACGAAACCTGTTTTAAATAATCATCTTAGCTCATTTCCTTTATCCCTAGTCAATAAGTAATGTCATGCATTTTTTGAGTTGTTTTCTTTTTGTATTTTACAGATGACATTTTTTCGAATTTGTACCTATTGCTGATGATGAGCGAAGGCTCGAAACGTCCTATTTTTTACGAGTCTTTTCAGTCTCAAGAATACATTTTAATGAAAAATGTTTTATACCATTTTCCTGGTTCTCTCTTTTTTATTGTATATCCACATACATATGTACGCATACATACATATATATATATTCAGTATATATACATGTATTATTAATATTAATAATCAATATGGCATTATTTTTAATGAAACAAATAAATATATATATACAAACACACGTACATATGTATATATTTAGTTCATCAAAGACCGTTTCCAAGTATTAGTATATTGATCACTAATAGTCCACCAATTGTAGAAAAAAGTTCCCTGCCTGAATTGTTACTAAATTTCAACTTAGGTTAGTAGCACAAAGCTTTTTACTGTCAAGATTTCAATTTAAGAGCAATTTTGTTTACCTGAGTTCATCCCAAATCAGATATTTGGGTGAAAATTCCTGATTCCCATAATTTAGTTGTACAGATATTTAAAATAATTTATTCATGAAATTTTCGATGAATCCCTTCAATTGCCATTTAATTTCTTACTGAAACCACCATTATTCTCCTAAAACTCCCATTAAAGCCCTTCTATTCTGATTCAACTTCTTACTGTAACCATCGTTATCCTCGAAGCATTTTTGGCATCTCTCATTTTCCTCCTCACTTCTGTGGTAACGCAAGATTGTCTCTCAGAATGTTGACATCGATTGTGACTGTGGCTCGGGCCGCCGAGGGGTCCGGCCTCACGCAGTGTGATTTGGTCCTTCTCGAAGAACCGTGTTTTCAAGACGCCTTCTACAGACTGACAAGATTTCTGTGACCGAATCGTAATGAATGCCGACATCCTGAGAGATGTTCCTGGGCTAATTAGAAAGTTAATGAGGAAAATGAGAGAGAGATGTCAACAATTTCTCGAAAACAATGGCGGTCATAGTAAGTAATTGAGTCTGTCCAGAAGGGCTTCGGCCGAAATTTTATTTAAAATTAATTTAGAAATATGTTACAATTGATAAACTATCTATACGCTTGTGTTATTTGTGATATTTCATTGAACCTTACTTCGGATGTATGATGAATATATATATATATATATATATATATATATATATATATATATATATATATATATATATATATATATATATATTTATTAGTGTGTGTGTGTATATATAGTTGTTCTCATACTGTTTCGCCTAAATTGAGTTTTTAATTTGTCTCAATTGCGATCCAAAAACATATCGCATATTTATTGGTTAGTTCCAGAATATGACAACAATTTCGAATTGTCTTCTTTACAATGAACTAAAGCGATAGAAAATTGCTCTGCAGTGTCAATCAAACTTAACATTAAACCGCACAATGATGTTCTAATCAATCACATTAAAGATGGTACTAAAATAACTGCGTACAACTGTCAAGCTAACGTCAATATAGTTTTCATAAAATAAAACTACCCCGCACCATCTGCTTCAGAACAGGCCACTAAAGCATACGGAGCGCAGTAACTTTTGCGTGAGGCGATGTCGCCGTAACGTTCGAAATGGCGGCTGAGGCTGACGTGTGGCCGCTCAAAACTGCGGCGTTTCACGCAAGAGAACTGCCTAAAGGGGATACTTTTGCGCTTCCGCTGCGTAGCGCCGACGCTGCCAGCCCAGTCAATGTTGCGCTGACTATACAGGATCATACCCTCCTATTCACGGCGGCGATAATTGAAATGGTGGTAACATATTATTTGTACTTGTAAAATGACGATTCTACTGCATACCTGGAGATGAACAGAGAATCCCAGCCAAATCAATGTCACCCCGTCAATGTTGCGTTGACTATCAGAAGAATGCTCTTTTCACTGCGGCGATTATTAAAACTGTGGTCACCTATTATTTTTACGTGTAAAATGATGATTCTACTGTATACCTGGAAACGTACAGAGGATCCCAGCTAAGTAAATGTCATTACAAATGTCACCACAAGGTCTGGTTAATAATTTATAAATAAGCGTGATAAAGACTTAACATGTAAGACACTTTCAAATGCCCATTTCTGTTAAAAGTTATAATTTCATTCGCATCTAGAAATTTAATACCCAATGACAATATGGTAACCCACGTAATATCCAATGAGTGAAGTGCAACCAAAGTAATAACCAATAAGTATATGGTAACCAATGTGATAACTATTGAGTGCATAGTAAACAATGTTATTAGAAATCAGTGTAATTATTATCATTGTTTCTTGATGAATTTAGTATTTGACTTGTTACCAATTTAGCGCGTAGTTTTCATAACCAACGACAATGGGCCATTTCAGCCTACTTATTTCATTTTTGTACTGTCACGGACGCTTAAATAATGCTTCTGGAGACGTGAGTTTTGTTCACTTCCACTAACATATCGAGTAGCTAGGCCTAGAGGCTGTATTTTGATATTCTTTTCAAAGGTAGCTCGAGTATCGTCAATCAATTTTGCCGGAAATCTTTTATAAACGTATTGTGAATGTTCGCAAATATTATTCTTCCAGAAGCCAGTTAATCTTGCATAAAATAAATATTGCTCCTTTAAAGTCAGAGCGTTTGTTGTACCTTCTATGGGTTCTGAATTCTCATCATTAATTTTCCATTCTAAACATTACTGAACAAAATACGGTAAAGCTATCCAAGTCCCTGAATGCTTCCGAGCTAGCTGAGCAATGACTGTCTCCATTAATAAACTGAAAATTTAATGCATTCGACACACTTAAAATATCAAAACCTCGACTGGACATCTTAGCTACTGGACAAAATAATTTTTTTACTCAATTCTCATTACGGCCACGACTTAATTATGACTTAACATCGTTGCTTATTTAGGCAGCTTGCCATTACATCAGCGAAGCGCATTTCGCTCCATTTCTACGCGGTTTTGCTCTCCACATCCGCTCCTGTAATGCAGCCCGCAGCCGCTGGTGCAAATTTGAAGAAGCATTCCGCGCCGGCTCGAAGCTTGGGCTTTCAGTTCATCAGCCGAGCAACAAAAGAGTAAAAATTCTCCATTAGGGGCCTTCCGACAGTCTGTTTGTCGAACACATGCTGCATTTTGCCCCCGTTGTCACGCCTTAATAATTGCGGAGTCGTAGCAGCCAACCGTATTGGTTCTACAGTTCTGAAAATTTGACCAAGCTTGACATTGTAAAAATCTAATTTCGGCAAAAATTAGAATATAAAGAAGGATTGTTCATTACTGGACCAGCACTGTTGTCCGAGAACAGAAGTCATGAGCTTGTATTAATGGACGGAGAAGACTGAAAAATTTTTTTAGAACTTGTTGGCTTCCAGCATTTTGGAAATGAAAAACTGCCACATGGTAGGGTTTTATGTATGTTCTTATGATAATTTATTACAAATTCTCTATCCAACAGGTTGAAAATATCCGGTGACGAAATTTAACAAAAATGAATCATTTTAAATCAAGATAAGGATGATTATGATTTTCCATTGAAGCGAATTTTACTGCGCAGTAAATGAGCCAAAAGAAAACGATCGATATTACTGTATTCTTCAATGATTTCTTGGGAGTATAACTTTATTCAAGTAAGTTGATGCGCAAAGATCGATAAAGAATGTTGGTTCAACAAGCTAGTATGAATTCTGCATCAAGGAGAACAATTGAGTACGCTTTGAAATTTTTCACATATGATAATCACGGTTCAGTGATATTCATCATACTTTTTCACTCAAAAATATAAACATCTCTTTCTGTTCGATGAAGTTCAACAATGCCACTTAAAAATCATTATGATTTGGAACAGTCTAAAATGAACAACAAATTATTACCATGAACAACAAAATATATTCGTTGATATTTTCCCCACATAAAATTATAATGAACTCACTGCAATTAAACTATGAACAATAATATCCTGTCATGAACACTTCGATAACATAATGACCGAAAACCCCAATACTGATCCTTCGAAGATAAATGCATTTTATTTTGCTGAAATCGCGATCATAGCAGAATTTTTTTCTGGCTGTATCGAATCGAAGGTTATTATGTAAGTCATTTACATGCACGGTGCAATAACAATGCTGTAATGTCGATTTAATGATCTTTAAAAAGAGCTTCCATGATTCAGATCATAAGAACAACATCTCAAGCGTTTTCGATTACCACTCGATAAAATGATCAATTAGTTTGTCTTCAGTGATAGTTCTTACTGCCTAATATCTCCGGGATTTCAATGTTATTCAATTAGCGGTGCTGTTTAAGCGTAAAAAAGTTTCCCCGTTATCAGCTTAAACATTTACATTTCCCCAGTTCTATCAGCCGGAATGCCTTTCATGAGCTCCTCTACAAGTTCTTCCTTGAAAGTCTAATCAAAGCATCTTATGGATAACAAATATACCAAAGCCCATCAGGGCCTGGAAATTTTCCGTGATGAAACGCAAAGCGCCTTTGAGCCCAATGATCTTATGAATATTGCCCTGAGCTGTCGCTAAAGAGGATCCAATTCCCTAAATTGGTTTTCAAACTTCTCGGGTCCAGTTTGCGTGCTACAAAGAACTGAGTTTCATTAGCGCAATATATTAGCCAGCCCCAGTTTTGACTTACGGATCTTGAAATAGAAGTGAATAAGGAAAACGCTTGAGTTCATGTTTTTACATTTATTTATTTTTTTTCTAGCGTTGAATTTTATTAAGGGTAAACAATTTCGTCAGAGTCAAGACAAACAGCGAAAACTGTGCATGGATAAAACTGCGTTTCCAATCCTTTCATCAAGTTTTAAAATTAGTAAAATATTTTACAATTTCTAAACATTGCATATTTTAACCCAACCTATACATAGAACAAAGTGAATTAATTCAGAGTACAATAATTATGCGTACTTAGTTGAGAGCCACTACCATTTTCGGAAATTTACGCTAGAAAATCTGCGCAGCGCAGCAACATTCGGGTTAGGGCAGGTCGTCGCTGCATCTTGGTGAATAATTTCAAAAGATTAGATAATTATTAGTTAGTTTAAGCCACCCTATCCATAACAAATGCTATCCAAGGAGAGGAGGAAGGAACGCACCATTTTGTATGGAGTTAAGGGAACGTGGAATCTATGCACAAAATGCATATAAGCAATAATTTGAGAAAGAAGTTCATGAAACATGATAAGAGTTCATGAATTAAGTAGTAGGCGTTGAAAAATAGGACTGCAGTGAGCCTAAAAAAGATGGTCTTTAACAAAACAAAAACATCTAATTTCAACAAAAAGAATGCCTACCTAACTCTGCGCTTGGCCCCTCACATTTTCCCCCAGGGATCTCTAATTCCCATAGATACAATAGTTGTATCCCTCACAGGGAATACAATTTCAAAATATATGTACTTAATTGTTATCCTTGATGCAGAACTCAATTAGCTTGTTGAACCAGGATTCTTCATCTAACTTTTCGTGGAACTTGCTTTATTAAAATTTTACTTCGAAGAAACCAGCGAATAAAAAGAAGAACCAACCAGGGGCTGCCATGAGCTTGGTTGAGCTTCATCGCGCGGAATATTTCACTAGAGGCAGCGACACCAGGCAAGACGACATTTTTGCGTCGCCGCTGCGCAGTGCCGGAGCTGCCATCCACGCTCACCATCGGCGGCCTGCTCTGATCCCTCAGCGACTTTCAAAAAGCAAGTTTACTGTAAAATTAAAATGTTGTCAATGAAAACACGTCTGTGACTAATTCGGTCCTAAACGCTTTCCGCAAGTAAATTACTAAGTAATGCAAAAAGCATTCCATCAACATTTGGGTGGCATAGACATAAGCTGTGACGCGAAATTTTCTAACTTGAATGATTTTCTATCAAAGAATTTCAAATCCTAAATTTTAGAAGTACTCTTGAGCGTAGCAGCAAATACAAATACAAACAGGAAAAATGAATTCACCTTCGTATTTCACTGTTCAATTTAGAAGACCTTAACGGTCAATCACATCGCGAGTCACCCCGTAGAACAAAATATGTTAATGTCAGTGCAACGTAATTTCCCAGGTTTACTTTCAGCTTCGCTAATAGGCGCTTCTTATTTCTCCACAGTCGCTCAGAATGTCTGCATCAGTTTTTTCACCTAGAATATTTCATTTTGCCAAATCCAAGAACGTAAGTGAGAGAATGAAAATCATGTCCAAATGGAAAAATTTAATAGTTTAACAACCATTTCATTGTTTGTGAATAAGCTACCGAATAACGTAATGAGAAATTCAATGACTGATTGCTCAAAAGTCTGACAAAATAAGCTCTTAGCACAACGATGCTTGAACATTACAGAGAAGGACACTTTAGCGAGAATTTCAGCCTTCTTTGCAGGAAGTCTGAGATTAATAGAATTTTAAAGATGTTTAATCTTATCAAGCTCATTGGAACCAATCACTTCCTTAGTGTTAATATAAGAAAAGAGGGCCAGACAGTCACCAACGTTGGTATGGCAGGAAAAATCAGGGGTAGCAGACGGAACAAACAAACAGGGTGTCACAATATTTGTTCTTCGTATCAGTCTTGGAGAAATCGGATATCGCCATTTGGAGCCTACGTCATCGGCCTCTCTCGATATTGGCTTATCGAAAATGCCGGTCAAGGCTCCTACAGCGCCAAGTTGTAGCTGCCAGTCGACGTTACTGAAAGAAAGCACAGCATGTGAGCTCAATAGAAATAATTTGGGATCAAAGGGCGTTGCGAAATGACGAAGCTTGGATGCGTGCGAGTGCTTTCGAAAAACCCTGGTGCGCTGAAAAAAATGAATTTGAGATTTCTTGAGCAAACTAAACAATTGCGAGTAACTTGATCTCGAAACAATGTTTTCTGGTTATTTTACACATCTTGTCATTCAGTAAAAGTTTTGTAAAGAAAATGGATACTTTTTAAGAACATTGGTTGGTGTTTTACAGGTACACTGCTTCCTTCTTCGCTTTATCTTAGATTCTATCAAGAGGACTAAGGAAACTTTTTGGATGTATTTGCTGTTAAAACAGAAATCTAAAACGTAAAAATTCAACACTTGTTGAGTACCTGAGCTTAACGAAGCAGCTTCAGGTAAGAAAAAGCTTCTTCATAGAAATTTGGTCCAACAAATCATGAATAACTTGATACACAATGTTTCAACTAAACAAATGAAAATAAATTGGTTGGGAACTTGATCTCATGTCAGCAGCATTCAGTGTTAGATAAATTTAAGCTATTTTTATAATATGAAAATACCGTACTCGAAAAAACTCCCTTGACTACGAAACGAATGTCAAGGTGTCTGCCTTCTAGAAACAATTTATTAATTAGTATTTTAAACTTAAAGTCCTCATTAGAATCTATTGTAAACATTAATTCCAAAGTTTCAATAAGGACGATTTAAATCCTCCTTCGAGTCCAAGCATTCGGGATTAGAACCTTTAACATTAAGCTCATATTAACTAAGTCGCATTCATGCAGGTCAAATCCCTAGGCAATCTCTACTGGAATTATGCAGGTCCATTTTTATACAGTTTGTGTTACTCCTGAGATTTTAATAAAACTGAACTATATTTCCATAAGTATGTAATAACAACAAGGGTGCATTTCACCATAGATGAAAAAATATGTTTCTAAGTTCGCTCAGCCCTCTAGAGCAAATTAGCATTTTAAGCAATGTTTACAACGCATTAACTTCCTCTTTACCTCACATGAGTAATAACACACTTACATTATTTTCGGTGCACGGAACGTTTTCTGGTGGCACTGAAGGTAGGATTTGTAGATTTTACTTCACATGACACTGAGATTTAAATTAGATGTTGTTTGTAAGAATATTTATACGCACAGCTGCGGGGCTTGGTGGCTGCCTGAGGAAACTTTTTTACGAGCGATTTACCCAGTATAGCTGTTACTGTAACCTACTTAATTTAGTGATAATTGGTGAGTAATTTCATGTAATTCGTTTTGATAACCATTGCTTGACAAAAATTTTTAAGAGATGTTAGAATTTTTGTTATTTAATTGCTGAATTTAGGAGTTGCTGGTATCTAACCCCCTTTGTATTAGCTTTAATTAAATTTTTTTTACTATTATCTTGCATACATGAAGAAACAAAGTAATTTATGTATTTTCCTACAATTTTTAAAGCACTAAAAAATTTGTTATCAAATTGAATTTATTATAAAATGAAAATGCAACATTGGAATGAATCTGAAAAGTATAATAGTAAGCTTTTTGAAACGTCGAACATCTCGGAAGAAATAATTGTCATTAGAATGTAACTGTTGAAGATTATTAACATTCGGACAAAACGTGATCGTAAATCAATGGGAGAAACAGTCGCAATTTTACTACCTGAACAAGCGTCACTAATGATAGCGTAAGAAAATTTTTCACTCGAATTTCAATCTACACAATTTTAAACATGCAAGTGAAATACTGGCAAAACATGGTGCTTTTCTTGGCTTGTAAATGTTTATAATATATTCAGCACTAACTTCACTCACAAATGTAGCCAATAGCGTGAATTGCACAATCAGAAGAAGATGTGAATAATATAATTTTTAAGCATTCAAAACCGAAGAAAATGATAGTAAAATTGGCTTTTTCACTCCAGAAGCAAAGAATCGGAAAAATTTCTGAAATCAGCTACGTCATCCGCTGTGTCAAGAACAAATTCTGATCAATACAACGGAAGAAGGAAGTCACGAACGGAACTAAACTCCAAACCTTCTATACACAGAAATAAAAGTGATAACGTGTTTCGTGTTCGCAATCTTGGAGCAAAAAGGCATATTTTATGTGCATTTTCTTAGTTTCAATTTTTTAGCGAATCTGCGAAATGAGCTAAGTGATCATTCGTTTAATCTATCATATTTCAAAGACAACAAAAACATGCATCGAAAAACGTAACCTCATCACATGCCTTTTACCTCAATTTCACCGAAATAAGTAAACTCTTCAGTGTTCATTCTTCATCGTTTTTACCAAACTACCTTTTGTCAAACACTTTTCGTGTACAGTGAATATTTCCATACAAGATTCATCAATTAAAAAACTCACTTGAACAACTGTATGTAGAGGGCGCTCAACAAACGTAGTGCCACTTCCATAGTTTTATGGAGCAGGAAACGTTCTTTTCAACTCGCTTCTATGTTGGGAGAATCGCAACACCGGCTCAATCGTGCCTACAATTTGTCCACTACCATTTTATCAACAGGCACGAGCCAAAAATCTTCACGACATGGTCGCCAAAATATCCTTGAATCTTCGTAACCAAAAAGCAGGGATATCCTAAATGTTTACGAGGAAATTATTCTTACTATTTTAGTTAAAAAACAAACGCTTAATATTTTGATTCATTAAACTTGCGAATGTTCGTTTCAGTTACATGCACCCACTAAATTTCACCAAGTTATTTCGAAAATTGTTCAATTTTACAACATGTGAATTACATGTGAATTTTTTAGGCTACCGTGTGTTCTCACAACTCACTTGAGGCGAAATTATTAGCATTTCGCAGGAATGTTACGAAAATTACTCGTTATTCTACTTCAATACTTTCAAAAACGAGTTAGAATAGCACTTTGTGTATGTACATCGTCACCTTTGCAACAATATCCTTGCTGATTCCATTAACTTGACAGACTATTGAAAGCCTTGCCACCTAACTGCACCTTCTTTTGTATCATAATGATATTCCTGAAGTTAAATGCTCAGAATGACTGAATTCGAGATAATTTATAACGAAAGCCAAAAGAAGACTCTGAAAACATCAAACGAAATTGAGAGAGTAGGCTTGTTTAAATGACAGCCTGAGGCAACTTTTCTAACAAAAGCAAGGAATGAAAGTGAAAATGTCATGAATAAGTGTTCAATCTGGAAATGCAGAACAAAGATGATAAGGCGCATCAAAAGCTTACACGTGGCACGCATTCTGTACGATATGAGTTATAAATGTTTTAAATTCTACTCTAAATAAATAATATGGGTGATCTGCATAGGCGTTATTTTAAAAAACGTCACGTGTACAAACGCTTTTAAGCGAGATGACGCATATTGGTGTAAAATGAAACTCCTCGGGTATGAACTGGATTTATCATTCACAAAATCCAATGACATCGGCTCGATTCGGTTGCTTCTTCTTCAATTATCTCATCTAATTTTCAAAAGTTTTGCTCAGTAAACATACTTGCTAATTCAATGCTGCAAAAGGTATCAAAATTTTCGTTTCACATATTATCAACCATTCATCAATTAGCCGTAAGGTAATGTAACCATGCTTAATTTCGATTTCCTACACTTTTCATCATAACGTTCAACTTCTTCGCACTTTACATCACTTCGTTCAATTTCTTCCCACTTTTCGTCACTTCATTCAATTACATCAAACTTTTCATCGTTTCATTCAATTTTATCATACTTTTCATCACTTTGTTCAATATTATCTCACTTTTCCTCATATGATTCAATTTCATCACACGTTTTATCCATTCGTTTCATTTCTTCATATTTTTATTACTTCTTTTCGTTATTCATCATATTTGAATCATCGCTTCATCCCGTCACTAATTATTTCCTCGCCTCCTCTCGTCAGTCACTTCAGTTCCTCGCTCAACAAGCGGATTAATAATGCTTAACAAATCTGTTATGATTTTTATATTGCTCAATGAGCTTGCTAATGCACCAGCAGAATTTCATTTAGCTTGCAGAAATTTTGAATACAGCACATCGTACTCGCTTATTTTTTCGCCAGAGCATCTCCCTCGATGAGATATTCGAATTCAAAAACAGAAGAATTGTAGAGCCAACATGGCGAAATTTTACACACGCATGGAAAGCAAGAATGTTTGTTTAGACGTCCGGCGTTTGCCTTGCAAACTGCCCGTGTTTGCGGCTTAAATTTATTCTAATTTAATTCCAGACCACCGTCCCATGCTCACCTCGCATCCTGCAAAAATAAACTTGTATTTGAAAAAGTACACCAACGTTCACAAAGATTTACGTTCGTTATTTCATCTAGGCTAATTATCATTTTAAATTTAGCTTTGCAATTTAGGCAATTTTTCCGTGTAGTAAATGTAGTTCAATTCTCGCATATAAAATGAGGTAGCATTCAACTTTTTACTCCTGGCCAATGTTACAAGTGCTCTAATGTTTTTTTCTACCGTGTTGTTTCGCTGACGCTGCAGTGTCGTCAAATCTTTTGCCTAAGCATCTGAATAATTATTGTTAATTTTAGCGCGTGTAAGTTTATGCACACGCGCTGCAAAATAAATTGATGTGAGTAAGGTATAATTTATACTTTAGTGCACACGCGCTTCAAAATGAATTGATGTGAGTAAGGTATAATTTATACTTTAAATAAGTATGTAAAAGCATATTCACTTGTGTTAACCTCATACGACCCCAAGGGTATTACTTAGCAAGTAAACGTTATGAAACTTTAGCTAGTTTTATGACAGTGAAATGGATGGGTCCGATCAACAAAATCCAGCATTTCAAGCAAATTTGTTCGATACAGCGCTAAAACGACTCAGAGATTTGTTTATTTTATAAAAATAACTTTTAGGAATGAAGTAATTACATCACTGATATATGTGATTTCTACTACCGAGTTTTAATCACACGATATGAATCTATTCAATCAAGATCAATATTGGATCTAGTTCTCCTTCAGGATCTGGTTTATCCTTATTCGCTACTCCTCCTTAAGCGGAACGGGCGTTGGTGTATACTACATAGCTAGAAGATCAACAAGGGGGAAACACTTCATTGAACTCTCACCTACAAAGGTGGTCAACTTGAACAATGACACTTTGTCTCACTAACAATTTTTTCCCGTCTGCGTGGTAGCAGCGCTGTGATATTAGACACAATGAATGCTAATTATGATATTTTTTCCTCATATTTTGGTATGATTTTAAGAGTTATTTATTTTCATTGCTGAGAACATTTATTCATTGCTAAGTTTCGATCACGCTCCTTTTAATGCTTTAAGTGCGTAGTTAGTTAACGGACGAGTTGCTGTTATTTTTTACGTATTTCAAACGTTAATCCAAACTTTTCAGGTGATACTTGGGTAAGAAAATACACCATTGGCACGTCTCAACAATTCTCGTAAGTTTCAAACATTTTATGATCATTCATGACACCCCTGCTAGTGGAAGTGGAATTTCCATGTCAAAGATGAGTAAGTGCAAGTTGAAAGACTGAATTATACCCAGTATGATCCGGATTTTGGGTATTATTCCTATCTGAATTCAATTTAAAAACCTAGTTTATACCCTCACAGCAGAACACAGTTTGCGTGGGAAGCAAGCGAATAGCTAATTAAGTCCTAATGCAATTACACGCACTTGATTGAATTGCTCGACTGTAATGAATCGAGCGAAAACCCAAGAAAATTACCTTCGTCGTCGAGTTTGTTCTTCACGCTGCTTAAGCTCGATTTTCCTGCGATTTTCTTTCAGATCTTCGCCTCTTCGGCTCACTTGCAGGGGCGCAGCCTTGTTTATGATCGAGTCTTCATGATTGCTGTTCTCACACTGACGCTCGCGTTCTCCCTTACAATTCAATTATAAATGCCAGCAATTACAGCGACGGCCCACGCGCATGTTCTGCATTCAATAAAAAAGGCCTAGAGAACCTCGGTGTATTTGCGCCAGCACGATGGCCAATATTGGACGAAGGCCCCGTTCCTAAGTTCTTGTTGACTTTATGCGATCAGCCAACTGAAACTCGATTTACTTGCGCTTTTGTCGATGTGCAATAAAACCGGACTGCATGCATCCAATAAATTAACTGAGCTTCTGCTCAATATTGTGGACGTTAAGTCCCGGGAAGTCTTGAGCTTCTTTATTTTTGTAGAGAATAAATTATTTCAATATGGGCAGCCAGTGAAACAGTTAAGGGTTCACTTTTAGTTCGGTTTTCTATTTATTTTAATGAGAATTTCTTCGATCCGTTCACGCACGCTTCCTAATTTCAGTCAGAGCTGTTGTGTACATTCTTTAGAACTTTCGTTCCAAATCATCATTTACTTCTTTCCATTGTGCCTTAAAAACGGTTATTAAAAGAAAATCAATCATATTTTGATTCAATCACCTTGATCAGTCTTAATATCAAAATGGCGCATGGTCTCTTTTTTTCGATGGTCATTTAGTTGCGCTGGATAACATAAAATAACTCAAGCATTTAATTAGCTATACATCTAAGTCACGAACTAACGATTAAGGTATGAAGATGAATTTAGCTTGACATCAGCTCAAGTGGCAACTTCGGTCATAACACACCGTATGTGACTGGAAAATGTGGCCAAGAGCACGCTGCTCTGTAGTTACTTTCCAATGTTATGCATTAGAGCGTTTTTGAACAAACGATGTGTTAATCCAATCTAGTCGACACATACACATTTCAGGTACTTTTTTACAAATGCCTTATGCCTGATGCCAGGACTCAGTGATAATTATCGCCGGTTGAACCAGCACCCATTTCCCTCACCTGGGGTGAGTGGAGATTATAAGGCTTCTTTTTCCCGCGTGAAATAAACTCAGGGCATGCATTTGGCTTCATCACCCGAAACTTGGGCACTATCATCCGCTAAGCCACAGTGGTCGGATTGCTCTGTTGTAATATAAAAACAACATAACATAGCAGAAGAAATAAGAACCATTAGGCCGTTCGTCATGCCACACAACTGTTGAGCCCCTTATAAGAATGAAATCTCTAGTTATAAACTGGCATTAATTTATCACTTTGCAAACACAAAAAAAAATCCATTCATGATAGAGTACGTCATTACAACAGGATTCCATAGTAACACCAATTTTTCACGTATTAACTATGGTAGATCTTTTTGTAATACCATCGTGTGCTTACGTGTAATACCATCGTGTGCTTACTTCCTCGGTAAGAACCACGAACTTGCCACTTTCCCCTAAAATCCTTCAGTTCTAAAACCTCCGACGCGAGATATCAGCGAGGGCACAGACACGCTCGCACTGATGCATGAAATGGGCAGGTTGAAGACTAAAGCCACTGACTTCCGAAAGGGTCATCTTTAGAAGGCATTCAATACCCGAGTAGGAATTACTTCATAAACGCAAGGTACCATAGGGCATTCCTGGCTGTGTTACATGGCAGTTCAAAGGCTCGGAATTCACGTGCAAAAAAGTTCAGCTAACGTTTGAACAAAATTATCATTTAAAAATTATATATGAACGACACATGAAGATGGATTTCAAATACCTTTCATAATAAAATAATTATTGAGAACTTAGTTCGTTTCAGAGCCACGACGTATAGAAAATTCACATTATAGTGGGAGTAAATAATTTTTAACGTTCGTTAATTCAACTTTAAACGTGAGGTTTGCTTCAGCGTCAGCATTGATCTCACAAAAACACATGAACATCTGCAGTACGCTTAACATTTAAAAATTTGCTTAGGGTGAAATAGAGCTGCCTCGTGCGATGAAGTCGAGCAGTTTGCGGACACCGGCAGGCACAGCTGCTCTGCCAGGCAACTGACCACACGGATTTTCAAACGCCTCCGTGCTGATTTTGTGTCGAAGCTTCGTGCCTCCACCACAACGAAAAATATTTTGCTGATGTCACATCTAAATGCGTGTTTGCGGATCGTATGCTTTTCGTCGTTATTGGTTGCACTGAATCTTCTATTTTATTATAAGATCTTAACCTCTGACCCACAGCACATGGCTGGCGTCACACGGCTGCAGACGTAGTGAATATTATCACATTTTCCGAAAATGATAGCAAAGCAAAACTGCAAAGCAGAAATTATAATGGTATGTACACAACTAACTTGAATATTACACTCAATGTTTCTCATTTCTCATCAGACGAAGATGCAGGAAAAACAATGATATAATTCTGTACGCGTGACCTTACAAACTCTCAAAAAAACTAGAAATCTTGACTCAAGTTGACTCTGATTAGGGTTAACATTCGAAGCTTACCCAATTTTTTATTCCTAGGGATTGCGTCCCTCAAAATTTTAATTTGGTTGTCGTAGTACATGAAAATAATATTAGTGACCGGCTACTGTCATGCCCATTTACAACACAATCAAAATTACCCGTATATTTAACATGAATTTCTCTTAAAACATATAGATTCAATCACTAAGCAAGTCTAAGAAACCGACATGGTCGACTGGTATTCGAAATCAATCCCACAGACCTCGTGAAAATGGTACCACGAAATACTGCAGAGCGGAGATAGTTTATTTATACCGGGAAACCTTAGCTTGTAAGCTCCTCGGAATGCAAGTAAAGGATCGCATTTGCATTGCTTCATTGCTTTAGCTGAAGAATGAATACTCTTCGTTCGACAACTGGAATGGAACAGTTGAGTCGTTTTGGGCAGAAGTGATTTAAACTCTGCTAAAAACTACGATTGTGCTCTCGAATTTCGCAAAAATAAATGAACAACAATGCATTTTCAATGAAACTGAAACGCAATATCCGAAGCCACAGATTTTGAAAATCATTCCTTTGTGTCAAGGTCTTTTGTTGATGGGTAAATGTAGCCTACTATTAAAGTTATCTCTCATAATTTGGAATTGTCGAAGAAAAAAGAGTCCATTCTAGTTAGTCCTTCAGTTCAGACGTAACTGGGACGCACTTAAACGCACTTCACCTTCAAATTAAGACCGTGAAAAAGAGCGCTCCAGCCTCTTGCTCGACGAGGGCGAGTTAACTCATCTTCATCGTGTGTGTCTTCAGCTGAGTGCCCCGAGTGGCTCGTTCGAAACGTAATACATTAAAAGCAGCGACTGGCAAGATTTTTTGACGATTCAAAACACTCCTCAGCTGTCAGCGAGTTCAACAATGAAGAGAATATAAAATGGAATTCCAAATTCGTCTGAAAATGAAACCTTTCCTCAACAACAAGTCGCCGGGACGGGATTAAAGAATAAAACATTCACTCATAATGACACAGGAGCTTTACACTTGCACCGCACGTACAGTAGCAGTGGTTGTTCAAAAATTGCATGGCAGCGGAATTTAGAGAGCTTGTTATTCAAATAGCAAGCTCTTCAAAATTACTTTTCTAATGTTTTTGCGTTTGAGTATCTAAAAATAGATGTGCACTGTAGTGGTGGGCATGCATTTTTACATCACCAATTACAGGTCATTCCACTTTTTGCGCAACTGCAGCCATAAATTCTTCTCAAACAGTAGACAAGAAAATAGTTGCGCACAATTGGACAGGTGATACACCACGTTTGTCTAACAATCAGACGCGAATTTACGATCTGTTACGCAAGAACAAATTTAGAAGTTTGGGCAAGAGCTCAGTAGTACGTAGAAAACACATTACCCTTAGATTGTGTTTGTTCTAGAAAATTTGGGAATAAAAATATTGGAATCCAGGACACGTGATGTCACACAACATTCGATAAATATATATTTCAAGTTTTAAGCTATTACCAAGTGTAACTTTTCACCGCCTGAATGCATGTTTTTTGCCGCCTTAAGGATTTAAGTGATTAAATCGCTTAGGTGGCGAATCATGCATGCAGGCTGCGGAAATCATGCATGCAGGCTGCGAAAATCATGCATGCAGGCGGCGAAAAAGTTAGACTGGGTATTTCAGCTTAAGTCATGAATATGAATACAATGCTTGCCTCTTGTTCAGCTCTATACGTATCTGTAACTTTCAAATCGTACAACTGTGGGCAATTTACTCGAAACTTCGCTCCATCTCAAGAAATAGACAACATCCCGTGCACGTGGGAGACATAATTCATAAAAAAAACAATGAAGTCGAACGCGTCTCGGATTTTCAAGCCACATGCATCATTAATCCAAATCGAGTCGTAGAAGAATTAAAAGTTTAAAGGTTTTATGTCAGCTGATACTGTCGCAGAGAACGAAAATGTTTTAGGAGAAGGTCACTGCAGTGCGGTTTGTAAAATAAATTATTCAGCGTTCATTTCTGCTACGGAAAACAGTAACAGAAGTATCCCATTGCTATGAAAATTGAGTGTATGCATCAATTCTCCCGAGACGCAGCCCAGACTCGGAAATAGAGAGGCCTAATTATGCATGCCTCAAGACAATGCACGTCCTCACGCTACTCTAGCTGCGGTCAAAGTCTGCAAAGCCTCACTTATGCAATTCAGCAACGCCTTCCACATTCTCTCAGTACCTCGCCTACTGATGTTCCTTAGTTATGCCTTCGAATTTTAACCCTCAGTGAAACATTTTTTAAAAAAAGAATAGCTATTAAATAATTTGAAAACGCGATCGCGATGAAGGATTCAGAACTTTAAGGTAGACATGAAGGAATTATTAGTAAAGGTCATACGTGAATGGTTACTGGTCGTGAGTAAAAATCGTTTCAAAAGGCTGGTGAAAAATTGTATTGACTATCTTGTCGTAGGATGCAGGCTCTTTTGGTTTTAATCCCGAAATATAAATTAATGAATGAAAATAGGCGTAATCTAAGCGTCGGATTCATAAACAAATCAACTCACTTATCCAACGACGAACAATCTCTGTTATTCATTTTTGTGCGTTTTTTGGTTAATTTGTTTAGATGTGCGTGTTGTGCTCTGTTTTTCATGAATTACTTTTGGATAACCTTTTCTCAGAACTTTAGAATGATTTGACGAGGGGTTTTAGCGTGTTTCAGAAGAGTATTTGATGCCTTGTTGTCTTTCGTTCTAACTTAAAGTGAAGTACCTGAGAGGTATTTTCCAGTAAAATTTTAAGTGTTCATAAATTTTCTGCGTTCTTGCCTTGAATAAAATATCCAAGAAAAAATAGTTTGATAGTTCCTCTTAATAACATTATTAAACCCCGACACGGCTATTGTACACTTTGTATGATTTGTCTAGCAATTAAGCACCTTTATGATAAAAAAATTGCAAAAGCCAATAGTCGTACTATATTTTCGCGGATCAACTTTCTACGTTATAAATTTTTTTTTTCTTTCTTTTTTTCTTAATATTATTGTCCCAGAGGCCAAGGATTCAGCAGTCAGGTGCCCTACAGCCCGCCAGGAAGATAGAAAATGGTGCACTACTCCCTTAGTTTTTTATTTTATAACAAATATCCCAAAACTCGATCAATGATGAATAGATAAACCACTTAGACGTATGAACATGGTGATAATGCCTTAACCGAAGATAACTCAACAAGTATACAACAACTCGATACGTATGAAGAAAACTGAAATCCCCATCAAAGAATGAAACGCCACACTAAAGTCAAGGCTGCACAGTCCACCTAAAATGTCGAAAATAGGCCCTTCATCTTGGACAGAATATGACATGAACGTTACTCTCAGCAAGAGGTTATTTCACGGAGATCTTTATCCGGAGCAAGAGAATACCTCGTTAGATCAGACAACGGGCCTCCAAACTTTTCCGCCTGAGAATCATAGTAATTACTCCAGTAATTTCGATAGGCCAAAACCATTTTAATATTCCTGGCATTATCTGGGTTATTTCTGTGTTCTTTATCCAACTTATCCATGGGAGACCACTGGGTCCGACTAGCATGGAAGACCTCTTGGTCCGACTAACATGGGAGACCTCTGGGTCCAACTAAAATGGGAGACCTCTGGGTCCGACTAGCATGGAAGACCTCTGGGTCCGACTAACATGGGAGACCTCTGGGTCCGACTAGCATGGGAGACCTCTGGGTCCGACTAGCATGGAAGACCTCTTGGTCCGACTAACATGGGAGACCTCTGGGTCCAACTAACATGGGAGACCTGTGGGTCCGACTAGCATGGGAGACCTCTGGGTCCGACTAACATGGGAGACCTCTGGGTCCGACTAACATGAGAAACCTCTGGGTCCGACTAGCATGGGAGACCTCTGGGTCTGACTAACATGGGAGACCTCTGGGTCCGACTAACATGGGAGACCTCTGGGTCCAACTAACATGGGAGACCTCTGGGTCCGACTAGCATGGGAGACCTCTGGGTCCGACTAACATGGGAGACCTCTGGGTCCGACTAACATGGTAGACCTCTGGGTCCAACTAACAAGGGAGACCTCTGGGTCCGACTAACATGGGAGACCTCTGGGTCCGACTAACATGGGAGACCTCTGGGTCCAACTAACATGGTAGACCTCTGGGTCCAACTAACAAGGGAGACCTCTGGGTCCGACTAACATGGGAGACCTCTGGGTCCGACTAACATGGGAGACCTCTGGGTCCAACTAACAAGGGAGACCTCTGGGTCCGACTAACATGGGAGACCTCTGGGTCCAACTAACATGGGAGACCTCTGGGTCCAACTAACATGGGAGACCTCCGGGTCCGACTAACATGGGAGACCTCTGGGTCCGACTAACATGGGAGACCTCTGGGTCCGACTAACAGTCCAGTCTACTCGGGCCTAGACCACGTCTCCTATGGAAGCGAACTGCTGCAGGGTGAGAGGAGACAAGCCGTGAACCGGGTAGACTCCGTATGTAGATTTTGAAGCCCCGTAGACTAGAAGAGCACAGTCTAATAAACTTTACATGAAAATCAGCTATACCCGGATTTTCTGACACATTCTGAGTCGTGAATGGGAAAAGACAGAGGTAAGCCACATTCAAAATCTAGTTCTTGAGAGAAGAACAGATGAAAGACCAGTAACGAGAAGGTGTATGCTAAAGCATTCGAGACATTTCTGGTACCTACTCACAAACCTTTCAACCTCTTTATGGTAGCAGCTTTCACTTCACGACACTTCATGTGCAACAGCTTAAATGATTCAAAACTGTTTTTACCCTGAATTATGAAAAGTATAACTCAGAGAGGACACGCACTGTAAATCATTCTTCAATTCTACGGACAGATTAAAATTTAGTAGTGTACCCATTGGCATCTCATGCTACTTTTATTCTTTATTTTCCAGCCTGGAGCACAACACACTTTTACTCAGGCAAAATCTTGACTTACCCAAACTTGGCCCCCGCTAAATCGATCTTACGAGATTATTGAGCATGCAACTCCCGGCTGCGGTCGTAAATCCTCAAAGCAGTTTAAATTGTTAATAGCACTCGTTAACATTGAATTAAAAATCAACGCAAGACCACCAGTTTTTCAAGCAAGAAAATAAAGCTCTCCTTTGTTCAGGTATATCTTGAGTTCCTGGGGCCCAAGAATGCTAGCTATATATTCTACAGTTTTTCAAATCTCCGCTCTTAGGTTGGATCGCAGGTGAGTTGGTCAGTTAGTTGAATAATGAATTTGTGGGAAGGTAAACTTGTTATTACGATAGATATTTGTTTGGTCGGTTGATCGAATTGTGGACTCGTTACTGGGTAGGTTGTTGTATAGTTTGGTCGCCTGGATAGTTCATTGGTTACTTGGTTAGTTAATTTATTTGCAGGTATGGAATACGATGCATTGGTTCCTCTTAGTGTTTGTTGATTGTTTGATGTGTTGGTTCATTAGATCAATGTTTTGTTCACTATGAATGGAGAACATTCTTGGTAACATTGGTACAATCTTATGGCTTATGGAAAATGAATATCGGTGAAGACATCATATTGCACCACTTTCATACCAGAATTTTAATAATTCTAGATTCAATTCGACCTTCAACTTTTTAAATCACTATTTACACAGAGATTAAGTGATTGAGCGGATTTTTAGTGATTTAGCAGCAGGAACGTCCCATTGAGAAATGTTAGTGGCTGAGAATTTTAAATCAACCAGAATATTAATTTCGTCAAAAATGTCTATCATAATCTGCAACTCCTTGATTTTTAATGATACAAAAAGTGAATTGCTCATTTAATGATTCAAACACACTGTAACTTTAAAATTATCGTTTTTAATTTTTTGAACTGCTGAAAGTGTGATGAACGTATCTCTGATACAGGCTGCACTCTCTCTAAAAGATTTTTATGTTAATCCTTCAACAGCAAGACAATATTTTGTATATAAATAAATTGCAGCCCTGAAAAATGCATAACGAAGCATTCTGGTGCCAACTTATACGTGCAATCTACAAATTTGTAGTTTTTTTTTGTTGATTCCGAGGAGAAAGGTCGTTCATATTGCTTCCTTGGAGGGGTGATTTTGCTTCTTGGAAATCCCTGCAGTTACTTGTACTCAGCACGAAATTACTGGCGAATGGCAACTCTGAGTAAGACCAGTGAACCAGTTCCGCATACATCGAAATCAGTTCTTTTGAATGCAATGCGCTTTCACTTTGGTCACGTGCATTTCATGTAGAACTCTGTCGAAAGCCCTCTAAAAGTCAATACATTTGAAGTCTACATGTTTCATACTGTCATAAATTCGGTTGACTTTTCCGAAGATGTCAAGTTGGTCAGAAACAGCTGTGTTTATTTCCAGTGTCTGCAATCAAATTTTGAGTTTAGAAATATTTTGTTGATTGTACTTAACACAATTTTTTATCGTTTTACTGATGACAGTAAAGTTATTGGGCGATTGTTTGTTCCCTTTTTGGAAATGGAGGGGGGCATTCGCCTGCCTCCAGCCCTGTGCTACTATGCCAGTTGCGACGATCGATTGAAGATGTTCGCTCAGGGTTCTATGTAGAGGGTGCCATGAATGTTTTGTTGTGCTATCTTTACATAATATTAATAATTAAAATCGCATTGGGAGTAGTTATTTACACATGTGCACATAGCTTTTGTATATGCAACTACCAAACTCATTAATTAATATATTTATAAGGTGCTTGGTATTATTATGATATTTATATATATATATATATATATATATATACTTGAGAGGTGTCTTTATCGGATGGATTAAAATATGAAAACTTAGAGAGTTAGTGGAACCTGTATCGCAGGGTCATTTTCAGTTGTGAAAAAAATAAAAATAATAGTTTTTTGTATAATAATGGACCTAATTAAAAATTTTACGCGATTTATAGAAAATTATTGAATGTCACAATGTTTTGCTCGCCGTATACGCTCATAAGGAAAATTTGGATGAAACATAGTAAAATGAAGGATGTCGTGATCTGATATGCATAATATTTGGGAAAATTTGTCTGCAGGAAGAATTCGTGTAGACTGATCAAATTCAACTCATTGTTGCCTGTATTTTGTGCATCTAAAACCTCCCCATTGTCATAATTCATTTACATTTTACAGGTAATCAAATTAATTCCTATGTTCAGCGAGCGCACATCGCTCATTGGGGCAGAAGTGAAATTTCAATGTCTCTGACGGGACAGGACATGATTTGGAATCCGAGAAGGTTCCGCTTGGGTGGTGTCTTCTACACTTTTCCATTCTTCTCTAAAAATGGAACGGAGTTTTCATCGAAACGCAAACAATGTCGTGACGCTCAGTTGCTAGAGAACATAGTAAATGTAACCCAGTCAAACTTTTTCACCGGAGCATGCATGTTTTTCACCGCCTAAGCGATTTAATTACTTTGGCGGCGAAAAAAATGCATGCAGACGGCGAAAAAGTTTGAATGGGAGTGGTAGTGCCAAACCATCAGATGTTCACTGTATACGTAAATTGTATCAGCAGCAAAGTTCCATTGTACAGTAGACATGCTTTAGGTATATGTGCACGAGAATTTTTGAAATGTTCAAAACGATGTCTTTCTCGGTTGTCATTTCTTGTATTTTATTCATTTTGTTTTTAGTGTTGTTGTTATTTCATTTGTTTGAAACAACATGAACGAATGCTGCTGGAAATATACTCGGTTGACTCTCTGAGCGTCGTGAATATCGCGAAGAATTCCGTGCCGGTTAGCAATGGTGCTGTACGCTTGTATACCATCAACAGTTTTCCATACTACATAGCATGCGTGGACTAGCAGGGACTACGGAACAGTGGACTATTTTCAGCGGACTACAAATTTATTACAATGAGGTTGGGCAAGTTTTCATTGTTGTCATCCTTTCTTATAATGATACGTAGCTTGGGTATCATATACCTTAATCTTAATATCTGCCTGCACGGTGGCTGGCTTTGTCTGTTCGTCTCCACTCCCACCCTTCAAACTGGATTAGTGAACATTACACCATGACTGTAAGTTCTTATTTATTAATGGTTTATTTTACAAATGTTGAACGAAATTCATCGTTTTATTCCAAGATTAAAATAGGAGAGCCAATAGTAGGAGTGAAACCCTTTTACTGTAAATAGTTCATTTGAAAACAGCCTCTACAAACTAACTACGCACAGAGGTTAAAAGTAGCGCTGTCATTTTAGCATCCGAAGTCCACTTGTACAACACAATACTGAAAGAAAAGTCGAGCTAGAAGCCTTCTCAAGCAAAATGAAAAGTTGAATGTGTTGCTCACGTGTTGATTCAAGTGCATTTACATCTATTAACTTGCCGAATATTTCAAATTAAATGGGCTCCTATATGCGTCTACATCCAGACTTATCCTGACGACAAAAAATCAAAGCACGAGATTTGACTTATGCAGAGTAAATAAGCCATAAAATTATCAATATAATACCAATTACCTTGCATTTAAGGGGACAGATGTAATCCTTTTCAGTACCCTTATAGCCAGTTGGCAGCTTGATTGCTTGTTTTGGACGTCAGCGTTCTCCCCTCCTCACCCCTCCTCACCCCTCCTCACCCCTCTTCACCCCTCCTCACCCCTCCTCCTCCCCTCCTCACCCCTCTTCACCCCTCCTCCCCCCTCCTCACCCCTCCTCACCCCCCTCCTCCCCCCAACTTCTTAGTTCATGCGATCCCTGAACACTGCACACTGGCTGCAAATTTCTGTTGATGAATTGGAACTCATTTATATTTATTCATACTCACTCTTATGTTATCGTGACACACACAATAAGGGAACCACGAAAAAATGAAATGCATTTAAACTCTTCATTGGAAAAACAGTTTCACCGAACGAATTGTAGTTTTCACTGAAGAAAACGCACCTATTGTTGACTGAGGATTTTATTTAGCGTTTAATTATAAGCGTCCGTGGAAACTCTATTAATACCTCGCATTCAATAAAAACTGGCTAGGGAATCAAGGTGAGTGGGCTCAGAGAATGCAGCCAATATTGGATGAGAAAATCGATCGTCAGATTCCAGGACAGCAAACGGAAATAGAAGCCCTCCATTAAAGAATCCAATTGTAGCGATTACCGGGATTTTATAACAGTGAGGAGCACGGCTGCGGAAGAAAATGAGTGAGTATCACCTGATCTGTCGTTGAATTTAACATTAAGGAATGACACCAAATGACCCTTTGCAGTACTGAACTCCACTGCCAGCTGTTCGTGTTATAAGTGACAGTGTTTGCAACAGCAGCATGGAGAGTTCTCAAATAAAAACAAGGAATGGGCTTCATGTATTATCTTCAATTAAAACACCATTGCCTCAATGCTTTATTGTTTCACTTGTGCTCCGAATATTTAAAATTACTTCATACACATACATACATACATATACCGGGCTTATCCTCTCTATGGGAGGGTAGCCGACAGCAGGCCACAATCACCACACTTAGTCACTAGGAGGCGAGAGAGGCAGCACTGGCCGCACCTGAACTGCCAGGATCAGCAGCAGCCCAGCACAACCACCTTCCGCAGTCAGGCCCGACAGCCACAGCTGGTCTACCCCGACCGCTTCATTGAGTGCAGCCCCTCCCCCCGCACATGACAGGTCAACCCCATCACACGCGGGCAGCTTCCAGTAACGCGTCAAAAATAAAATTACCTCCTTATACACTGCCCCCACTCACTTCTGTCCGCAGCCATCCCTCTCGCCACGTCCACAGTCAGACCCCTCTCATACAAAGCACGTCGCACCCCATCCATCCAACTCATCCGTGGTCTACCTCGCGCTCGAAGACCACTCACTTCCGAAATATATATCTTTTTCACCAGCCGCTCAACATTCATTCTTTCAACATGTCCAAACCATCCAAGCACTCTTTCATCCACTCGCCTGCTCAACTTTTTGATAACACCCGTCTGCCTCCTAACCAACTCATTCCTGATCCATACATACACGCATGTGGTAAATGAATCATTCAAATTTTTCAAATATTGCCATGCACCCTTACGCCTACTCAAAAAAGTAATAGCGGATAAAATGTTCTCTAGTTTTCGCTTTGTGACTTTAAAAAAATGAAATCTTTATAAAGAAGCATCTCTAATTCTACAGGAAAATTTGCTTTCTGCAAGTGTTTCGGACAACTAAAAATTTACCTTTTTTAAGATTAACAAAAAAGCTTATAAATCCGTGACGAAATATGTTGTTCAGGTGCACCGCACTCATGTCCTGCACTTTAGTTTTATTGCCGTATACTTTAATTCTATATATGCACTTTAATTATTTAGTATATTTCACAAAATCTCGCAATTTTGAAGCCTAAGTACAATTTTGAGTTAGGATAGAAGTATTTTTTCGATAGTCTTTTCACCACTCATAAATATTTCACATCATAGACTCATTAACGTTGTAAATTTAGCAAAACTACGTTCATAAAAAAGTGACGCATCATTATGGTGTGCTACTTCCCGAGAACATAGCAAGGTTGACAGCCACAGGGATGAGCCCTGCATTTATTTGAGCACGCGGATCCAAGGTCATAATGTGTTAACTCCTAAATATGGGTCCAATAAGAATCTTAAATGACTCCCAAAATAGCAGATGGATTTTTATTTTAAAAAAACGAAGAAGGTACGCAATTCTGAGGTTTACTAGTTTTATTTTGATAAATTTTTGAGAACCGTATTCTTCATGTGCAGCCTCCTGAGCACGGAGAAAAATCGGTGCGATTACGCAGGCTGTTCATTACAGCAATGGTGAGATCTGGTCTAATTCGTAGGTTTTCTACCTCGATGGATGCCGTGAGTTGGTGTAGATTTGTAGACTTCTCACGGTAAAATCTTTCTTTTAGGTATCTCCAGAGGAAAACACCAGCTCGAGGCATCAATCGAGGCAGAAATCCAAGGAATTAGACCAGATCTCACCAGCGCCGTAATGACCTGTCTGCGTTATTGCACTGATTCTTGCCTGCGCTCAGAGATATGGCTAATTTGTGACATTGTGTTCAAAGCGTAATAAAAATGAAAGTAGTCTGTCTTTACCCGATGTTAAGGAAGTTTTTGAGGATTCTTTTAGGGCTCTTATTGAAAAATAACCATGTGCATCATTCAAATAAACGACCAAGCAAATATAAGGCAGTTTTTATAGTCTTTAGATAGATGCTCTCAAGATGTAATTGACTCGCGCGTTGTGTCTAGCAGTGATTGCACCGTATGAATTGGACATTTTGAAGACAGCTTCAAATTTTCTCGAATGGTTAGTGCGTAAATCTTTTTTCGAAAAACACTTTTAAGCTGTTGTATAATAAATTTAACATTTACCATACCTCAATAAGCAGCGTGAAGGAACTGCTTTCAATGTAGTTTCCCAACATGTTCTCATATTCCTATAAAAGCTGTCACCGTTGACCAAATGAGCGCGAATTCAACAGCATCGAGTCTCGCAAATTTCCCATGAGCTACGGCGTACTCCAAAAACAAATTGAACACTAAAGAGCTGTCTAAATGCAGGTGAGTACATGAATGATGAGCGGTGCGTTATACTCAATCCTGCTTTAGATTACAGATATTACTCGTGACTTGATTAACTGTGTATCTAACGGGTTTACAATCATAAATATCGAAAACTTAACTCCTATTAGAAATAGACCATAGGCACTTAATGCACATCAGGAAGTAGGTGGTAGTAATTTGGCTTCAATCTCTTTAAGAAATGAAATCTGTATTCTGGCTCTAGGGTTTGCACTTTTCCCCAGAAATTATACCCAAGCGATCGCACAACTTTTGAATTTAGAACATGGTGGCTAGAGTTTTCGGGAATATTATGATAATCTCATTATTATTTTATATTATATCATTAACTTAACTCGTGAATACCTCAATGTAATACTTCATGCATAGTAAAAAACTGCAGCTACAAATTATCGCTCACAGGGGGAAATTTAAACCAAGTCATCACGATGCGTGAATCGTAGAGCAGGCGCCAAGTCAACTTCTACACAGGCTTCTGTGTTGAAGAAAAAATTAATCTGCACGTTTAGCTGAAATCCTGTGCGTGTTCGCCAGGTGACTTGCGTGTACGTGCTAGTCACGCGCCGTGTGTGAGTGCCAATCAGGTGACCAAGAAAGCAGAATCGATCAAATAACCAGTAATCAATTTAATCAATCATCAGCCACGTACAGAATGTTATAATACTTTTTTCCTTATTTATTCAATGTAAGCTTCATGTCAGCTCACTTTGTGCGATTCAGAAACTCATTGAAGTTGAAGTTTGCGTGGCTTCACAAGGAGCAACATTTTAGCGTCTCTGTAGACACAGCTCGCTACGATGGCAAAAAGGCAAAAAACTGAACGAGAATAACATAAAGACTAAAGCGCATGAGGTCGGTAGTACGATTTAATCATGCGGGAAAAATAAGAGAAAAGAATATAGCGATGAACCTCGCTGAACTACGTTTCTAAACTCAATACAGACTGTCGCAACAATTATTCCCGAGTGGTAGCAGAGGCTACCACTGTGGAGCACTAGTTCTTCAAGGGCTATTGACGAGGACGGACGCTATCACATCACCATATCATTATTCACTTCGCTACTCCCCCTCCTCCTTCCCTTTGCCGGCGCAGCTGAGAAATCATTCAAATTGTGACGCGCGCAATGCGTTCAAATGGGCAGAAGAGCTATCCCTCTCTCCTTTTGCAAAAAAAAACCTGCAACTGAAAACGGGTTAAAACGTACCGCGAAACACTTGCAGATTGCGAGAAATGTAGAACTCTTCTCGTCAAATAAGTATGTTGGCGACAGGACCTCTTGGCATGCAAGCAACAATCTGCCTCAATCGACAACGGACGACGCAACTTTTGGTGTCTTGAGCCCTAGGCCATTTCAATCTCCGCCTCGATCCGTTATTCCCTGCAACATCGTAACGGCTTTAGAAACTTTACCAATCTTGCATCCTTCTGCATGGCATCGAATTGTTGCCTGAGAAATATCTCTTCTAGCTCAAACTCGAATTGAAACACCTAGCATTCGAAGTTAAACTACTAAAATTCAAGACCAAAATGCTGTATTCTCTGAAAGGAGAAGGGATGAAATTAAATGCGATTGAGCGTGGACATCTCAGTTGAATGGAAACCATTCACTGAAGAAAAGATTAGCATGAAAAAGGAGCTCAATATCGAGGATGTGGAAAAGTTGAGTAGCAAAAAATATAAATTGGAGAGAAATGATTTGTTCTAGGGTATCCCATGCCATGGCCATCAATTCCTCAGAGGACTGCCTTATAATAAGACGATAATTATGAGGAACGAAAAAATATACGAAGAAAGAGGTAACAGAGCTTGTGAATCTAACCCAGAAAGCAATATTCAGTGCACGAAGAGAGAAGAAGAAGAAGAATAAGGAGAAGGAGAAGTACTTCGGTCGGACTTCGATGCACCCGATATTCGACCCCACACTCGAGTTTCGGCCGCTGTCCCTAGAGAGGGAGTCGCAGCAGTGCCGGTCTTGTGTGAGCGTCGGGAGTGTGCGCTAAGTGAGCTCCACTTCAGGCCTGCTCTTGCCAGCACGCCTACCAGAACGAATCTCAAAATTTGAGTTCATTGGACGATTTTCAAAATGTGAGTTCATTTAACGAATTTCAACTCCTATTAGTCTCAACTCCTATTAGTCGCTGCGAAAGGCAGCAACGATATCAAAGCTCTGTATTTCGACAAATTACTTGCAGTACGTAAACCATTGAAAAGTTGAACAAACAGGGCTTATCTATCCCTGCTAGGCAAAAGATTCAAGCCGTAAACTTCGCTGTGAAAGTTTCCTTTGCCGTGGAAATGTAACATCGACCAAAACTATGCGGTGCGACGCAGGCAGCCGATGACTTTAACGGAACCAAGTTGGCTAGGAACACTAGGCTTAACGGAACCAAGTTGGCTAGGAACACTAGGCTTAACGGAACCAAGTTGGCTAGGAACACTAGGCTTAACGGAACCAAGTTGGCCAGCAGGGACGGAAATTGGGAACCTCTGTCTGTATTTTACATATTTTTGACCAGTACTTCATCAAAATGCGGGTAATTTTGTTACGTCTCTCTTACTAGTTTTTAAATGACTATTTCTGGGTTTAATTTTCTTTCATTTCCTATGCTCATAGTTCATTTTTCAATGACTAATTTTCCACCAGTTTGTCATTTACATGTTTCTTCAGCTGGTGGTCATTTTAGACATTTTATGCTACTGTTTCTAATCATTTTCTCAGAGAGTTTCTTGTAATTTTCGTGGCAAGCTTTTCGTTTTTGTGTTATTTTCTCTAAAAATTTTGTGCAACTTCTCTCAAGTGTTCACTATTTCCTTGTTTAGTAGCAGTCTTCGTTGTCTTCCGTTCCCTATCATTTCCAGCGAAACTAGGGCAAATATCGGCGAGTTTTTTTGTTGCTCCTGTCTCGTGTTGTTGAAAATTCGCTCTCACTTCTACTGTAGACACAGTTTTCAATTACTAAAATAGCACTCAGAACCAATCTCACTGCTTGCTCGAGATATTAAAACGTGTGCATACCGATGACAATTCTGGATTTTAATTATAATCCAATTCGGTAATTTTACTCCCCCGTAATTTTTTTCGTATGAAAATTTGTTGAGATATATGCCTCAATTTAGAGAAAATTCAGTCACTAGCTGAGAAACTAAGCATGGCCAGTATACTCCAGTCTACTGTCTGGCAGAAAGACATTCTATCATCTCCAGTGCTAATTTTGTGCTCAAGAAATGCACTTAGAATTACAGAACCTTTAAGAGTAATTTCCATTTATTCAAACATTTTTATCAACTAGTTTTAAACTTTCATAATATATACCAAATGATCACCAATCTATTCGATACAGGAAGCGTGCAAAGGGTTACCTCATAATTCTGTCGAGCTACCTCATGAATTTTTTTGCGTAACGCGACGGGTTGGTGTTGTGTGGCAGTGCCCCACGTTTGGCAATGTTCCACTTCAAAGTCATGTCTATAAAGCATGACAAGAGTAATGCTCTGTTTAAAAATCGTGCCTACAAAGCTTTGAAATTGTTCAGAAATCGTGCCTACAGAGCATGGTTAGGGTAATTATCTGTTTAAAAATAGGGCATTTAAAGTATAGTAATGTCAATTTCCTGTATAAAAATCGTACCTATAAAACATGGTAATGGCAATATTCTATATAAAAATTGTGCTTATAAAGCTTGATAATGGTGATGTTCTGTTTAAAAATAGTGTTCCTGAGAGGTTTAATGACGCATGCGGCTTCATACACTCTGACCCCAACAAATTGACTCGCTGTAAGCCCCCATTTGTACGCGCAATTAGTGAAGTACGTGGGGAATGAGGAAGCGTGACGTGCCCTGACTTCAAGGAGCGTGGGGCCATAATACGAGCAGCCGTAACAACGCTTCCTTATGGCATTGCCTCCTGGCAAATAACACCACAGGGAATTAAACCAATCCAGCTAATGTTATCGAACCAAGCAGCTTCGGTTTTCCATGGAAGTCACAGCTGGCAGTTTAACTTTCCGATATTTTTATTCCAAGCTTGAAAATGGGAATTTTGGGTTTGGGGAAATATAAGTTGCTTACGAGAGTTAATCAGCACGCTTTGGGCAACGCTGAGAAAAATGCGGTGGTGTATTTTATCTAAAAAATTATGAAAATACGTTTCCTAAGTCTTGCATTCGAAAAGATGCACCGTAATCCAGTTTCGTCTGATGATCAATAGTATTTAAGGGCTCCTTTTGATATTTTTCAAGCCCTGGTATAAACAGCCTTTTGTGACAGCACACCAATAAGAGTGAAGAAGGTAGAGTTTAAAAGTCATTCATTTACGATTAAAATAGCCCCTTAAATTTGATGAGCCGTAAATAGCCAAGCCAAATGATATATTACATCTCCGCCACAAAAAAAGTAGCGACGTGTGCGTTTAATTCAACCCCCCATGTGGCTTTGCAAGGTTAATTTTTCACATTGATTTAAGGAGAAAGTAAGAGCATTTTGTCACGAATTTCTTTTTCTCTGATCAGCTATCATCTGCTGCCTCTCACGCAGTTTTCAGGTAGGGCATACAAATCCCAAATTCATTTGACCCGATTCTACATTTCTTCAGTGTTTCACTAATAGAACGAATGAAATGGGTGAATTAGTTGGATTGAAGTATCAGCGTTTTCTTTGTTTCCTTATTTTTGAATACAAATGACTGGTGATCATTCTGATGAATTTCAAGTTTAAATAGATCTACAGTACTTAACTCACGAGGAATTTTGCTTGCCGAACACAGCGTACTTGAATTTTAAATATGAAATTATCGAACAACGTTGTGAATTATCTAACTACATAACGTTCTTAGCTACAAGAGCCAATGACTTAGTAAATACTGATCTTATTTTCTTCATTAAATAATCCAACAAGTTCTTAAAACCAGTTAGAAACGTAGTCCTCAAGAGCCTCCGAGTGCATGTTAAATGTCCTTTTGAGCTGCAAGTCGGGATCGATGAAGCTTTAAACCTAAGTGGGTCAAGCAGGGCAGACTCTAAAATATGAGACATTCAATTTCATTCCCCAGAAATGGAGCAGTTCATTATTCATATAATAATGTATGTTACTTGCAAGGCAGCGAAAATAGATCGTTGCAGGCTGAAGAAAATATAGAACTCAAATTCCAGCATTTAGTTACTTGAGATTGAGGAAATGAAATTGGATCTCATTCTCTTACCTGGCCAGGCTATATTCGTTGTTGAAAATGCACTCAAATTCCTGGAATATAGATAAAATTTTATTAAATTTTACGTGATTTTGTTGAATAGCCAAATAAAGGAAGTCGTCTCAACGATTAAATTTTAGTTTCGTGGAGGCTAGAAAACAGTACCGAGACTCAAAGTGCTTTGTTCAGTACATCATAAAAAGTGTAGTTAGTGGCCGGTTACGAGTAGTTTTAATTCCAGAGAACTGATGGTGATAAATAGCAGCCCAATGCAATAAGAACTACTCTAGCAATTTTGACAGAACATGCTCCACTATTATCAAACGGTTTAAAAACGCTCCCCTGCAGTGCAGAGCCGCTCAGAGGAGTACGCTGCCAGAATTGGTGCAGTGACTGAGTCGGTGTTTCTGTTCATCCTTTGCCGCATGGTGCTGGTGTCATAGGACCAATGCTACATTGGTGCTGCACCGACTTCAATTAGGATACGTAAAGTTTTCAACAAAAAACTAATTTTTTTAAGTCATTCTTGGACTGCAATGATGTCATTTTTAGAAGCGGTTTCGTAATTAACTGAAGACAGAAACTTCTGGGGTGTATACATTTTATTGTACTCAAAATGAATGATTTCACTTTGCGTATTAAGAATCTACGTGCATATTTATCCATAAAAAGTGTTTAACTTAATATTTAATATTATACAACACTGAATTTCTGCAGTTTCTCTCTTCTTTATTGTTTCTTTGTTATCTATTTTCGTCTCAAGTTCTGCCTTTCCAGCCATGCAATGTGTGTCAGCAGAATATAGCCTGAATGGGGAAGCTCTTACGCCTGATCTTGAAGCTGCAATAGCTGCGGAATAAAACCTGAAATCTTCTTCAATATATCGATAGGGCAACAATGCAAGAGTCCTTATTATAGGGTACGAGTTTTGTCCATAGGAAAATACGAATATCTACGACAATGACGTATTTTCCAGCTAATTTTTCATTCTGCCACATTAACATTAGACAACGAGGAACAGATTGTCGCACTGTCGACTTTCAATCAATATTAGCACTGCTAACCCTCATGATGGCGCATTGTTTTATTCAGAAAGTTACTCTGCGCAACAATTTTGAGAAGAATTTGATGGTATTTCAATAAATCAGAATTGGCATGATCTAGTTCGCAATGTCTATGTTGTAATCCTGTAAGGATTTTTCCGGTGGCATTTTAATGTATACACTTCGTAAAGTACGATTTTGTATGCGTGCATTTCTGAGTGATATTCTATTTATCAACAACGGTGTTGAATAAGCAGTATATAAATTTATTCTGGTGCTCACGATATATTTCTACTAACAAACCCTTACAAAATAATTACTTCAACTATTCATTGAATCTTGAGCTGTTAGTCATATGTGATGCTTCGATTCTTGTCCTCTCAACCTCTTCTTTTTTGTTCACTTTTAATCGTAAATGAATATTCCTCCCATCATTTCTACGCTACTTCAACGCTTGATATATATATATATATGTATACATTTCAGAACACAGCAAATAAATTTCAACAAACCAAATCGCGAATGAAACCTTCAAAATATGGCGATGACACCTCAAAAATGAAAATGCCTTATGAAGTAAGGGATAATTTCTTCACAAGTTGCGCGTCCCCAGCGTGCAAGTCAGTTGTGTGGAAATATCGCAGCCGTGTTGCTGCTACACGGCTGAACTTACGTCACCTCAAGGGCACCATTTCAACTTGAGAAACTCTTAAGAGTTTATGCAAAGTTTTGCGTCCATGAGTGAAAAAGTTCTCCAGAAAAATGCTTCAAATAAATTCTCTCAACCCTCGGGAAAATTCTCTTTCCGCAGGAATTGCAAGTTGTTCTCGGCAGCCAGGTTTTGATGATGTGCGCACGACAGCCTGTCTCATCCGCCGGATATTATTAATATTTGCACATAATAACGATGTATGAACTTAAGCTTTGCCCATCCCTCAGCCATTGATGATACAGGTGTGCAATAATAATATATGAACATTAGCTTTCATCTTCCGTCAGGCATTAATGATATTTTCTCATAATGATTATACTTCGACATAAGCTTTGCTCATCCACCAAGGGTTAATGAAACATGCGCATGATGATACGAAGCGCATTGTGCGCGGGGTCGAGTTTGAAAAGTTTACAGACATCCTTGCACTTCTCTTGTAAACACGATTGTTTTATCCGATATATTATAACTAGTAAAATACTCTCAAAAATTATGCTGGATTCATGGGAATGTTATGCTTTCATAAACTTGCGCAATTCTCAGCATTCAGAAATAAATACAACCACCAAAGTTGCAAACATCGCCGTCAAAATTGCAAACATTACAGACAACCACACCAAGAAATATTCAGTAGGGAGACTCTTCAGTGTTGGAATTTACTGCCAAGTTTTTACGTAGTCATCACAGCTATCAAGCAATTCGAATACGTTGTAGAATTTCAGATTTTTAGAACGATCTCACATTCGTTTCATTCAAGAAAAAGGAGTGGAGATATGAAACGAAAACCTGCACGGTGAAAGGTATTAACTATATTCAACGCAGAGTGTGTACTACAATCGAGCTATGTAGTTCCGAGTCGACAAGGGAGCATGAAATGCTGTTGGTATTTGAAGTAAAAAATATGCAATATATGTCTTAATTGTTAAAATAAAGGACGTCTTGGTAGTGAAGTTTCCATTTTTTCAAAATTTTGGGATCAGCAAAGACAAATTCAATTTTTTGACCCAAGCTTTCGGCTAGATTAGCTCTAGCCGTCATCAGGGGAACGGTGTATTTTTAAACAAAACCTCTTATGGTATCCGCGGGTATCTAGCATAAAAAACATTTTATTAAATTTTTACATGCAAGCCGAAAATCTTTGATCAAGGGTGACTGATGAGCAAAGGAAGATGTCCCCCCGCAGTTTCTTCCTTTGCTCATCAGTCGCCCTTGATCAATGATTTTCGGCTGGCATGTAAAAATTTAATAAAATGTTTTGTATACTAGATACCCGCGGATACCATAAGAGGTTGTGTTTAAAAATACATCGTTCCCCTGATGACGGCTAGAGCTAATCTAGCCGAAAGCTTGGGTCAAAAAATTAAATTTGTCTTTGCTGATCCTAAAATTTTGAAAAAATGGAAATATATGTCTTCAAATAAGTTCAACAAGTCGAGTGAAATATCTAATATATAAGTCAGTTTTTACTCCCCATCCGTACTTGTTTTGGACGAATGAAACGCAATGAGTATTTAATCGATATCTCTGAATTGAAATCCGTGTTTTTTTCAGGCGAATGAAATACAATGCGTAATTATTTGATCAAAGTCTCTGAAATTAAGCCCGCATTAGTTTCAAGCCTATGAAGTGCACACCGAGCTTGATGCAGTCCTACGAAATTCAGGCTGTAAAGGACATACGCCTGTAAAACGCACTGTATTTAATTAGATCATAAGATACAGAGCTCGTGTTTAGCTCGTAACTTCCCTGAGAACTGCACAGTCCTCTTTCGGAAATGTCCTTAATATATTGTATTTCTCATTCAATTTGCCCCCTAATGTGTTCTTTGAAGTTCGCTGCCGAGTAGCAGTTCCTTTTTCATTGCGATGTCGGGGACAACCTGATGCGAACGCAGGTCTAATGACGGTAGAGGTGATAACGGTAACATGAGTTCACAAATTTTGACGAAGGCTTAATGAAGGTGTGTGAAATACAACTTTTATTCGGCACAGGGGAATTCAATGTAGCCTTTACTTGTTATTGGGGTAAAAAAATTGTTGTCCGTATTTAATATAATGGTATGAACAGTAATCCTTATCAAAGAGAAACACATTTGGTCTTTATTTTGATACACACTTGAGAAATGCAGTCCAAATATGACACAAGCGCATAAAACTCAATTCGTGAGTAGAACATGGATTCTGCCTTGTAAGCCTTGCAGTATACATGCTCATGACGTACCATTTACGCGATGATAAAATAAAGTCGTCGTCTCTTCTAAGTAATTATTTCGAATAAGCAAGTCAACTGAGCGCAGTACATGAGAGCATACCCTCACATCACCTTCACATATTAAACACCAAAGTATAGCTGACGACTTTTCCTTAATTTGTTTTGGGTGTATGATAATTATTCCATCAGACGAGAGGCCTGTCGCTATGGGAGCAAACATGGTTGCGTGATTGGCATGGGGATAATTCTTCATACCTCGAGCAAAGTAAGTAATCCATCATGCCAGTGACATAGTAGGCAATCCATCATACCAGTGACACGGGAGTTAATCCATCTTTCCAGTGACATAATAGGCATTCCATTATACCAGTGGCACGGGAGGAAATCCACCATGCCAGTGAAATAGTAGGCAATTGATCATACCAGTAGCACGGGAGGTAATCCACCATGCCAGTGACATAGTAGGCAATCCATCATACCAGTGACACAGGAGGTAACCCATCATGCCAGTGACATAGTAGGCAATCCATCATACCAGTGACACAGGAGGTAATCCATCATGCCAGTGACATATTAAGCAATCCATCATGCCAGTGACACAGGAGGCAATCCACCATGCCAGTGACATAGTAGGCAATCCATCATGCCAGTGACATGAATCCATCATTCCAGGGACATGAATCTATCATGCCAGCGTGGCTTAACCCTCCGCCAGGGACGCTCTGAGCTCAGCCCCGATGCCTACACAGACATCGCTGCACTTCAGTTGGGATAAATAAGGGTTAATTAGGTACTAACGATAACGTGTTTAACTTCAATAGTTCATTATGGAAAAAGAGTTTTCCCTAGAAAATTTACTTGAGCATAAGCTTGAAGGAAAATGTTTTTTTTCAAAAGAGTATATTTCTCATCATTTTAGGCGCAAACCCACTATAAAACCTTGCGCTAACGCGTTCAGCTTCAGCAGTTCAGTATCGAAAAAGTGCTTACCATAAAAAATTCCATACTAGTGTAAAATTTACGAGAAATATTCTTTTCAAAAGATTGTTCGTCATTTTAAGCTTAAGCCGCCGATAAAAAAATTCCACTGGTCTTGACGATAGAAACTTTTACTCGTATAGAATATTGGCAGGAAATTTCTTCTTCAGCATTTCAGGTCATCAGCGTGAGCTCAAAAATAAAATATAGTAGCTTAGCTCCCGGACGTGCCTTATATTCTTCTTGCAGAACAGAACTCATAAGTTCTTGGGTAAATTTATATTAATATAGGCAAAGAAGCATCCTTAGCAACACATAAAGAGAAATATTTCGCACACTTTCTGTTCATGGATTAATTTCTTACGGAATTTGCAGAGTAGAATCTCTTGACAGAATTCTTTGATCCCTAGTATGATCTTCTCATAAGATGCTCAATTAAATGGAATAATTAATAGAATTATTCCTTGAAAAATAACAGTCACATAGAAATGGGTTCACATGTTGTATCTGACTCAACACTAATTTTTTTCTGACCTGAATATCAGAGGGACGAATCCTGGATGTTTCACTCAATAACGGAATGAACCAAAAAGCATCCGACGTACGGTTAGTGTTTATATAAATTACTAGTGTAAAAAATCCGTCAAAAAATAAGGGATTACGATACTTTTAACAAACAAATATATCCATCCTAATAATGCACGAGATTAAAATATTTTTGTAATTGTGCGCTCGTGAAACTCGTATCACAGATACGGTCATTAAATATCCTTAAAAACGTTACAGAGAAACGAAAACGCGGACACGAAACAAATCTATGAATAGATAAATAGTATGCAAACAAACGCACCAAGGGCAGAAGCAGCATCAAAAGCGACATAACCTCCAAAATCACAATCTTTTTTCGTTTTAGACTAAGCTCGGCACAAAAAGAAGGTTCAGTTTTTTACACTAGCTGACCTGAGAAGAATGAATTTGTGGCACACATCAAATAAGACCGTATAGATCGACATGAGGCAGTAACTTCTCTCCGGGAATATTATATTATCTTATAACGTAAGATTGTTAGCCAAAGAATTTTTTTACAAATTTGCTATTTTTTTCCTCACGATAAGTTGCATTTTCTTAAACAATAGAGTCAATTTTCATTGCCGCAATATTTGTTGGCTTTGGCTTGTAAACAAAAGTGAATGGATGCCGCGGTTTTTACATCATTTGATTGGTATCCAAGATGCCATACTAACAGCCACGAACGAATGGCTTAGGTTATGCTGCAGGCAGGAAATACATAAACATGCTAGTGAACACGTCCATCAAAAATAACGGGATTCTGTATTTTTGTTATAATTTCCTTCCAGATATGAATGACAAACAATGACAAAGATCCTAATAGTACCGACGATAAAAATATGTTTGTACTTGCGCACGTGTGAAGCTCGTATCACAGATACTGTCATTAACCATTCTCATGAGCGTCACAGAGAGACGGAAGAAGCGGACACCAAACAAATAAACACGACAGTCATTCTTAGTATTACATATGTACACAGATATATATAAATTAAGCGAATTATTGTAGCGAGATAATTCGTTTCCTACTTTGTTCGATACTTCATCACCTGATTCAAGCATGGGAACAAAATAAGAATTGTCAAACCTATGTGCGAGCGTGAGTGATGATTTTTTGCAGCTCAATTATTGGTCGATACACCCAACACATGCTCGGAATAATTGTGTGCCAACATAGTAAATGTTTGAACAAACGACGCACAAGTCGTGAACTTCAATGCCAACAACGGAATATTTACAACATATAAACGACGCTTTTTATTTACAATATGAACATCGATTATAACAATTCAATTTCTAGAGAATATAAACGTCTGTTTTCCATTCACGCCAAGAATCTCAATTCCAACAATCAAATTTTTAGAGAATTTGAACTACTCTTTTTTTCATTACGCCACGGTTATCGATTCCATTCAAATTTATGTCAAGCATATCGATTTCAACAATTAAATTTCAGAGAGTATAAAATACTCTTTTTTTAATTACGACACGGTTATCGATTTCATTCAATTAAATTTTCAGAGAATACAAACGACTCTTTTTCGTTCAAGTTACGCATATCGATTCCAACAATTATATATTCATCGTATATAAAAGACGCTTTTCACGGACAACACAAATCTCCAGCCGTGCAGCCCGCCCGCATGATGCACTCGGACGTACACGGAGTTAAAGACGAGCTGCGCCCCTTGACCTCCGTGTCTGGCTTAGGTAGCAGCCCGGTACCTCTGAGCGGCGTGACACAACCGACTCATGATCACCTCCAATATAGCAATCTTTTTTTTATTTTTAGTATAAACTCGACACAAAACCCTCTGAGCGACGTGACATACCACCGAAGCAACATCACCTCCAATATAGCAATCTTTTTTTTTTTTTTAGCATAAACTCGACACAAAACCCTCTGAGCGACGTGACATACCACCGAAGCAACATCACCTCCAATATAGCAATCTTTTTTTTATTTTTAGCATAAACTCGACACAAAACCCTCTGAGCGACGTGACATACCACCGAAGCAACATCACCTCCAATATAGCAGTCTTTTTTATTTTTAGTATAACATCGACACAAAACCCTCTGAGAGCGACGTGACATACCACCGAAGCAACATCACCTCCAATATAGCAATCTTTTTTATTTCTAGTATAACATCGACACAAAACCCTCTGAGAGCGACGTGACATACCACCGAAGCAACACCCACTCCAATATCCTATTTTTTTCGCTTAGTATAACTCGACACAAAAATGCTCAGTTCTCTTCGATAGCTAAAACTACATCCGCATTGATTGCTTGTCATCCTTGAAAGAAATAAAAGGCAAAAATCGCTGGAACTATATTCATTTTATTAATAAAATTTGAGACCTATCTTGATAACTCGAGAGATAAATTTGTGGCAAGGATCAAATAAAACTGTAATGATTGACATGAAGCAATAATTCTCTTAGGGAATATTTCACATTTTCGAAAGTACTAAACCTAGTCTTAGAAATAGAGAAAATGACCATTGCTTGAAAAATATTTCCAAAAGTCATTTGTCCTTTCTAAGTATGAGACACCATCTCTGAAAAAAGTCAATAAAACAAAAACACTAACTAAAATAAACAATTAAGACCTTAAAATCAATGTTTTCATAATTTTTTATGTATGCGAATCCCAGTTTCGAATCAAATTAAAAAATTCAACCACAACGTTAGACGAATGACAAATGCAACGAAACATGTTGCTTTTAAGAATCCATCACCATTTGTACTGAGGAATCGCAGTCTTTTGGTCATGTTCAGCGCACAAATTATGCTAATTTCGCCCAATAGGTTCAGTTTGTTGGTTAAACGAGCGAGTGAATTAGGTTGCATTCCTGAGAGCGAGAGCTCTAGGTCTGCCCACAGCGAGCATGATCAATACGCTTCTTGTGCCGAGTCAAAGACCCAACTGTAATCATGGCCAAAACAAGCCTTATCCCTCGATCTGAGCTTTGTGCAGTAGCAGCTCGCGCAAACATAGCAACAATATCGCAAACACCGCCATTTTAGTGCTTTACCGCACCGGAGCTAAAGAAGATACCTCCAGCTCTGAACTTAGTCGGTCAATGCAGAATTTAAAACGAGCTGCTTGTCGAGCCAGGGATGTGCACACGTGAGACGTTATACCTGAACCTAACTCGGACTAATGAAATACAGGTCGATTAAATAGTGCTCATGTGTAAAATATTGTGTGGCCGAGCCAAATAGAAGAATGCTAGGAGCCAATATGATAAATCGTTCGTCTATATGCAGAGTAGCAAGCAGTCTATAGTTAAGGCTGGTTTGCATCTGCTCCGGGATTTGGTCGGACCAGAACACGGAGGTGACGGAGTAGCTCTGCGGGAGGTGAAGGGGCTGCGACTCAAATCGTCCGCTTGAAACGCTGCAACAGGGCGCCACTGAGCTCGTCATTATCAACAAAACTGGGTAAAATTAGGATAATGATTTCATTATACACAATAATATTCTTATTTTTCTTATTATATCGTCACACACAATAGTATTCTTATACGGAAACTTTAATAAATCTCTTTACCTAAAGAAAATTACAAATGAACACATGATAGTAATGACGGACAAAATGTTGAGAAGGGAACAGTGAAAATTCTGGCCAGTAAATTAAGAGAATGCCTGCGCTAGCAGAGGTCACTCTCCTGCTAGGAGACCCCAGTGAGTCATCGAAAATCGAAAAATTGACAATAAACATCTCGATAGGTGGGAGCAAAACTAAGCTATCGCCTTTTGGAGGGAGTCAACAAACCCTTTCGGTAAAGAGAGACGAAGGAATCTCAACCAATGGTGAGTCGTGCTTCGAGCTCTGTCAATACGAAAGGTGTCTCGAGCACGAGTATTGTTGGACGAGACTTCAGTACAGGTATGGCTGGACGAGACTCCCGCACAGGTACAACGAGACTCCAACGCCTGTAAGGCGAGACGGGGGACCGAGCTTAAAAAGATATATCCACCTTTGAACATAGCTTATTATTACACAATTTAAAACGATTTGCATGTCGAGCAAGCGATGTGAATGCATGAGTATCGCTGTGAGTGACCCTACACCACCGCTGCTATCAAGTACAAGCTGCACAGAGAGCCAGACACAGTTATTCTGCTTGTATAAATTCCTCCACAACCTCATTCTTTCCAATTCCCCTACCCATCTATTTCAGGTAAGAAATAACAACAGAGCGAGCAAAGATGACCTTGTTTTAAGAAGCGTAAGTGCATAGAAGTGAAGAAAGGAGAAGATCGAGAAACGCGTGCGTGAAGCATGCTGCCATGCCCACATTAGAGCTCGAGAGACGCTTCAAAGCCTGGCAGCTTCACTTCAGTACCGCAACAAAGCAACAACTCCTAGAAGCGCTCGTCTCTCAAAATTTTCCCTGTCAAAGATATTCGAATTCTCAGGAATAATAAAAAAATCCAGAACGCGTATGAATGCATGATGATTGAAGTTTTAGTCTGCATGCATCCACTCGAGAAGAACAGTTTCAAGTCCCAAAGGCACTTGAGCCATCTCTCAGAGCGAGGCGGAGTTCTGAACTTTGGTGAGTTTCGAGTATGTTTCGTTCTGCCTTGTATTACTTCTTTCGTCCTAAGATACCGACATATTTGAGTGGATCGAGCGACAAAAAAATCTGTGATTCGTGTTCAGTGAGAAAGAGATGTTCGTGATTCGTGTTCAGTGAGGAAGAGATGTTCGTGATTTGTGTTCAGTGAGGAAGAGATGTTCGTGATTTGTTGTCAGTGAGGAAGAGATGTTCGTGATTCGTGTTTAGTGAGACGGAAAGCAGCTTGCGATGTGGGTTTTGTGTGACAAATTTCCGTGTCTTGTTTAGTCTTGTAAATTTATTAGTGTTAAATAGATTCATCAAACCTTGAATTTTGATGAATGCCGCTAGAAGTGAAGCTGAATTTAAATAAAAAATTTAAAACATTCCCACAAATAACTCAAAACTCCGTAAAAAAAAACATTTAAAAACTTTCAAGTCATCCATTTAGTTCATTGAATGCGAATTGTGTGTTCGTACTTTGCTTGGGTCAGAATCTAAGGAGGTGGATGTTTAAAGTGGCATTTCAATCCTGAGTTGTTTTCTTCTATTCAGCGATAACAGTGGGAATGCGTGACCGTAGTAGGGAAGCTTCATAATATTTTTTCATCATATCGGACCATGAATTGAGTTACCTCTGGTATTCATTTAGGTCAAATTAGATGCAAGCCCGCTGTGAACGTTGGATCAACTTGCATAATGAATGCGTTCGTGGATCGCAAACACAAAACTACAAAGTTATGTGAATGTTATCCAGCAGAAAACTCATCGAAATATAATACTTCTCATCACTCGCTTTACGAAAAATTAATCAGGCGTCAGTTGGTCTGCATTTACTGAAACCAAAAGCATCAAGTTCAAGTGAAGGTCGTCTTTCAGTTCCCATTTACAGAAGCCAAAAGCAATAAATTGAAGTGAAATAAGCTGTCATTCAGTCCGCATTTACAGAAGCGATTGAAGGTAGCGACGGGACTGTAGTGGGCTCGCTTCAAAACCACAGTTGTGCTCATGACAAATCTTCCCTCTTTGAATGCCTCTTCGTATTTAATCAGCGAAAACTGAGCAAAGTTTACTAGTGAAGGCTGCGTGGAAAATTAGTGATTACTAAGCGTGAAAATTCCTATAACGTGACTGCTATGTGTATGGGTTCTGCTGTTTGTTTCAAATGGCGATTCTTGTCCATTATTTCTTGCAGTGCCTTGTGTTCTTGCGCATGTTTCTGATGTCATCTGGGTGCTAGTCATTCTTCTGAAAATTACCTCAAGCATTCAGAAGAGTTTATCAACAACTGTCGCTGTTGCGAATTTTATGAACAACTACGTTTCCATTATCAATTATGTTGGCCTTGACAAACTCAATGGTCGCTTGCAATAGCAATTTCCATCAAAATCGAATGCTTGGATGCAATACTTCTTTGAAGTAGTTTCCAATAAAATTGTAGCTATATCGTTACGAGTTTCAGGGCTGATGGAAAACGGTCAGGCTTTTTCACAGGAAAAAAAGCGAACGCTTATTCTTGCTCTTATATTGAAGATGTCTGTTGGAGTAGCGACCAAGATTACAGTCAACAAATGGCTCAAAATTATATTCGATGAGGAAGCGAAAATGTAACAGCTTCCGCGCTCACTTCGATTTCATTATTTCTTGAAATTCTTCAATTTCCTGCAATTAATTATTCAGAAGTTGCTTTCCTGCTTAAAGTTAAAAAGTAGATAAACACGCAGATAAAACCATGTATGTATTTTTAGCACAGTTCGTAATTGTGCGTTACAGAACCATGTCGTATATTACGATGTACTCAGTTCGACCTGCAATGTTTTAAGAGAAAAACTCTCCAGTCCGTAACTTGTGTCTGTACCAGCAAAACGGACACTCATGTGAAACTTATTTCAATTTACCTGCAATGGCTTTGTCTCTAATTCAATTGTAAAGCACAGGCTTCCCTCTAAAGAATAACCGTGATGTTCTTAATCAGTGGTCCGTATGGAAAGTTAAGTTTTTTTTGCACAATTAACTAAACACATCGGCATTTTGATCGCAATAGCAAACACAAAATTTAAAAAAAAAATACATTTAAAAGCACGATACTCCTCCGTATTTTTCTTCACTACTTGAAAACAAATGTCATAAGGAATTGGATTTAAAGAAAATACAGAGATGAAAAATAAATTTAGTTGAAGGCAAATTTCTTAAAAAAACGCGAAATATCGCATAAAATGGCAAAAATCGTTGAATCCAAAATATCAATACAAAACAATCAAATTTAAACTCTGAGTTTGTACTGGAGCAATAAAAATTAAATAATTTGTGTCATGATTTAGCAATATAGAAAATATTTGCTCCTTCACCAAAATCAAGCTCGAACAATGGAAAATGAATTGAAGCTTTGTAGGAGAAGTTGAGAGCTAAAGCACTTCAACATCGCCAACAAACCATAACTTTCATGTCCGATATACGTAGCGATTATCCTCAGAATCCTGTTCCCAGGCGTGGCAGTGTTGTTTCATCACTGATTTGAACAGACACGCTACACGCATTATATTCAATAAAAACTAGCATAGCAATTCACGTTTCACTCAAGCAAGGTTCAAAAGGGCTGACGAAGATTCCCAGATAACATGAAAATTTAAAAAAAAAGCGTTAGGAATTACGATAAAAAGAATATATTTCAGTGGGCATAGGCTGAAGAGACACATTTGTGTGGCGGCGGTGTAGATACTAGGGCTTCTGTAGTATTGCCATCACTCCTAATGAGCAAAGTTGAGCGGCTTTCCCGCTAGAGGCGCTGCTCCAAACGAACTGGCATTTCCAAAACCGCGAGACTGAAATTGTAGTCTTTGGTGGTTTTCTATTGATATTTTGCAGAATGGCCTTCAACTTTATCATTTCTATTCAACACGTCTGCCGGATTTTCCCGTCAGAGATCTTGTAAAGAGGCAACACAAAAGTACCAGATTTAAAATTCAGCGTCTAGCATTCAAAGCCTAAAATAATTTGGATGAAACCTAAAAAGTGGCTCGGCTGGTAGCATTTGTAAACATTATTTTGCGACTATCGTCCAAAATCTGAAAATTAAGAAAATTTCAATATAAACTAGGTAGCAACCCGCTTAGAAGCATGCACAGGGTGCGTAAAGTATCATAAGACACCTTACGTACTTTTAGAAGAACGGAAAATGAAACTGTAAATTAATTAAACTTACAATATCGTGTAAGAATACAAATAAACATAATAAAAGCATTAGTTTTATCCTATATATCCTCCTTCGGCGTCAATTACCGACTCAATTCGATCCCAAAGCGAATGCTAGCTTTGATCAGGTGGTTTTTATTTATGTCCTTCATTGCTCGGGATATTGCTTCCATCAGAGAGGAATTGGTGTTATAGGGATGCTTATTAACTTCCTTTTCAACGACGCCCTACACGTAATTATTCAAAAGATTAAGGTCTGGTGAGTTAGTAGGCCACAAGTTTGGTGTGACATGATCATGAATATTTTTGGCCATCAAATCCTGGGTTTTGAGAGCTTTATGGGAGGAGCCGTATCGTATTGGAAGACATAGGCCCTTCCATTGGCAACGTTGTCTATCCAAAGCTTAAAAATGATTTGAAGACTTTCGACATATGAATCTGCATTGACTCTAAGGCCTTGTGTAGAAAAATGAGTAGGCACGATATGCTCTTCATTGCTAACAACACCGAAAACTATGCACTCTTCCGACGAACTCAGGTGCTCTGAGTGAGTCAGAACGTTGACGATGCTGTTTTCTCTTGCTCGTGGCACTTTTAGACATCTTTCAATTTGTAAATTGATGTTTCGTTTTTATTGACACTATTACAGCTTGTCTTTTCTTCATTCCATTAGTTATAGTAGTATCTGGAATGTTATTTTCTGAAGTAAAAAATGTATTAATTTTTATCGGATTAGTTTAAATTACTAAAATATAAGTGTCCTCATATACCTAACGCACCCTATAGTAAACCTTATAGAGTAGCAATATTGGGCAACATTTCGTTAATGAGCGTTTCATGAACAAATCGTATTTTTTGCGTTAAAGGACATTTTCTGTTTTCAAGTTTGCATACTTTTCTGAATGCTCTCCCTGAAAAACTTATACTCTCAATAAAAGTATAATATTTGGTTTTTAGCTATGGTACCGTGAAGCGCAATAATTTTTCTAATCCTGCCTCCTACATGTCTGGTCCTAATAAATGTAATTTGCCATGGGTAAGTTCGACGATTTTCAGTCTGCTCTTAAATCGTTTATCGAATATACTGTTAAATATATTCCATATGACCTACATCGTAAAATGAAGCATCATATATCGAGTTCATTATCTCATTGATCAGTCTAATGCGAAACTAGGTTAAGTGAATTAGGTTAAGCACTATTGTACACCTTAGAATAACGTGATGGTAGGATGCCCTAGAAGTCGCTGAACTTGTTCGGGCCCACAGGTAGCTATACTCAAATTTGAAGTCAAACGAAACCCATTGGTAATGAATTGAAAATTCAATCGTTGGAATTTTTATATCTGCAGTATTTTTTATTTTTTTCGTAGCGTTCTAAGATATCAGAGACGTTTTTAACACTTTAGCTGCGACGTGCGCCACCGGTGGTACACGGAGGTAATTTTCATAATGCTGCTGACCGAACAGTAGTCGCAAACTCAATTTTCATAAATATTTGATCAATACTAAACACAGGCATGATCCAGTTCATGTTTGGTATTTTCAAAATAGTTTACTACAATTGATTTAAAATTTCAGTTTGGTGTTGAACTTTATATTTAGTTGCCGCAGTCGAAGTGTTAAAGGCATATTTACGTGTTCAAACATTTATTTTGGAATCTTTATGCTAGTCTCCTTATCTACTAACATATTTCTGGGTTTCAAAAGGAATTTAATGAAACTTTTGCTTCTCCTTAATGAAACTTAGAGCGCGATACAATCTTGGTAAACAAACTCACATGTAGTCTCCATTACTGCTTCTCTCAGGGAACTTCTGCCGAGAGTCGAGTGTTGTGAAATATAAGCAACACTTGAGCAGAGCACAGCATTGAGCATGAAATAAGTAATTTAAGCCCTCTGCTGGTGGACGCAAGCAACTTGTCTTCAGCTGAATCGTAATTTTCCGAGTGCGGCGACTAAACTCGTTTAAATGATGACGTACGAAAATGATGTACAAAACATTCAAAGACAATTTACGAGTCGATTCAAAGCGCCTCTAAGCTGTCACTTGGTTCACCCCCAGGAATGCTGAAGCGAAGTAAAAACTATTCATCTGAAACTGAAGCGTGGATTTCGAAAGAGTCGCTTGAGAAGGGGTTGAAAGTGATTGGACTATTACACTCCATTACTTCGTGTCTACAGAGTCTCAAAAATATGTTCTAGCACTTTAACTGCTCCTAACATGTTGCTATTTCTATTTGTGGGTGTATTTAATTCATCACAGCATGACAGAAAATCAACTCATCTTAGAATAGAGAAAGATTGTCCTGAAACATTATTTGAAGACCAAAAACGCCATTGAAGTGTAATGACGATCCAAAACTGAATTTGCAAAACCGCCACCAACGCGCCGGACCATTGCTCGCATCAGAGACAAATTCGAATTAGATGGAACCGTCCAGACGTCAACAAACGATCTTTCAAAAAGCAGTGTATCGCACCAAACCAAGAACAACTGAGGAATTGAAATTGGAAATTTAAGACCATGTCGCAATGTTCCTAATAACATGCTTCGTGACGTTTGCGAATCTCTTGGTGAGCGTTATCAGCGTGGTCTGAACAAATATGGTCATCTATTTAAATATTTGCAAACATGATTCTTCATTACATTTCCTTTCTGTATTCGAGGTCATTTCATTTCACTCTATCTTCGTAAATAATGTTTATCTCGTTATTCAAAGTGTGAATAAATTTTTTTGAGACATTCTGTACTTCAATCGCGTTCAGACGAGGTTAAAGAACGTAGGTATATGTATTTCCTGAATGAGTCAGGGCAAAAGCTTGTCTCGCTAAGCACCAGCTTCAAACTCGGCAGAAGAACAAACACATATCAATTTTATTGAATCATTGAATTAAACTTCTCTTTTCTTCGTCTCTACATCGAGTTGTGTAACTCTTCCTCAACCTCGACACTTTTGAGATTTTTGTAATTTCCTATGAAGACTTCACTGAAACAGCAGCTGCTCAATGTCTATGTCAACTCAAGCTCAGGAGTTGAAGCTCTTCGTTACCTCCGTCGGTGAGGCATGCAAATATCAAGGCATAAGATGTAAAAAATTACGGCGAAGAAATACTCGGTGGAGTTTACTACCCAAAAATTTGGGCTATAATCCAATTTTTGCGGTTCGTCGAAATTTTTCGTGAGAATATGGAACAGGATTTTGCAGCACTGGAGTGCCTATAACAGGAAGTGAAAAATGGTGTCTCTTAAGAAAGAAAGGAATCGTGTTTCGTTTTCATGTAGAAATTGTGCATAAATCACGACTTCCATGGGCGAGGAAGTTGATAAGCTTTCCAATCCTTGCCGAGAAATACACTGTAATTAAATTGTGATTCTCAGATTCCCTCCCCTAAATAATACCGTAAAAAGATTTCATGCCGCTTTTTTTAAATTACTCAAGCTCAAATCCTGGGTACGAATATAGAGTACAGTCCTGTACGAAGAAAAATATGAAGGACTCGGGAATCTAATTTTAAATAACACCGCATGATATCCCATTGTGCTCACGTGGAAATCATCGATTGATCCGAGACAAAGAAGTGAATGAAAGACTTTAAGCCTGAACCTCAGCTTGAAATTTCAGTTTGAAATCGTAATATATGGAGTAATATATATTGCACTATCATGTATCATAAATACCATAAATTTAAATAAAATCAAAATTGACTGATTCAAAATTGATTGATTTACGTGCCGTAATGAGCAAACTGAACACGCACTAGCAGATATGGTATTGAATAGTAAGATCATCAATCAGTACCTACTGGTCAGAGTTGAGTCTTACGAAAGAAAATGCGCTTTGTCTGTAATTTTCGATCAGTAGATTCGAAAAGTGCAAAAACTGTTTGTTTTCCCGAAGCCAGCACGAGCTTTCGACTGAGACAAAAATATGTTCCGTGCCGTGAGAGTCGTGTCTGAATGTTATTTCTTAAAGCTACCCGGGTGCTCCTACGACAGGAAACTTCGAAACAGAAGTTGTTACCCTGCAGTAGCAACGTCGGATGTCAGAGATGCCCTTCCTTAGAATTATCTAAGAGCTCTTGCGCACATGTTGCCTGAACGAAACGCAGGAAAATACGAGTAATGAATCACAGAAATTTATTGACGAGCAGTCGTTTAAGGATGCAAATGTGGTTGTAACATTCTCCAGTTTCTGAAGCGGCCTCGATGTTGGTGAACGGAAATAATGGACAAAATTCAAACAGTGTAGAAAAAGACCCGGATAATTCGTACCAAATTCAGGTAAAGGAAAATAAACTGATGAGAAAATTTGAAAAATAAATATTTGTTATGTAAACAAAAGCAATGAGAAAGCAGTATAATTCATTTCTGCGTTAGGTAGAGAAATATAATTGACTTCTTCAAGTCTTTCTTTCGAAAATTGCAGTGTTTTTCGCAGACTTTCGATGATTGTATTGATTTAAATTTCTATATCGCTAATGTTTTTTCATTTTTTCACACAAAAGAGCAGGACAAGAACGGAAGAATTTATAAATAACGGTGTGAATAAGAATCTTACCCATTCATTCTAAATTCATCTATTTTTTCTCATCCTCAAGTGATGCGCGCGTACGAAGTCAAGAAAGCATCATAAAAAATCATCATAACATTGAAAAAATTATCATAATGTCTAAAACTTAACATCAGTCTTGTAGGCTGCATAATTACATGGGAAAATTTAAAACAACTCAATATTCGCCGTTTATTTTGCAATTTCCTATGAATTTTCTATGAATTGTTGCTCTACCAAACAATGCTCACAACTTTTCCTTTCACTTTAAGCATCAATTTTATCTCACTAAGCTCACCATTTTAATGAAGGGCAACATTTTAAAACTGAACATCTAATTCTTTCATTTCTCTTCAACACCCCAAAAAATTAAAAATTTGGAAAGTTAATTGAAATCGAAATTAATTCTGAAATGCATTTCTTTCATTTTCCTCCCTAAAACATAGCTGCGTTCGAAATATGTACTACCGTCTTCACCTACATTTACTTATTCATAAAATAGGTGCAATTTACTGTTTCTTGCCTTTGAGCATTAATTATTTTTTTAGAGTTTTGTAAATATTTCCTGCCTGCTGGTGCGATTTACGGTTGAATAAATAAGTTATTTTTTAGGCCCCTGTAAACGTGCAGAATTGTTTTGCATTTTGGCGTGCAATAAATGGCATGCGTCTTTTTTCTAAAATATCATATTCGTCTTCCGTCCTGGTCGCAGTATTCGTAAAAAACGCAGCCTTGATTAACAACATAGCTGAATAAAAGGCACGGAATAGCAAGGCTGTATTTTTTATTCATCAATGACTTCGACTTTCGTTCATTAATGATTTTCATCAATGCAAATCACATCATATTTCAATATTTAACACGCCTTCGAGTTTGATGCCGAAGGTTAAGATTCAAACTAAAATATAGACAAAAATACATCCTATCCCGCTTTTGCAAGGCGCCTCTCCCTTCTAATTCCGATGATATTTGTTCATTGAAGTCCGAATTTTATTTTAGAGGCATGTTATCTTGACCTGATTACAATGACAAAATAACAACACTAAACGCTAAAATTAAAATTCATCTCAAGTCCATTATTTTAAAAATACACTTACTACTTTCATGAGAACTTCATTAGGTGACCTGAATATCATTTTTAGGCGAAGCTCAAGAAGTTGACATAAATGTACGTAGCGCATTATTTAAGCACGATTAAACTGGTCATTTCTTCGATAAACGAAAAATTTCAAGTAAAACCTATTACTGCAGAGAATTGCTCATAATTTTCCCGTAAGCCTTATCATTTTGGACCGCAGCACATAATATTGTCACAGAAATTATTTTGACGTGAACCAGAGGTAACACCATTTTTCTACTCTAACATCCATACTTAAACTCGATAGAAAACCAGTTTCCTACCATCCATCACCAACACCACCACTTCATTAACTAAAGAGGCACCTACGAGCTTCTCAAGCCACTCCAGCAGTTACAGCTTGATCTTGAAAGTCATAACGGCATTCTGCGACCGTTTTTACGAGTCTCTAATTACTGGGCACGGCCGTGGGTAGGTCGTCTTGTATCTAATGTAGGTTGTCCTGTATCTAATGTAGATTGTCCTGTATCTAATGTATGCTGTCCTGTATCTAATGTAGGTTGTCTTGTATCTAATGTAAGTTGTCTTGTATCTAATGTAAGTTGTCTTGTATCTAATGTAAGTTGTCTTGTATCTAATGTAGGTTGTCTTGGATCTAATATAGGTTGTCCTGTATCTAATGTAGATTGTCCTGTATCTAATATATGTTGTCCTGTATCTAATGTAGGTTGTCTTGTATCTAATGTAGGTTGTCTTGTATCTAATGGAGGTTGTCTTGTATCTAATGTAAGTTGTCTTGTATCTAATGTAGGTTGTCTTGTATCTAATATAGGTTGTCCTGTATCTAATGTAGGGTGTTCTGTATCTAGTGTAGGTTGTCCTGTATCTAATGTAGATTGTCCTGTATTTAATGTAGGTTTTCCTGTATCTAATATAGGTTGTCCTGTATCTAATTATTGAACATAGCCGGGCATGGGCCGTCACCCCTTAGCAAGGTTCGTTAACCTTGCAGTTCGTGTTACGCTCAAGCCTTGTCGACCTCCCTGCTATAATGAACATAAACTTGAATACCAAAGCTCACTGTCATCAAATATATTGCCTAGCTCTAGGCGGTAAGTTGAACCATCAAAGGTGGGGAACACCAAGACACTTGATCTTAGTATGAATCATTTCGAGGACAGGGTTTCTTCATTTCCAACAATTATTTCATATTTGCTGGTGGAATTTTCGAACCAGGTCAGGCTCACATAACACTACGGTCCTCATGATTTGCTGTATTTGGACTCATTTTCGACTTTACCGTAATGAACCTCATGCTCATTTGTTTAAAGTTTGAAGCCGTGTGGCTGCACCAACTGATCAGAAATGCCCACTGCATTTTAGAAAGGTAAAATTCCAGTTCAATATTGAGGAGAGAAAAGCAGCTCCAAGTTATTTTGGGTGCTTAAAAAACTGCATTCGACTGCACATGAAGTATGAATATTTGCTCCCTATCTCGAACCTTTTTCATAAAACAAGCGCATGACTTACTAGAACTCAATTACTAAGTATAGGACCTCTGATGAGATATTTCATGTAAATTTTATGGTAAAATATTTTGCGCTCTGACTCTCCTACCTTCTTCAGCGAACTTATAAACTGTTACATTTCGCCGTTTGTACATATGGGTTACAAAAATCTTAAAAAAGGTTAGGTGTCTCCTGTTTTTATTACATTTAACAATATATATTTAATCGTGGATATTTTCTAGCCAACACTTTTATTATTTACGCGCTACTACACATTTTGCTTTAATTTTTTATTGCATGCATCCAGTTTAGAAGCTTGAAAAAAGCATTATTCACGTGCTAGGGTCCTCGAACTGTTGAAAAAGTTAACTTACAGAAACTAAGGGTGAATTCTTTCAATATTGAAAACTTTTTAATTAGACATTTCATGCTTCGCTGTCATGCTGTCGTACTGTGAAATTAAGCTCATTGTACCATACTGGATATAGAGGCCACTGACAGCTCGCTATACAACAAACAGTAAAATAATAAAAATACACACACGTAGTATTTATAAAACAGAATGAATTCCGTTTAAATAAGCAACTGTACCAAAAATGAATGTGTCTCACCTTTCACAAAGAAATTGTATAACTTCGCAAAAAATCACAGAAATTTCTTTTAGCGAACGTATTTTGTCTCATTCTCTCAATTATAATTCATTATAGATTCAACTTCCGTGTGGATTACTCAGCTTTCCTCGAATCCTTGGATAGAAATACTCTCAGTGTTAACTGTCACATTCTGGACAGTGCAACCAAAAGGAGTGGAACATTTTGAATGCTTCTATGCTGCCCATAAAAGGATTTCGCTTTAATAAAATTCAACGATTTCTGTAAAATAATATACTTCTGGTGAATTCAGAGTAAATTTTTGTATACTTCCCCTTCCAGCGATTGCATTGGGAAAGAACTCTTTTTACTGCGAATAATCTCCCTAAACCGGAAGTTTAGATAGCAATCCGCCCAGCATTACTATGCCCTATGCCATTCGTTGCAGACATCCGATGCCACCGTCCGCATTTTTAGCCTCGCCGCTTGAGTGAGGTCTATTTTTGTATCACCTTTAAAAACAGCGACCAAGCGGTCAAATACAACATGCCGGGAATTTTTTCCCGCTTGTGTAGCACAAACGCTCTGGAGTTTTCTTCAAACGATTCTTCGTTCAGCTTCTGATCAGTTCGAGGGTAAAGCTTCCCTACACCCTGCTCAAAGCACATTCTGGTGCCTTCATGGTTCAACTACCAGATGGACTTCGAAACTATTTGAAGTTCAGAGCACAATGAATTCAAGGAAAAGTACGAGAGGAGACAGAGGACAACATTTCAATGGCCTGGCATTACTCAAATATCAAGCAACATGCCCGCGAATAAAAGAAATGAGCTCAATAAATGTGTAATTCCTACAAGAGCACTGAACAATGGAATTAAGATTGCTAGGAAACCTCGGACATGAAATTGCATGTTGTCTTCTTTCCACAAATCGAGAATGATTGCTTTTAATATGCATAGAATTTAGAGCGTAATGCAGGAAATTTTATTGGAGATAATCGACGTTTTATTTACTCTAAACGAATGCCTTTCTAACTTTGTCTTCAGCGTTGTTGCGGAAATAGTACGAGCACACCAAGACAAAAACAGGAGCCGTAAGTTTTCGTGCTGAACTTGTTTTGCAGTCTGACTTCAGCAAGTGCTGGCTATAAAGGAGGAGGACGACGAGGGGTTGTTGTTCAATATTGTAACGCTTACTTGGTATCAAGACTACTAAATCGACTCTAAATGGACACGAAGAAGATGCCCAGAAGACTAAGCGGCCCATTTTTGCCCGGTCTCTTCAATAGCAGAGCGCAGTTTGAAGCTATCTCGCTAGGGACTATTCGGGTGGTTGGGAATCCGAACTTGGTTCGCATTGTTAGACTTGAGAGCGACTTGGAAGTCTTCCCTCGCTGGAATCCGAAAGTTTTTAGCGCTTTTCAGCGATTTGTGCATCGGGCTTAAGATGGCATCAGGTTCCTAAATTAGGAAGCCGCTCGAATGATTCGCGAAGCATGTCAGTGACTTTCTGTCTAAATTTAAGGGTTGTGGTGCAAAATGACAGTACGGACGATATCAACATGTAACGTTCCGCAATAATTTGCGTCAATTTTTAATACAAGGAGGAATTTCTGTGCGGGAAAATTTCCGATTTTAAACTTAAATGATCAAAGTGATCGTCAACCTTGAAAGAACTCGTGTCTGCTGGCGGTAAAATATAATGCTTAGTAGATTCCCTTTCGCGTAAATTTCGTTTAGAGTATTCAAAATTTGAAAAATTTGACTTGAAAAATTTCAATGTCGCAACTCCAATACAGCAGAACCGAAGGCTTGAATTATGCAATAAACCGAAGGCTTGAATTATGCAATAGCCTACTCCACATTCACAGTGCATTTTCTGTACTATCTCTTTTCTGCTGTCTTGAAGGTGAAATTTCCAATAAGGATGGGAATGAGTGTAAACGAACTTAAATGTGTACATTTTACTCGAAAACGAAAGCTGTCTAGTCCAGTCAAAAATTTCACTAATGTAAAGTGAGTAAACTGGAACTAAAACTAAGACCAGAACTTACTGCGTCAGTTTAATCGTTTCTATGACGCAAATTGATTGCAAATACGGCCTCAAACTGAAAAAGTTCCGATGCGATTTTCAAAATGAATTAATACAGGCTATAAAACTTTCTTAAAAGTGTGTTCGTTGCTTCAATCACGGAAGGTGAACCTCAAACCCTCGCTAAATGGTGGACAAGTTATCGACATTGTCGTCCTAACTCGAAAAAATTAGTCTGTCAGTTAATCACAACTCAGGTTGATGAACTGCATCACAGCAATGATATGTTGTTACTTCCAGTAAATTTTCATGAAGAATGTTTCTTTCTTTTGGTCAATAATAAAAATAAGTTTTACAATGAAGGGTTTATGCGCTTGTTTTTATTTGTCCATTCGACTATCGAAACGAAGTTATGAAAAACAGTGGAAATTTGTTCACTTTATGAATTCAAGGCTTTATGAACATAATTCGTCTTCGACGGCAATGTCTTTCAAAATCTCGTAAGATCACAATGTATTTCATGACGCGTAAGATCACAATGACTTTCTTCATACTGATCAGAGCAAAACGTCACACTTCAGTTGATGGAGAACTAGAGTAAAGTGAAAAACATCCGTAAAAACAATGAAAAATAATTGAGTCGAAAATTTATTTTAACAAAGTAGTCAAGAAGAGCAGAAACATCCAGTCTCTAGATTTGATGAGTGGATGAAACTTTGAACGTTGCGCAGTTTTCAGTACCATTCCACAGTACCACACCAGTCCAGTTTTCAGGACCACTTCAGTGAGCTACAAAGTGTGGAGATGAGCACCACTCCGCATTGCCAGTGAGCTACAGAGTGTGGAGATGAGCACCACTCCGCATTGCCAGTGAGCTACAGAGTGTGGAGATGAGCACCACTCCGCATTGCCAGTGAGCTACAGAGTGTGGAGATGAGCACCACTCCGCATTGCCAGTGAGCTACAGAGTGTGGAGATGAGCACCACTCCACATTGCTATTACATTCAGTAAGTCTAAGCCTCCATTGAAGCCATAGCAAGAGAGGGTCCAGTCCAAGCTCGTAGTGAAGCCATCTCGCTGATAAGAGAGAGCATTTAATCCTGTACATCATGTCCCCATTTGGTTTTATTGCCCATGCCACTGAATATCAATGAGCAAAAAGACCAAGATAGAATTTATCTGGTCTTATGAAGCCATGCTGCACTGAATCTGGGTTATGCGAGAAGCTTTCCAATGTGATCCTGAACTTCTTTCCTCCTTATAATGTATTTATTGTTCTTATATCTACTACTTTTATTTTGGATTTATTAATACCAAATCAAATATAATCGAAACCTAGACGAAGATCTGAAGCTAGTGAAATTTGATATTAAGAAGGAAAGAAAAAATTCCAGTCTTTTCAGTTTTTTCTATTTTTATGAGTAAAAGAAGTATGGTACTTCCATGCTAGAAATTAATTTCAAGTTCTCCTATCTTTAAACTGACTTGTAGTTCTTAGCATCATGACCACATAACATCAACAGTGTAGATGTGCATTTCCAAATAAATTTCACTCAAGTGTATAAATAAATATATATGAATTTCATTAATGCCATGCTATCGCTTCACTCACCCTTGGGAATATGGAAAGTCTTGAAGACCTGCCATGCGCCACTATGATTTTTTGTATCCGCTGTATTATGCTTAGTGAATGGAGCAAGAGTCAATAACGGTGAAAAGAAGATTCTCTCTCATGGTTCTCGTAGGCTATGGATTTGAATGACACCCAGGCTTGCAAAATGCGCCTAGGATGACTAATATCGTACATATGAGCTGAAAGAACAAGAAATTGTAGAAAAATAATGACCGATACTGTTATTCATTTCAATTTAAGAATCTGAATATTTTCAAACTACTGGGGTGTCGTGAATGGGCCTAAAATTTGAGGAGAGTATTTAAAAAGAATGGCTTACAGTTGTGAAAGCCGCGGTTCAGCTAACGAGCTTTATTCAACAAATACTTTTGTTCAAACAAATGTACCATCTCAATGGCTGATCAAGAACAAAGAAAAGAACTTTAAGTTTAGGAAGATTCAATGACATAAAAAGAAAATCAGTAGCCTTTTAAAAAAATAGGAAATACATAAAGTAATCGTAAGTCATAGGATGAGTATTTTTTTCTTGGGACACCCAATTGATTAAGGTGATACTTTGATCATCTGCAATAATGCACTGAAGATAAGAAGCGAATTTGCGCTCTTAAACAATATGTTTTCCTTATTTTACTACGCATGCATTTGTTGTAATGAATGTTTGTGCAGTACGTGTGTCCCGTCAGTGTGCTTTAGAACCCAACATACTTTCTTCAACATGAAAATGAAAACACTGTGTGCATCTCTTTGGCACAAACTTTTTAGAAACATTCTTTTTTCACTGCGTACTCATTTATGTGAAGACTTTCTCACACCTTCTGATAATTTATTCTATACGTAGTTTTTATTGCATTTTCATTTCACATGTCAAAGAAAATGAGGAATAATATTATACTTCTTTTAAATAATATAAAATATTATAATGAGTTATTGCAATAATATTGATAATTAATAGAGGTATGAAATATATTACACATCAGGACTGACTAATACAACATGTCGGCTTGAATAATATTTTTACTGCATTAGAACTAAGAATCAAGTGGCAAAACTAACTCTGGTTGAGCCACTCTTTCTAATAGCTTTCAATTTTTTTGTAAATTCATTGATTTCGGGGCAAGATCACTTTAGTACTAAGGTGCAACTTGACTTTAATTCATGACAATGGGTCACGCGAATTCCCGAAGGCAGCTGTTGAATAAATGCCATTGAAATCCCATGGTACTCTCATTTTCATTTAAAATTTATTTGACATCTTGAAAGAAATGGAAGTTTCATTTAGTTCACTCTGAAATGTAAGGAGACAACTTTTCTAAGCTGAAACAATCTCCTCTTGAATTGAATCTTTTGAATCTCTGTAAAAAAATCTCCGTCCAACTTTTAACAAACTAAACACACAGTAATTTCGGTGATGGTTCGGCAAACAGGTAAGGTATGTAATTCGTAACACGTGGCACGGAAATACAAGTTTCTCACTGTGATTTCGTTCAACAACATACGAAATTTTCGTAATGAGCTAACTATTTCGCATGCGTTATTAAGGATTACATTGAAATATTCGTTGAAGTATAAAAACAATTACTCGTGAAGATTTATTTCGTTTCATTCTTTAAATGTCTGAGTTATGAAGCTATGTCGCTTCCCCGGTGTATGTGGCGTGTGAATCTCCAGCTTACACACTACAGATACGCACCCAAGGTTATTATTTATATCTTTGCAAGCTCAATGTAATCTTTTGAATTCTTGTTAGGCTCAGAAGAGACAAAATTTCAAATGGCTCGATTGCATCGACAGCTAGAACACAAAAATGAAACACTTCAAAATTATGAAAACGGGGCCCTTACTCCAAAATGCACTTGATAAAATTATTTACCGTTAACTGTACGTACGTGGTTTCACCAACGAAGACAATAATTTCACAAATAATTAAGTTCTTAAACTTAAATTCATCTTTCAATAATCTGATAATAATTTGCGATAACGCGCCTAGTTTTTGGAAAACCACGGTTCTCTGATATTATTATTAGACATGCTTTAGTTTGGGACACTGTTGAAGTGACCATCCATAGCGAAAATACATGTATTAATTTTTCATCATTCGCTTATTTTGATATTAAACTTTTATTGAAAATTTTCCATTTTTAGTTCTGCCGTTATGTAGGTCAGGAAAATTTTATCCGCGACGACATCAAAAAGAGCCCCTGTGCAACACACATGAAGCGGTGCCAACCTAACCTTCTTAATGACTTTCATGAATAAATTTCACAGGGTTGCCGCTCTATTTGGCGACGTTCGCTGATCCTGTCCGGTAATCGAGCTATTCGAAAATGAGAATAGAACATTAATGCTTAGAAAAATACCATTGAGGTGTACACGGAATAATGACGTTAAGTAGTGTTACGAAGTGTAGGGTGATCTACATTGTTTACACCTGTAATATTTTTCAGTCAGTTCGCTTTATATTTCTTTGTCCTCAACCATATTGAGATAAGTGATTGACGAGCAGCACACCTCTTCAATTATGGAATCTGTATTAATGTGCGTAAATGAAATGACCAAATCAAGCTAAAAACATGAAATGTTTCTGACCATCCAACTCTTTTAAAGGAATGACCACGCAATTTTCTACGTCATGTCTATCAACAAATACTAGTAGGCAAAGAATAGAGCATCATCAATGATAGCTTAACGATCCATGAAAGTGCAGTGTTGCAAGTCTGCGGTTCCGACGGAGCTGGATAACGGTTACGTTGCTTCAAAATGCATTGCTCCCCAAAGTGGAATTCTGAGATGCTCCTGAGCCATCGAAATGAACCTTTCTTGACTCTAGAAGACAACTCACGCCCCACTTATCGAATTATAACCCAAAATAAGCGTTATTCAGAAAGATTAAATAAGTCTCATACGATTATCGAATCGGCGAATTCTGTTTAGAGTCCATTGTGGCATTACCCGAAAGTTTTATGTTAGCTAACATGACTTATGAAAATTCAGTTCTGTTCCAATCCAACTAAATATTAACTAGTGCAATTGTTCCTGGCCTTGCAATTTCAAAAGATTTAGGGAACATTAACCTGAGAATAAACAGAAAAATACTTTTAGGCATTAATTTACTAACGATCGCTGACGACTATTATGACATTTTTCTTAAACACTACCGAGACGGGCACTCTCAAAAACTGTAGGAACGTAACGCGCTCTTGCATAAAAAATGTGAACTGTTCACCAGTAATATCATAAAAATTACTTGAGCATCCCAATTGACTTGGACAGGCATTGCGATGTTGGCTTATAGCGTAAAGAAGACCAACTTCTACCATCATACACAAAGTAACGTCTGTGTTGTGCGGAACGTGGTTGCACAGCAGACGCGTCAAACCGGACACTGACTGAAGGTAATACCCTAAAAGACATTGTTTGGAGAAGTGATTAACTACTGTTTCTAAGCGACTGAACCTCGACCTTGAGAAACACAAGCAAGACCGGTCTTTGATCGCTAAAATGATTAACTACAAAGGCAAGGACAAATGAACTGAGGGTGACGAACCATGGTCAGACGAGCCTATGACTCCATTGAGGGCCCGAGGCTTTCATGTTCCTTCCCGGCCGGTGGGTATAGGGGCATCTCGGGGCATCAAAGAGGAGACCTGTAACGACCTGCCGCCCAAATATGCCGGTCAGGTCTCGTGATGCTGATTCTGTGGAGTGGCGCTACAGATCTCGTAAAATAGATCGTGCTGATGCGCGGCGGTGTAATGACTTTCAAGCCAAGCTTTAGTTTCAGTTTGCACTCTCGTGCTAGAATCTTGCATGTCATTCATGATAGTAGTTATGTATTTCACTTATATTAGTATTTAGGTGAAGACTGATACAATAAAGACAAAATTTCTCAAAATGTATTCCATGATAATAACGTATTTCCCTCAAGATTAGTAGCCGAGTCGAAACTGTTACGATGAAGACCTAAATTCCCAAAATCTAGCACGGATGTGTGAGAAATTCTAATAATTTTTGGTTAAAGTTAAGGAAAGGTTTTAGAATAGTGAAAAGGATTGGATGATCTTTTACAAATTGAATAGTTGAACACATTTTAATATCTAAAAGGCTTGTGTTAAATTCCAAATGAAACCACAACCGCTCTCTGAGTCAAAAGCGGGCTTGTGTCAAAACTTCACTTCACGTAAAAGTAAACTCTTCAAGTACGGCTTTTTCAAATGGAGAGTACTCAAAAGTACTTGGGACGCAAGGGCCAACCGGGATTTCAAAACATCAATTATAAAATGATAAACCTATTAAGGTGTCAATTATGCAGTCAAATTTCGTCGAAAATGATTAACAATTTCGTCGATAATGATGAACAATTTCGTCGAAAATGATGAACAATTTCGTCGAAAATGATGAACAATTTCGTCGATAATGATGCCCAATTTAGTCGACGATTATGAACATTTTCGTCGATAATGACGAACAATTTCATCGATAAGTAAAATAAAACTGGTGGATTAAAATAATACTGCGTCAAAGGCAACGAGGCTGACATTCAGAACTATATTTTCACTCCTACGTATCAACTACGAGTAGTATGCCAATCGAGGGACTCGGAGAAAATGCTTTTTATCATGGGACGAATTTACATTTCCATGCTAATAATAGTGGCCCAAAAAAGTTCACCTGAGGCAGAATCATGAAAGGGGTTGTTGTACGATGGCAACCAAGACCTGTACAACATTATTGGAGCAATACGTGAAATTAATACCCTTGAAAAAGCTGTCATAATTTACTCAAAAGCGCTAGAAATGTTATGATAAATTGTCCCACACAAGCCTAGCAAAAACATTTTAGGGAGTGAATAAGAAATGAAAACACTAATGTCCTATTAGATTAACACTTTTGAAAAAGTTACGTTATTTTTTGAAAGGTTTTGGTGCAAAATGTTATTAATTGATAAAGATACATAGGTACCATGACGGTCCAGATCAAAGCTTGTACAAAAACTGAGAGACAAAACATAAAAATGTAACCTATAGCTAAATAATTGAAGTTGAATGATGATTGTTAATTCATGAAAGCAATAAAGAAAATAAACATTGTGGGGAGAAAATGCATGACAGTTAAGCTCTAGCTTTCTTGACATCAGGGAATAATATTAGCATTGTTTGTTATTGTAGATATTTAAAACCAAATTTCCGAGTGAAATTGAAAAAATAATTAGAAGTGAGCTGACTAGGCAATAAAGCATGCTGTAATTCATAAAAAAATTTATGAGTTTTCTCATTTAAATGCTTGACAAAGAGAAAACATTGAAAAGATACGGTATTTATAGGACAAATATACACGTCGCTTGATTAGATATTTTGCAGAAAATGCTGTGTGTAAATGTGTGAATGTGCATACATATACATATATGAATGTATATATTTACACACTTACACATATGTGCATAGATATTAGGATGCAAGCATGAAATTAGAAGGTTTGTTGTTCTAATTATATATTTTATCATAAAGGTTATTATTTGAAAAAAACCTTTACTATCAAATAATATCTCATAATATCTCATTAAACATACATGGGTGATCACAAAACTTTATATTTTTTATATAAATGTTTTACAATAGTAAAGAGGAGCGGCGGGTTGGGTAACGGTACAAGTTGAGAGGGAAAAGAAAAAGAGCTGTACTAAATGTTAGTTGCTAGTTCAGTACACATATATACATGTATATATATATATACATATACATATATATACGAAAGCCAATCCATACCTACATACATACACATAACACGCATTCACACACAAGTACATGCACATGCATGTACGCAAATATTGACATACAAGCAATCATAATCCATACGCATACTACAAAAATGTTGTATAATGTATTGATATATAGGATAATGAACAAAGGAGATTCGAAACTACTTTTTCAGTATGTTCTACAGCAAACAATTATTGTTGAGACGCAAGATGACGAGCTGCTTTGTTTTAAATTCTCTCAATGTTTGAGGGATTTGGATGCTCTGGGGATGTTTGTTCCTCAGTAAGGCGCCTGATATTGACAGAGCCTTCTGCCCAGTATCAGATAAACGAGAGTCGACGAAGATATTATTGTTTCTGTTCGGCTTTAGGTTGGTGAAGGTGGGGGGACGGAAGCCCATTATCTCAGCTTTGCTCTGAGGAAGATATTAAGAGGAGAATACGGAATGGGCTGTGTGCTTAAGTAGCCTTTTTTGAATGGGAATCCAGCTTATGACACACTTGTAAGAAACATTATGTTGAGTTTCTACATTCACAAAATCATTAAAAAAGGATCTCACGTAAACGCTTACAGCACAGGAAGTCCTTTACAATACTACATTGACTATAAAGACTAAAGACTTCAGGGAAAGAGTTGTCGTCATCGCAGAGAAGGTTAACGACAGGAATTAACAACATGCCTGTCAACGATCACAAGTGTTGACAATCCTCACCTTAAGTTTGGAATAAACCTCAGTTTTGAACGCTAAATTTGAAAAAAAGCCAAGTTCTAACACTAAGTTTTCAATGTTGAATTTTAATGAACTTATAGTTTTGCACTTAAGTTTTGAGCATTCCGTTCAAAATGAAATCTAATTCCGATGAGGTTATTTTTATCTCGTCGTTAGAAAATGAGGCTAACTGATGTTAACGGCAAAGATCATACATCAAGCATAAAAAACATGTGAAATCACTTTACGAAAAGAGTATGGTAGCTCAAATTTGACCACGACAGTGAAAATATGCAAATCACTTCTCAGTGGAAAATATTGATCGAACTAACTAAACCAAACTTGCAGTAGAAGGCAAACTCAAACTATATATCGTAGATGCGACAAATATTTTTTCGATTAAACCTGTAGAATTATTAGTATTAATTTCTTCTGGAATTATTCTTCTAGTCTGTGTTATAACTAAATCATTTTTAAACATGCGTTGTAAAGCTTAAAAGTATGAACAAGCTCAGTCGTCTTATTAAAACATCAAGTGCGTAAGAAAAGAACCTTCTAAATGCATGGTAGAGAAGAGAAAATATAGTAAGAATAGGTAACAACAGGTGACTTTAATTCAGTTAATAATTTTAAATTACAGAAAGATATTGAAATAATTCAGTCTATTGCTTAAAACCTTACGACAAATATTGAGAAAATTCGGGCTATTTTGTTAAAGAGAAATACGCAACCAGACAATGAAAGCGAGTTGTGTATGTTACAATCAGGACGATGAAACCTTACAAAAGATTGAAATTTGCTGCTATAAAGAGGTCAGTACGTGTGGGAGGTAGTGATAAAAGTCGACGGGAAATTATTTCATTTTTCTTTTTATAACTTCGATGAATCTTATAATCGGAAAACTTCTTTGTGGAAAAGTGTTGCGGCTCTGACTATTCTCTTGTAAAAAATAATAAGTTTTACAATATTTTCCTATGCCCGGACGAAAGATATCAATCATAATAAAATCCTTTGATAAGGTTTTAATAACAGCCCTAATTAGTGATGGAGAAAGTTAAATTTATAATTTTCTTGTAAATATGCATTATTCGTTTACAAAAATTTAACATTTAATGTTTCGAGGATTCTGCTGGACTCCTCACCAGGGGAAATGTATCCTGAAATAAGAATCAGGTTGTTTTTGTTCACAGCTCAGCAAATGAAATCAAAATTTTAACGAAAATTCCCAGCCATGGACTGTATTTTCATTCACTCATTACGGATTTTTCGTAGCACATTTTGGCACAGAATCAGAACCGATGCATCAATAAAAATTACTTCAGAGTTAATTTCATTAATACTGAGAAAGACTTGAAAAAATTTCATTTGGCACATTTTTGTTTTCAAATTTGTGCGGTGTATTTTGAAGCCAACGAAGAACCGTAATGCTTTTATAATGTGGCAAGGTTTTCATCTCGTGTAATATAAATATTTTCATGCTTCTAATTAACTTCACTATCTTTAGAGACACTGAACAAATTAAGAGCTCAAATAAAGTGGCTGATTAATACCTAAATACTTTCTCCGGAGTTATAAGCCTATTCAAAAGTCTGAGGAAAAATGTTTAAACTAAATTGAAATAAGTTTATAATCATCTAAATTATAAATTTATATAAATTCATGAATTTATGATTGAATTTCATCGACCTCTGCTCATGGTATAACAGTGACGTGCACAAAGAGCGTCCTGCATGAAACAAATTCTCTCAACAATTCTCCCATTTAACAGTTAAATTGAAAGTAAAAGTAATTGTATTGAGAGTAAAGTAATTGTTAAATTGAAAGTAAAAATTAAAAGTAATTCAACTTTTCACTTTTTCCTTAGAATTGAAGCCACCAAACATAATTATTTATTTTGGTGAGTGAGAAATTGTTCAGATTTATTTAATTTTTCATGCATTTAAGGAAGTTTAATTTCTATTTCAATTTCACCCGAACGCTTTTTGTGTATTCTTAGATGTTTTGAGGCTGACATTTGTATTTCAGTTATATTCGATATTTTGGAGTGTTATTTTTACCTTAGCTCTTGCACTTGAAATAAAGCAGAATTTGAACTTCTGTGCTTATATTAATTTCAACACCTCGGAAAAACAGCCTCCCAACTCAGAGGCCTATGGCCCTTCCCTACTATAATGCCGAAGCCATTCAAGAAATAACATTGGGCTAACATGGGCTAAAATTTGATCGTCCCACAGCCCAGTCTGTCGTTTTCCGATTGATCATCTACGATTTTAGTGACCCGATAATGAGACTATATTCGAGCGGCTAGAATCGCGCATTCCACAGCGAAAAAGTTAGACTGGGAGTAGTTTTTTTTTAATAGTAGACCGGGATTAGTAGTTTAGCATTGTAGCTCGTGTAAAGATATTTGATTAAACTTCTAAGAAATATTAAATTGTAATATGTATGCATGGAAATTTGTTTGAAACTATTTAAATGCTATTGATTTGCAGGTTTATAACTTGAATTTAATAAAAAGCTTATGAACAATTTTACGCATTTAATTCTGATTTTGAACATATTTTTAAACATCGATTAGGAACCCAAGAAATTTAAAAGTAATTCAACTTCTCACTTTTTCCATTGACTTGAAGCTACCAAAATAAAGAAATTAACACTCAAACCAAACTCTCGAAGCTAAAAACTAAGAAGCTAACCAGTAACCAAATCAAAATATCAGAACGCAATGAAAATGGGAAGCAGCTAAAAAAACGATGCCTCGAGAAAATGATGCTAAAATATTTAACAGTCGAAACGAAAGCGTTGAATCTCACAAGAAAAAAAAAACAGGCTTCAAAACATGAGAATCATATCATAATACAAAACTCGTCGCAAGTAATCAAACGACACTCAAAAAAAATAAAGAAGCTGCTACAACTTCGTACCATGAAGTCCTATATAACAGCTCCACTACTACACAAGTTGCACGTGCAGGTGCCCTTGGCAAGAGGACCAAGTTTTCTCTGAAGAAGCCATTGCGTCTCCAGCATCCCAAGGTAAAGGATCAACAACAGAGATTTGCCACGCCCCTTCACTAAGCCTTGCCAAAAGTAAACAAGATTTCAGGACAACGAAGAAAAACATCCAAATCCTTGGGCGTCTGCAATTGAGTGATGGAATGTTTGAGAGCTGAAGCGATTGTAATGTTTGTCCCATAAAATATTTAAAAAAAATAACTTCGATGCAAGCGTACCGAGCTGTGGACGAGTTTGAAGCTCAACGCAGTTGCGGTTTCTGAAAAATGAATCATGGAGGAATGAAGTCATGCTTTCAATTCTGAACACAATTATCGTAACTAGGAATTTGGGCCCATACTTGTAATGAAATATATTCGTTTTGCATGATTTTTTCCAAATCTACAAACGGACGACAGTTTCCGAGCATCTCGATTACGAGAAGTTAGTTTCTCCGGCTCCGACCCGTTTCATGTCCTGCAATGGAATTTACCAACAGTAAAGTTCGGTAGCTGAAAGCACGCACCGTTTACCGTGGGGGCTGTCTTCTTATGGATTAATGCAATGAAGTGACAATTTCAGACTTTGTCCTTACTGTTCAGTATGAATAAAGAGTTCACTCCTTGTCATCATTTGCAGAAATAAGAGAACATAAAACTTACGTATATCAATAAAAATAAAATTAACTGTTACCAAGGAGTAATCCGAAATTGAATATTCTGATATATATTTCGCTTTATACAATATTATACTGTTGGTAGAACAAAACAAAAAAGGAGTAAAGCAACTGAGAAAGTACGACGTCTTTTTTTCTTTTTGTCCTTGCGATATCGTATTTTTATTTATCTTGGTCAATTTCGAACAGATGAGCGAATTTGATTCATTCGTAGTGTCGGTAAGAGCCTACACAGACTGCTATCTTTTGAGCTTTAGAGCTGCTCTTCCACTTAGTAATCCTCAGTCCAAATTCGGCTTGCCTCATAAGATGGCAACAGACAATTCTTACCTTAACTTAACATGCGACGTTATGATGTCACATTGACATCAAGACTACATTACTTCGATGAGAAATTTTTGAGTTGCTTTGAGCCGACAAAAGTGTTTAAATTGCGATAGACCAGCGCTACGGCCTGACGTTAGTGCCTTATTTAATTGTTTCTGGCTCATTAATGAAGAGAAGCTTTCCATCAGTCGCTTTAATGCCACGCGTTCGCAGCTAATTGGACCGTCCCATCCTGCCTGCCTGGTTCGGTTCTACTGAGCCAGAAAAATTCTATTGGTCTTCTTCCAGCTCAAGTTTCACGGACTCCCTGAACTGGGGCGGGAGGAGCACTGGAGCTCCTAGGAAGATCACATGAATTTCATTTCTCAACCTATCGAGCGCATAAATGAAGAAAAAACATAAATGAAGGAAACATAAATGAAGATCATTTTGGGGACGCTTATTCTCCTCGATAAATCATTCAACTGAAAGTCGTTTTTAATTGCTTCCTGTATTTGCAATATGTGCTTTTTAGCTACATCTTTGATCGTTTTATTTCGTTTTTTACCTTTTTCTCTTACTAAATCTTAGTTTTTGAATAAACTATGGAGGCGTGTAAGAATATAACGTCTCATTAAAAATTCTATTTTAAATTTTGGAGTGAAGCGACTGTAGTCTCTAAAAAGGATAGGCGACAAGTTCGAGTTATTATAATCTGTTTAGCAATTTGTTGCTTGAAAATGTAAATAAAGGGCAGAGGTAGTGGCTCAAAAATTAACTTAGTAGTTCTAGCGGGGTTCAACGCACTGTGGCAATTGAAAGAGAACTGTACTTCTGAATTAAAATGCTTCATGGGACATCTATGTCGTTAAAATTTACCTGTCATTGACCATTAGCTACTAATTCGAACAACTAACTCGTAAGTCGCACGAATGACGGAAAAATTACCCGATTTAGTCTCAATTTGAGTTACTAACTTTCAGTTGTAATTATAAACTTCTAATTCGCACAATTGACTTTTAATTCGCAGGATTGATTCCTAATTCGTATAACTGACTCCTAATTCACACAATTGGCTCTCAAATCGGACAATTTACTCCTAATTCAGAGTATTAACTTTTAGTTCCAAGTATTGCCTAAAATTCTAGCAATTGATTCTTTTTTTGCACTATCTGCTCTTATTTTAGGTCATCGATTCCATGCTTGTGCTGTTGACTCCTATTTCGCACCATTGACTCATGAATCACACTAATTATTTCCGTTTGTGAATTAGGATTAACTTTTTGATTGACTAAATTTCCCGTTTGTGAATTAGGATTAACTTTTTGATTGACTAAATTTTCCGTTTGTGAATTAGGATTAACTTTTTGATTGACTAAATTTCCCGTTGGTGAATTAGGATTAACTTTTTGATTGACTAAATTTCCCGTTTGTGAATTAGGATTACATTTTTGATTGACTAAATTTCCCGTTTGTGAATTAGGATTACCTTTTTGATTGACTAAATTTCCCGTTTGGGAATTAGGATTAACTTTTTGATTGACTAAATTTCCCGTTTGTGAATTAGGATTAACTTTTTGATTGACTAAATTTCCCGTTTGTGAATTAGGATTAACTTTTTGATTGACTGAATTTCCCGTTTGTGAATTAGGATTAACTTTTTGATTGACTTAATTTCCCGTTTGTGAATTAGGATTAACTTTTTGATTGACTAAATTTCCCGTTTGTGAATTAGGATTAACTTTTTGATTGACTAAATTTCCCGTTTGTGAATTAGGATTAACTTTTTGATTGACTAAATTTCCCGTTTGTGAATTAGGATTAACTTTTTGATTGACTAAATTTCCCGTTTGGGAATTAGGATTAACTTTTTGATTGACTAAATTTCCCGTTTGGGAATTAGGATTAACTTTTTGATTGACTAAATTTCCCGTTTGTGAATTAGGATTAACTTTTTGATTGACTAAATTTCCCGTTTGTGAATTAGGATTAAGTTTTTGATTGACTTAATTTCCCGTTTGTGAATTAGGATTACATTTTTGATTGACTAAATTTCCCGTTTGTGAATTAGGATTAACTTTTTGATTGACTAAATTTCCCGTTTGGGAATTAGGATTAACTTTTTGATTGACTAAATTTCCCGTTTGTGAATTAGGATTAACTTTTTGATTGACTAAATTTCCCGTTTGTGAATTAGGATTAAGTTTTTGATTGACTTAATTTCCCGTTTGTGAATTAGGATTAACTTTTTGATTGACTAAATTTCCCGTTTGTGAATTAGGATTAAGTTTTTGATTGACTAAATTTCCCGTTTGTGAATTAGGATTAACTTTTTGATTGACTAAATTTCCCGTTTGTGAATTAGGATTAACTTTTTGATTGACTAAATTTCCCGTTTGTGAATTAGGATTAAGTTTTTGATTGACTAAATTTCCCGTTTGTGAATTAGGATTAACTTTTTGATTGACTAAATTTCCCGTTTCATGTCCGATTGCGTTCATGTAAAAAGTGTGTGAAGACTTGCTAGAACAAAATTGTTGCTGCTCACTTTTGATGAACTTATTTTGAGACGTGTTCGTTTTTGCAATAGAAATCTCATATGTTGATAAGTTGATGTTATAAAGCTGAAGCCCTCTTTGTCGTCGTAAAAAAACCTTTGGAAGCACCTGAAATAAAATTAAGACACAGTAAATGAATATTTTTACTAATATGATTTTACGAAACTCAAAGTATTCCGTAGCTCACACATTTAATTTGTTCATGACTGATGTGGAGGAAAGGAATATTTTGGTAGTGAAGTTGTGTTCATATATACAGCTCTTACTTTTTTAAACCAATATCCTGTAAACATCGTTTCTAAACGAAATTTATCGTGCTGTTAGAAAAAATAACCGGCGACTATCATAAAATTATTTTGCGTATCAAAAGCCAAACGTTGTACCTCTTTTTAAAATCTATTTGATTACTTCTTACATGATGTAGATAAAGGTTAGATTTTCCAACTGAAACATTCCCATGACATGAAATTTGTTGAATATTTTTTTTGCAAGTTTCACTTGCCCTATCTTTCATCTGACAATCGGACGCTTTAACGACGCGGAACCCCATTGTTATTTAAAATGGGCGACTCTCTCTCTCTCTTTGGTTGCTGGTCTGAAGAAACTGTGATAAAATATTTAAATATTCTGTTGTCTCTGTTTCTATAAGAACCGTGGTACTTTTTAGAAACTCGTAAAGATTCAACAGCGAGAAAAATCAATTTTTATTGCAACACAATTCAAATTGAGTGAGCAGTTTTCTACCAGAGTGTGCGAAATCTTACGTGCAGCTGAACGAGAAGAAACATTTTTATAAACTCGTTTCGAAAGTAACCTTGAAAACGTACAATATTCCTATACTTCTTTTAAAATTCAACGATCTTTGATTCACTTCAGTAGTGTCAAAAACGACGCAAAAATATCCCTCCAGTTGACAATATAAAAATCATTTTCACACAAAAATTTAGCAAGAATCTTCCATTAAATTGAGGAGAAAATTTCGTTCCTTTCCACATAGTTTATGCATACGCATCGTTGTTAACTCTACAAATTTGACGTTCACTGCTGAGAAATACGCGTGCATTGGACGCTATGAGGACACATTTCGCAAGAATACGCGCCAGAAAACATTCAAGTCGTGTATAAAGTCTCTCCATGCAATTCATCTTTGAAGAATGTTTGCACAGCCTCCCGTCTGAAAGCGGCGCAGCATTTGCTTATTTTCTTTTTCCTGCGACATGCTCTCCAGAGGCCACGCATTTGCTGGACTTGTGTTTGGGTTCCTTTCAAAAAACTCACTATATTTTCTTCAGACTTTTAATCTCTATTTACTGCTTCTGTACTTAGACGGCTTAAATTCTGAAATTCATTGGACTGTAGAACCATTCTCTATCAGTGGAAAAAATCGATGTTTTCCGCAGTGTAATGTCATCTGACTGGAGAACCAAATACAGCTGGAATGCGTAAACTCCGTGAGATGACTTACGCAGCAAGTAGTTTGCAAATAATGAAGTTTATATTATTTTCAGACTGTTTATAATGAGTAACAACCTACGTGTATTTGTTTTGTTTGGCCTCAAATGCTTCTTAAGTTGAGTCACATTCAACTTCGCGTGGTTGGGATTAGATACTCATTTCCTTTCCTCCGCCCTTATAAGGTGCATTGCAAATCGAATAATCATGGCCAAGGTTACAACCAATGTAGATACAAGATCCTTTCACAAACACCAGAGACTCTTCACCTCCAATAAGGCTTAATTCGAATCTTCGTTACTTCCTATACTGGCTGCCTTAAATTAATAACGTATACTCTTATTGGTAGCAGGCATTTTCTCACCTCTGTGTGCGAGCAATCAATTTTTTCTTAGCACCCATCTCATTCCCGACACCTTGGTGCCTCTTTCAACTTATTTAACTGTACAAATTTTGTTCGAAAATTTCTTGGTACAGACTTCATTATCGTTGTAACTTACTGCATCAGACATTTTTGACACGCTAATACGTTTCATATAAAACTTGCACGCTCTTCCCCAATATCAGCGAATAAGAGTCCGTTCATCCGAGCGCATCTCTGGCTTGGCTCACGTATTGTCATCCAACTCTCTCAGGAAAAAGGTGTGGCTGGGGAGATTTTCTGACTGAGGTATCCAACGTTCGATTTATAACTTTTTAGTCGAGTGTAAAACCGGATGCGAGCGTCGAGCAAATGATTAGTGTGACTTCATAACCCAGAAGCAAAGTTTTGAGCCCATCAATGAGATTTTCTCACCTTCTGATGAGCTCGAAAAATGCTTCCGCGATAGAAGATATAGTAGATTTTCAAGGGTGATAATTCTAAGTTTAATTCACGGGAGTGGAGTTGGTTGGTAATAAAATTTAGCCGAGAAGCTTATTTCCCTCAAATATTTTCGGTTTGGATTAGAATTCTGGTAAATCTGTTGGCCTCGAAATGTTTAAGGGGTGAATTCACAAAAAGAATATTTACATTTAAATTTTGGTCTCAATAAAAATATTTCACTTTATCCAAAGCTTAAGATTTTGTAACTTGCAACGAAAAGTTAAACACACGTGGGAGAAGAAATCTCTTCCGGTTCATTTGTGGACTCTCTAACAGTACAGCATTTGTTTCTTATTACTTCGATGCGTAATCCATCCATGTAGAGTCAAAAATTTGCAATTTTTCCTCGTGTGAAATTAACTCTTTAGCAACACTTGGAACAGAGAAACAGCTGCACAACAGCGTTCGACTGCAAACATTTTACTTCCATAACCAGCCTCAAAAATTCAGAAAGCATTTGTCGAACTAATAAGTTCATGTATGTATTTCGTGATACTTCTGAACATGATCATCGTAATGACGCTAGTACTTAGTATTTTATTCTATTTTAACCGTTGTAACATTGTAGAAATTTGAATAAAAACATTTTCAGAGAGTAGTAGTGTTTATGATTCAGTAAAAAGGGAAATTATTTACGAGCTCGCACCTACGAGCTAAAAATTATAAAAAAAAATCCCGTGACGCGTTTCTTGAATCATGCAATGCGGCATCGGTAATTTCTTGCCCCGTACACTTGTACGTACGCAGGGGGCAGGGTTGAAAATGAGCAACAGAACGTTATTTATTCGAAGTAAGCACTCGATATGAAATTTATTCATATCTAAAAAAAGTGTTAGGTTTGTATCAAGGCGATGAGGAGGAATTTTTTAAAGTTTCGCAATACTTTTACTCTCTTTTGCATCAACCGCCGCATTATTTTCGAGCTCGTTAGGAAACACATCTCCTCGCGTACATCCAAATTCATTGCGTGGCTAATTTTCATCCTAAATTGACGCATGCGTATTGAGTAACAGGATTTTTAAGAGACAGGAGTACGTTGCACTCGAAAATAAATTTGCCGGGAGTGATATGAAGGAAAATAATATTCAAATATCAAAACTGTTCCCATATACACTGCTAATTTTTCTCTCCATTATTTTGGGAAGAATTTTTCTATACTAAATGCTATAATTCTAAATGCGATAAACCTCCAATTTTTATCAAATTCTTTGGCTGTGCAATGGACAACAATTTGGCTTCTTTTCAAATCCCGTTTCTTACTTTTTTGCATAATGAAGATAGAGTCAAATTTTTAAATTGAAACCTATCAGTACAATTTGATTTTCAGAATATTTTCAAGCAACTTTTCCTAGTCCTTTCATTCATCTTACAGACTGACTTAATAACGCGGAACTTTATAGCAGTTTGAAACGTGATGGAAATTTGAAACTTATTGTAGTTTAAAATGTGCAGCTCTCGAACGGTTACAAAGTTTCTTCACGTATTCCAGAGCTTGAACAGTGAACTGATGTTGTCTCCACGTCCATAATTTATTTCCTTTCCTTCGGCTCTGATTTGGTTCTTTCCTCGGTCAACGCTGGCAATGTGTTATCATTATTTTCTGATGCCTGAAGTTAAAACAATCTGTTTGTCCAGTTCTCTTCTGACTTTCCCAGTGACGATGTTGCGACAGTTTTTTGACGTTGTTTTTGTTCCTTTAGCTATCGGTTGGTCTAGTCCATATTTTCCATCCAATTAGCCGACTATTCAATTTTCGGTAATCGAACAAACCAGTTTATGTTTACTAAGTTGTACATATGCTCATATATACAGCCCATACAATCGTTTACGCACACAGCGTACTAAACTCCTCAAATTGAAAATAAGTGTAAACAAACGAATATCATCGCTAAAGATAATTTATTTATGCATAAATTTAAATAAAATCTTGATGGTCATCGAAATACTGCTCAAAGCAATCATTTTCAAGTTATATGATTGGACAATTTTCTAAGCGTGGGATAAAAGCAGCCCAAACTTTCTGTAACGATGCCCAAGATCGACCAAACATTTGGCCTTTCCTGGAGGATCTTGTGCTGCTATTCTGCCATCAGGCCGGGAGGCCGAAGCTCGTCACAATAAATCTTGGTAACGAACGTCATCTTCGCGTGTCTGCCGGATTTCCATTCTCTAAAAATTTTCCGGTTTAGTTTTCAGCCCGGGGCATCAAACGGCGTTGATTCACAAATGCCTTCACGGAGCTGGAAGCGCAACTGGCCTTGCCGAATGGACCCTATAAACGTTTCCACAGATCATGCGAAGGCCGAGGTTTGGATGCCTAAATGAGGTTTGGATACATGACAGAATAGGCTGAGACAGATCGATGCACTCACTTCATTAATAGGTTGATTTTCTTTCGCGTGAACACCAAATGTTTTTAATGCAGATTTAATTCAACTCAAATTCTTCAAATTCAACTAGAAAAACAGGATTTTTAACAACGCTTGGGAAATGTGTACTTCTGATCAGCCATTAAAACTTTAATTGCCTCTGCGGTTATTTTCTTTCCTGTCAGATTTAAAATTCAATACATGTGTTCTAGTACAGAGAAATCTCATGTAGAAATCAACGTTCACATCAAGCAAAAATAATTTTAAACAAAGGTTAAAATTACACGAAGCTGCAAGCGTGCATGCTACAATAACTCGTGAAACAATACAACACCATTTTTGTGACGTATCCATAAGGACTTCGATGACTACGAAAAAAAGATCACACGTCTTTATTCCCGAATCAGACGAGTTTGCTTTTGAATGTGGGCAGAAATTTCGACAAAGAACGTCGCGATGGCGACACTGACGCCCAAGATGTATAGCCAGAAAGGCCCTTCGAGATGGTGCAAGGTAAGAGGCCTAGACCGCCGTCTTGTGTCAGGCTCGTTTTTTCTGGTCTCCATCAAATCTCCGTACCACTTTTGGAGCAAGCCAGCCTCTGAGAGTCTTCGTATCCCAATATTGATCTTCTCCCGCCAAGGCGATCCCTTACGGAAAAAGAAAACCAGAGGCCCTGAGAAGATTTGCTCCCTCAGGAAGTAGTGCGGGGAGTCCGATGCTTGCACGAACGACCTGGAAATGCCAAGAAAATTAATGTGAACAAATTTACGGCATGGGAGTGTGTGAACAAATTGTATTTGTCATCTGATCTTCGATGAAATAAAGTGGTGAACTAAACTTAGGTTCCGCTCTTCAAAACTTATCTCAAAAAGCAGCGCACTTGTTAAACTTTTAGAAATCATAGTTTTTTTTCGAAATAACCATAGTTCTATTACGATTTTCTTTCACATTATTCGTAGAATTTCATCATTTGAAAACTAGATGAAAAAAGTACTGCTATAATTACTGTTCATTATTGCTATAATCATTGCATAGTCTCCTATTTGAGACACCGCTGAGTCCAAGTCTCTTGTGTTATGACACTCTCCCTCGCAGTCTTGGGGTCAATGTGTCCCGAGCTGAGCACAAGTTGAAACAAAATACATTGATATTTTTTTTTTCATTATTTCACGTAATTACTAGACTCAAAGCTCGCCCAGTTTGTGTGCTTCTTGTGGTGTTCACAGAAGCCGTAAAAGCGCTTTGAAAAAAGAGAAGAAAATATTTGCCGGAGAGCTAAGAAGCTTTAATGCGGTAAAATTCTGATTAACAACTGGTAGTCAGATATAGGGAAAAATCATTAAACGAGAACTTTTGTGTAAACAACTGTAATATTATAAAACATATCATTTCATTACTATAGTACTAGCATTATTGTCGCAAAGAAAGATTTTCAAAACTACTATGATTGCGCAAAGATTTCTTCAGCGCAATCTTATTTTTCTCCCGTGTAGTCTCCCACGGAGATAAATCGTGTTTATCCAGAGACCATGAGTGGTCGAGCAGGCAAAAATGTTTTCTTCTCTCCGGTGCTCCTGTCGAGTGGAGCCAAATTTGTAGTGGATCGCGAAGTTCGCACGTCCACTGCGAATTTCTACAAGATTCACGGCCTCTTTATGTCACATTCTCGAAACTTGGTATGAGATGCATGCTCAGTGTCTCTGTGCTTAATTAAACTTGTGAATGTTTTTCGAGTCTTCGCTCATATTTATGCAAATTTATTTGCTTCTTCCTTCGTACGGAAATCTTACCGGGAAACAATTGCATCGCGTTTTAAGATTTATTTTAAAATCCCTTAATGATTTTTACTCTAAAATCACAGAACGTAATTTTTCGATGATAGTGTAAATTACAAGGAAAGAAATACTGTTAAATGGAATCAGATCCAGCTAGTAAATCGTAGCCCACCGAGTTACTTACTGAAAGACTTCAATAACTTACTCCGAATAATGTTATATATCAGCAATTTTAAATAAAATTGAATTGTATAACTTTGAACTCCCTTTCAATAAATGCGCTTCTAAATATTAGAAGTCGTCCAAAAAGACAACAGAAATTTTACTCATGAATGCTTTTACATTTATGTATTCGCAAAAAAAATATTCGTTTAGAAATTAATATCATGCTGGAAAATATTCCTGCTGCTGTTTCTACGAGCAATTTCAATCCCTTTCACATGAAATACTCCTGAATTTTTATTGAGTGCATTTTAAAATATCCTCCCATGTTTTAAAGAATATTTAAACTTAATCTCAAGGCTACGTAAAATTTATTTTCATACCAGTTCGGCCGAGATGTCGTTGAGTTTTTGAACCAAAATAAGAAATTCTGCCTTATCCGTCGATAATAACAGAGCCAGCGCGGGAATATGTTTATAAAAGAGAAAAATAATGGTGATAGAAGATTATACTTCGTTCTTCCGAAGAAATGCATCGGCTCAGGGCTGAATATTTAATCGATACTGAAAGTTTAAAATTGTACGAAAGTCACATCGACGGTAAAAATCGACATTTTGAGCAATTATTGTCCAAATATACACCGATTTTCCCACGCAAGGAAGCATTTCTCAATACAAAGTGCAAAACGTACGCCTAAATACTTAAAAAGTAAACACGAAATTTTCTATGAATTTAATCCTTGATGCAGGGTTTTGAAGCTGTGTTTTAGAATTGATTTTTACTTTAAAATTTCGCGACAAATTTTGCCTGACTTTTATATCACAGTGTGACTCATTTCTTCGCAGCAGTCAAGCTTCAATGCAGATTTTTTTCCCTCTCGTGAATTTCATAGAAATAAGACCGTGAAGATTGAATCACTTTATCATGACTTTAATTTCAGTCTGCAATTGAACGACAAAAGTTGATTTCCTTTTATCTTGATATTTCCGCCCGTAGTACGAAATAAGCATGAGTTTCCCCTCACAGGGTCAAAGGGGCATCCTAAATAGCCTCTTCACAAGTTATTTTGAGATTATAGAAATGCGCTATTCATTTTAGGCACCATGCGCTATTCATTTTAGGCACTGAAGCAGGGCACCATGCGAAGGTCAAAAAAAAATAATAATACCCTGGGCAGTATACCATACATTGTACAGTGTCCACAACTTGCTATGGTAAACTGCCCTTACACCGAGGAGCAATTTAGACTATCATTCCGTTGGTGCCGGAGCGTGATTAGGTCTGACAGCACGGGACTTTTGAGGACAACCTGAGAGGGGGCTATGCAGCTGATTTCTGGCTCTATTTTTTATTTTACTGCATAATAAACTGTTATTTTCTTGCAATTTTAGCGAAAAAATATTACTTAATACTGTACATCTCAGGAAACTTCATATTTGGTACAGTATCCTATGACAGCAATGTTCGATATTATGTTCTAATTATCTAAATATTATTCTGGCTTAACGTTCAGTATAAATGGCCCATTGAAGAATTAATTGACCATGTAAAAAAAGCGGGAGAGCAAAAGTAAATGGAATCAGATCCAGCTAGTAAATCATAGACTACCGAGTTACCTACTGAAAGACTTAATATTGCTACGAGCATAAGTTTAAATCATTGTTTGGCAAATTCAAAAATCGCTAATGAAACTCTAAGCCGACTAGCTTTAATTCAAGAGTGAAATCACCCTTGCAAACTCAATGTCAATCCACTTCTGGTCTATCAGATATTTTCCTTGTATAAACCAAACTACAAATGCGATTCAACTGGATGGAGTACTCATGGAAAAACTCGAATGATGAAGATAGAGAAAGAGTAGGGATACGTACCACCGGAATGCCCTCACATTTTATTATTTTATTAGCAAGCTTCACATGCAAGCTTACGTTTCATAAATGCAACTACCTGCTTTTGAAATTTTTATTACAATGAAAGTAATTACGTCAACGATCATGACACGGACGCCACCGAGAGGATAAGTAGGATCACGTGCCTTTGGTGTGCGTCGCGCGAATGGAGATAAAAAAAGGGAATGATGAGTTTGTCAGAGCTCATCAAAAACGCGATTGCTAGGCGCGAGGAGATGCTTTTAACTTAACAAATAATCTTTCTCACAAAGATGGTCCGCGAAAACTCTATCTCGGAATATCGATCCACGAAATATAACACAGAAAATAACATTCACGCAATTTTTTCAAATGCTAGATTGACGAAAACGCACAGAAAATAGATCCACACAGCTTTGTTCTAAAAAATAGATTCACAAAAACTTTATTTCATCGTCGTTTTTGGTTTAATTGCTAAGAGAAGAAATTCAAATTGCTCTCTTAATTGTTTCTTTGCTTCTTTAACTACTATACGCTGACTTCACATATTGGACTGGACGGTGTGTGCTAATGGGTGTACAGGACTCGTAAGCTATTCAAAAGGAAAATTATCCACCAAATATTTGATTAGAATTCGTTAATCATTCACCTTTTCGGGTTGATCGCTGCTCCTCAACATCATTGCTAATTTTGCGAAATCCTAGCCTTGCCTTGTCTCATATCACCTCATAATAACGTGACTATGTGTTATCTATCAAAGCGTATTCATAACATTACTTGGAACCTAAAGAACCCTCATAATTCCATTAAACCTTACTCATGCAAGCTTAATTCACTATATCAAACCTAAACAGTTACTACATGCCCTCTTCCAACAAAACATACCCTTACCCAAAATCATTTTAACATACCGTTTACAGACACAACACGTTCTCAAATATACCGTCACCATGTTCTCTCACGCGACATAACACATCTTAACTATTACTACATGCTCTCGCCCAAATAGGCATTCCCTCTCCTAAACTAAAGTGATGCGCGCACACAATTTAGCTTTACATACCCTAACTTGATCGCGCTAAACCCAATCTCACAAATTGTCTCAGAGCTAAAATGTAAATAAACCAGCCTAACATAATCTATCGTAAATAATCCTTCCACCTTTCCCAACCAACTTTATAAGAAATCTTCTGATAATATACTTCGTACGCCACTGATTTAGCATCAATGTAAAAATCCTTGCATAACCTTGTGCAGATAAAACTTAAAATGAACAAAATTCTAATTTTAAACGCAGTGAGCCTAAAATCTCGGCATTGCAGCCGTCCTAAAACGACAGAAAAACAATTAATCTCCAATCAAGTCCTAATTTAAATTTACACATAACTCATTTAGCTCATAATCTCTTCAAATCGCACACTTATGGCCTCAGTTGCCCCAATCATCTCTTGAAACGGAGCTGCACAGCTCTGACATTCCTAGGCAACAAGCGGTGCAACTATAGCGTGAGGTGTACCGCCATATATCACCTACCCAGATGCAGTTTGAGATGTACAAATTGAGTGTTTGCCGCAAAATTAAATGCATGGAAATAATTAACATCCATTAGTAACCTAACCTCACGCTGTATTACTAGTTAGAGGTAGATCTCATGCTTCAGTGTGGTAGACCTCAAGCTCTAGTAGCACCCTACAAGCAATGCTTACTTGAGGTAGGAGTACGTGTCAGTGATAGCATGAGATCCTGCGTTCATCCTCCCCAGCAACGTCTGGTACGCCCTGGACGCGTCAGCACTGTACAGTTTCACAAGGTCCATCCTCTTCCCTAAAGCTTCCAAGTCCTGCTGCCCAGACGTCAGCATGGCGGACGATAGGAACTCCCCGTAGTCCACCATGCTCAGGCTGCAAATGTGCGATGTTGTTGTCAACTTTCTGATCAATTCACGACTTGAACTTGATTAGCACTCTACACGTTAACCGCGATAGGTTTAACTGAAGTTCAAAGTTCATCTCAAATTTAAAGTTAATTGTAGTTAGCAATTTTCGACAATAGCGAACAGTGTCCAATGCTGGAGTGTTCCTAATGTATGATAGTTTCTAGTAGGCTTTTATAAAAATGGGTTACTACTAACCGGTTTACAGCATTTCGAAAATTCTTTCCTTGTACAACGACGGCTCACATTGCGACTAACGTGTAAGCATTGTTCAATTTTGTGGAAATATTTTTATTACGCGAGTGTTTCTGAAGTAATGCCGTAAAAATAGGGTTCGTTTGGTAATTCATGCTTAAATACTAATTTTTCTAAGCCTTCAATTTCATCACGGAAGGTCATTATGGGACCATGTTTTCCAGCCGCTCTAGTTCCGTATAATTATTCTATAATTTTTGCGGAGGTAAAAATTAGATTTAAAGGATGGTCGAACGTCATGCAAACTCAAACTTTCTATGCAATGGTTGAAAGCAAACTTTCTATGCAACATGGCAACGATTAAATGCCGAGTCAAATTTCGGTGGGAAATAATAAAATTAATGTTTAACCTATAATACGCTAGGATAGGTTAGATTAACTTGGGAAAAGATATGTCAGGGTAGGTCCAGCTAGTTTATGATACAGCGGCTTAGGAAAAATTGGGGAATGATAGGCTAAAAATAATTTATGATAGGGAACGGAAGAATAAGTTAGGAGAAGAAAAAAGTTTTCGTTAACATCTGATTGGGAACGATCGGTTAAACACAATCGTGAGCTCTAGGAAATAATCACGGGGAACATTTGTTCTCAACTTCAAGTGTATGAATAGTTTCTCCACATATCAATTGTTTTTAATTAGATACGGTCGTGTGTAGTGCGAGTTCGAGATGATCTAATTACTCGAATTAATAATCGTCATTATTTTAAACAATTTACTTCTGCTGTAAGTCCACTGCTGAACTAGATTGCAAAATCTGGAAAAAACATTTCCTGAATATATCATATAATATTATTCGAAATTCAAAGTATAAATATACTTCGTAGGATTTAATATAATTTTTTGTCCCTTATTGAAGGAAAATGGTAATACTACATAACTTAGTGAAAAGAACTATTTTTTTCATGAAAATTTTTTGTGACTAGAACGTTGTGTCTGAAATAATAAAGCTCAGTACAAGTGAAGACCTGTAACAATATTAATCGCATATTATTCCTAGAGTAACTATTGAGAAAAATCTATATGGATTCAAACAAGTTTTGATATTAACGTTAAATAAAAAAGTGCAAGTTTTTAACATGTTTCTGAAACTGGTCATTAGATGAAATGCTTGCAGACTTATTTCAACGCTAACAGAACTCTTGAAGATATAAAACTATACTCTCGGAAAAATGTAAATTTAATCATTTTAACGGCGTACGAGGCTATTTTCAAGCCTTAGAAGCAGCGAAACGTGATTCCAACTCATCGTTTCGCTTGCACAAAGATAATCGAATAACATCATAGGAAAAAAAGAAGCTCGTGATGTAGGCTGTACTTGAGGCGTGCAAATGACAGCAGGGCAAAACTTTCGAGAGCACTGCTCACAACGGAACACTCATTCGGAGCAGAATTATATTGTGCATCAGAAATTTTATTATGCATTAACGCATTAACGACGGCCGTAGGAATATTATCTGCTGTAAGCACGTTCTACTCTATTGTGATTTTCATAGAAGCAGATTGGCGTTGTACTGAAATGGTAATTAAATAATTCAGTCGAAAATCTCTCCTGCTAGCGTCTGATGTGAATCCAGTCGTACTGTTTCCTTCTGTACTGTTCTAAGATTAAATAATTTCTTTCGTTCTTGGGAATGAAATGTTGCGAAGAAATGTATAACGGCGCATCTCTTCTAGGAAAACCACTAAAGTCCCACAAGATATTTGATTCCGATTAGAACAAAATTTACGACAAGAAATTGTTGACAATATCCTATATCCAATTTGTCGAATATCTTAATTACGGTGAGATTCGTCGTAATTAAGGTGTTCGATGAGTTGATATTCAATACATATCGCTGGAAGGTCAACGATACGGAATAGATTTGGCGAAAAAATACTTTCTCTGTTGTCTTCGATGTACGTAGATTCAATAAAGGCTCTGGAGCTCTCCCAATTTGGATATTGCAGAAAAATATTATGTGTTGAGTCCAAAGGCAGTATAAGTAAGAAGAAATGTACGACTAAGAGGCGCAAAATTTGCAATTACTGTGAAATACCGCGATACTTCGTCCTGTGGAGCGGGGTGGAGGACGATGCATGAGGTGAGTATTCAAAATATTCCTAGAACTACACGCTTGTCATTTATGTAATTAAAAGCTTGCCATTTATTTCATTTGACACTTGTTATTTATTTTATTTGACGCTTTCTATGTATATTGTTCAAAGACTTGACGATATTTAGTTATCTCTGAACACTTTTCATTAATTTAATTATGAGCTTGCCATTTATATTGCCCCAAAATGTAACATTTTATTACACCTGAACACTTATGCGTGAAAACCTAGATTGAATTTACAGATAAGCTTCCGTGAGGCAAAACAGCTTCGAACCTCAGCTCGAGTCAGCGCACATTGCTACTGAACTGCAAAGCCTGTGAGCAAAATTTAATAAAAGTTATAATTACAGAGAAGCCACTTTGCGTATCTTCGTTTATGTATCTTACAGAAAAATTTATCCTCTCGGTACTAAGTAAATTACGCGGAAAGCAGTAGGCAAACTATAAGTATGTTTTGTAGATAGAAACGTGATGTCACAAGTACGTGTCAATGGTGTATACTGTAATAGTTTAGCAGTGGAAACGTATTGCGGATCAATAGAAATCATTTGAGTTTTCAAAAATAACATCCTCCTCTCTTAGTTGGTCAGGTGAGTACTATATTATGGCAACAGAGGGAGTGAACGCTAATGACAGAATGATTTCTAATTTTTTCGTATTAAGTCTACTTGGTGAATTTATGCATTCACTTTGGTGTAGAGAGCAAATAAAGATTAACGACACGAAGCCTGAAAATTGTCTTTACTACACCTACTTTATCAGCAGCTGTACATGGCAGCCAATTCCATTGTGTAAAATTCTACATTGGAAAACAAAGGAAACCCCAAAATATTACAGGCTATAACACAAACTCTATCTGATAATTGAATAAACTGCGTTGTTTATGCGAGCCAATTCAGAAACTGAGAATCATAAGACCGTTAAAAATTTCCAGATTCATTGTCTCAAACGATATTAGCAGCTCGACAAGTATACTCTGTTTGGGCTAACGAAATGATATCAATTTATGACGACATCAAAACTTAAAAGTTCACAGTTCATACAAAGTAGAAAAAAAATAAAAAATTGACTACGGCTCTCTAAGGAAAACCAAGGATAACCTGCGGACAGAATACCATTCACGTCTGCACCACTGAAACAGTGTATGCTCGTAGATCGTCTGGAATATTCCATGATTTGCCTACCAATTCAAGTGAAACAGGAGTCAAAATGCTAGCTTGTGCGATTTTGCATCCAGTGATATTTACGACGAAAGCTGGACCGTGGAATCCCGTGCACGAACCGGAACAAATTTCCAAAATACTAGTCACGTATGCAGCACTGAAACACTGCATGCTTCTGGAAGCTACAGGCCACATTTGTAACGACTGAATCATCATTGAGCACTAACCTCCCCGTACCCGTCCTCGCCAAGAGATCTCTCCCTTCATTACTAGTTGTTATTGTGAATGGCGTAAAGAAAAGCGCGCAAAAGATATCATGCGCAGCAATTCAAACAAGGGACTCGGAGGAAGGTCATCTCGACGGATGCAGATGGAAGAAATGGTACGCAGCTAAATTTATTTACAACGTGTTCTTGGAGTGCACAAAAGTGCCCTTCACTGTTTCAAGGGTACAATATTGCCGTTGGTACCATTTGTGGAGCGTATGAGAACTGGACTGAACATGAAGAGAAGCATCGGGAAAGTCTAATCCTACGTAGCTCAAAATGTACCGTTAAATAATTGTGGAATTGAAATTGTGAAGCTGAACAAAAGAATTGGAAGTGTAGAATGGAACAGAAGAGAGCGGAATGTTAAATGCCTCAAAGTGTAATGCTAAAAACTCAGGTACATGATAATGCAATGTTAAAGAGCTCAAAATACAATACTAAATAGCCTGATGCACTCTGCAACGAATCTCAAATAAATTGTTCAAAATTAAAAGCTGAAAAACTCAATATGTAATTCCAATAAACTGTCCAATAAACTGTAATTCCAATAAAGGCTCTGAACCGCATTAAAGAAGTAGCTTATATTAACTGATTGTAAAAATAGAAATAGGTTGAATGAATCCGTGAGAAATATGTGTCAGGAATTTAACTCATTTATAAAATTTAAAGGATTATAAAACTGCGCAAATAAATTTTGAAAGTACTGCATTAAAAGCGTTAGTTTTTATTCAAATTTCCCCACATCATGAATAAATGGACAAGAGATGTTTGTGCTAGTTATACCGCTGGCGTAAATTTTACAGAAGCATTCCCTCAATTACAGCGTAAGCAAATAATGAAGATAAAATTTCCATTAATCGATGGCAATATTTTGAGAATCAATGCAGTTCACACAGGAGGTAAAAAATTTTCACTTTCTCATCATGCTTCGTGTTTTCAGTGAGCTGCGAACAAAATATTATAGAAAATAAAATCATTCCTCTGTGGAAGACGTGTGTTTTCTGAGGCAGAATGAAGTGAAAAACGCTGTCTTGACGAAAAATTAACAGGCGAGCATAATGTATGTAATATCGAATGATGATTACACCCAGTCTATTTTTTTTTTTGCCGCCTGCATGCATGTTTTTCGCCGCCTAAGTGATTAAATCGCTTAAGTCGCTTAGGCGGCTAAAAACATGCATGCAGATGGCAAAAAAGTTAGACTGGGAAGTACACCTTAAGAAGATTATCACACCTAAAGACGATCATTATACCTAAAAACGATAATTACACCTAAAAATGACCGTCAAACCCAAAGACGATAATAGCACCTTACGCCTAGTGTAATAAAATCCACCATGATTGCTTTCGAGAAGCAAGAAATGTAACGATAAATCTCCGTACTCTTGGGATTTATGAAAATAATTAACTTGACCTGGTTTTAATTTTAGAAGGCCCCTGAAAAGAGGCCAAATATGTTACGCGAAATTTGATTACAGAGCAAATGCTCATGCCACGAGAAAAGCACTTCTAAACTTTGTGAGATAAAACAATAGCTTTCTATTTTTACTGATATTTTAGCAGTCGAGAACTCGATGGTAACTAATTTACCGTCGAGAAATTTCAGATGGTAAATTACTTTACATTCAGTTAGAGATTCTCCACTTTATTATGGATCACCGTAAATGTTCTTCAGATTGTTAAGGTAGAACTTTTGCAGTTAGCCACTACTGAATCAAGAAATAATTTAATCATGTACATATTATTTATTTTTTAATACAACACCAACAACCAAATTGCATCGCTCGCACATCATCCCGCAACGTTACTTCAAAGGATTGTTAGCGATAGCACAAATTCTAAGCAAAAACCTCTATACAATCCTCTTGAGCTTCATTAAACACGCGAGCTTCAAATCCTTGTTCGAAACGCTGGAATTATTTCCATAGTAAAAACGTTGAAGCTTCACTCTGAGCATACTTGAGAGCTTCTTGATGACTAGCTAAATTATATTTTCGAAGTTTGAACAGATTTTTAGTACTTTATATGTGTGTGCGTCTTTGATTTATAACACGGTACGTGCCTTACCATGCATGAGCGTTTGTTCCTTGTACTCGATTTGCCAAAGTATTTTTTTACGGGCGATAATTGTTTGGAAAATTCATTGCAGTAAAATGGTCCTTCAAGTGCTAAAACCTAAGTAGCCGTGTTTAATTTCTGAGGGATGGATAGTTTTGATTGAGTAGGAATGAAATCACACACTTCATCTAAAATTAAATCATGTTATTCTTGGATCATCCTCAGTTTTATTTGTAAGTTAAGAAAATGTTTTTTTCAAAAAATAATTCTATATTTCAGACGCGACAAATATTTACACGTCTAAATTTAGAAACTTATTAAGCTCTGATAACATTGTTTATTCGTGCGTTGGCATGCTTGAATACTCGACGCCAGCCTTGGTCTGTTTTTCGCAATCCTAAATGGCAAAATTTTGCATAGTACTTTTAGTTATAACAAAGATTAAAATCAAGCTGCCTTCATTCAACAAAAACATAGGGCAAAATTCACCACACGGATTTTCGTAATAATTAAAGAAAAAATTAAACCTTATTGAAAGTTGTATTGTGGGTGCTATCTGTTACACATGTTGACTCTTGGAAGAATATTTCACAAAAACTAGTGAAAGAAGAATAGGAGAGGGAATGATCACGTTTCACAACCGCATTTTTAAATAAACTCATGCTTTAATTCAAGAAAAGCTGTGTCATTTTTGCCTGTCAGAAGTTAGATCAACTTTTTTTGTGTGCGTAGTTGTGCATGAAAAAGGAAAACTGTCATGAAAACTTTCGTGGAATGTGAGAACAACAAACATCGCGCATGCTATTGAGAGCGGCAAACTGTCATACCTTAGAATGGAGTGTATGAACAACATTGCGTATGAAATTGGGAACCGTAAACTGCGTCATGCTTTCGTGGAGTGTGAGAACAACAAACATCGCGCCTGTAATTGAGAGCAGAGAACAGTGCCACGCAGTAGCCCACCGTAAGCCTGACTCGCGCAGCTCGTGCACGGTGTCGAGGCGCCGCGGGAACACCGGTATCGTGAGCACCGCGATGAGGTTGGAGGAGTAGTGCAGCGTGACCAGCAGGCACGACAGCCACCAGCATGTGCAGAAGATGCGTATAGAGCTGCTGGTCGGGGGTCGCGGTATGCTTTGGCCTAAAAGTCCCTGGAATAAATGAGAGAAACAATTGTAAATGGGAAAATAATAAATGAGAAATAATGGGGGAAAATGCTTTGGCTTAAATGTCTTTGTAATAAATGGGAGAAATAAGTGGAAATGGTAAAAAATAAATGAAAACGAGAGAAAAACAAAATGCTTTGGCTTAAAAGTCCATGTAACAAATAAGAGAAATATTTATAAATGAGGAAATGAGAAAATAATAAATTAGAAATAATGGAATAAAACAAGTACTTTGGCTTAAAAGTTCGTGAAACAAATGAGAGCGATGGTATTTGGGATATGAATTCGAGTCAGAGAGCCACAGTTCGTGAAAGCGGGTCACTCTTTCTGCGAGGTTAAACTGATTACGTGTTAGCAATCATCCCTTGTGTTTTCTTCTAATAATTTTTTAGCGATGTATCCATGCGTTTCCACCCATAACCTGCCACAAGTATTTTTTTTCACGGCGACATTAAGCTACTACCTTTTTCGTTAACTTCAAACACTATTTATCGCTGAGAACACATGTTCAAAGTGAACTATGACAACATTTGCCCGCAAAAATCAAATGCTCTCATTCATCGTACACTTAACTCACGATAAGACAATGACAATTAATTAATAGGCACATTATATCTGTCTGTACATCGAGTACGAGTACATAAACAGCGACTAAAAGTCATTAGGCAGCCATCAATCACAAAAATATAAATGCCCTATATCGAAAAACCGCTAGCAATTGTTCCACTTATCCCTCATCACTAAATAGTACCAGATGATACGTGCGTACACTATTTCTTATTCATTCCATGTCTGACTCACCATGAAGTAATAGATGTACACGTCGTCCACTTTCATACCTCGAGCCCCGCTCTCACGAAGGCTCATGCGATAAAGGACAAACACGAACCCAGGAATCGTGAGGCTTGTGATCACGACTGCTGCCCAAACCTGAACAATTTGAGGAATTCATAATTAAACTGCAGCCGTTTATTGCATTGTCCTTTATCAAATATTCGAGCATGTGGAGCATGTACAAGACAGGCGAATGTCAGGCCAGCCTCTGGTTGCTGTGAAGGAAATATTTTAAAGAAGTTTATGAAATATTTCAAGTGTCATTATTGGCATGATGGTTTGGCTGTTGCAAGCGCTGTGGGAATTTAATAGCATCATGAGCTGATGCGTTATTATCAGCTGAGGAGAGGGCAAAAAAGCATAGGCCACTTAGAATACCATAGTCAAAATTCAAGAAGGTACTTTGAGCCAGGGAAAGTGCAAATGAGCATAGGAGAACTCAGAGTGCCCTTAAAACAGCCGTAGAGCCATTCAAAGAACATTTAAATACTATGGTAAAAATTTGAGAAGATATTCTGTTTGGACTGTTACGAACGATGTAATAGTAGCGCGTTAAACTGTTGTGTACGAAACACAAGCTCTGAATAAATGATTGCTATAGTGATTTAAGGAAAACTAGTAATGCAGGAATATTAAAAAATGCATGAATTAAACTAAATATAACTGCTTCTCAATCATTTTAACATGTAATTGAACTGGTTATTTTTCTTTTATGCGTGCTAAGACTACTATTATTAACCACCAAGCACATTCGAAAAGTTATTAAGTTATCTAATTAATTAAATAGTTATTTCTATAATAAAATAGTTATTTCTGAAGTCAATGACTGATGATCAGCAAAACATTCAACAACGTATAAATATTCATCAACAACAACTCTTGACCCTAATAATGACATTGTTTTAAAATTTCTGGGAGTCAGAATTAAATTGATGTTCCCTGTGTCATCATTTTAAATTGTAGATTGTTAGAGATTGTTCCTGAAAATGACTGTTGCTTTCATCCGTTTTATCACGTTTAGGTTAATCAATAAAAATTAAAGCTTAGAGACTCAAAACAAAAGACTGACAACTCTTGCTCCGCACTCGTCAACAAGCTTCAAAATAGTATTTTTTTTAAATTCTGCCCCATTATATAGCTCGTTCATTCACTCACAGTATAGCTGAAAGGGTGGAGGAGATGCGTCCAAGCTGGAAATGGCTGCGGCATTTTCAGGGCAAATCCAAACCCTTCCCACATGTAAGAAATGGACGCGTCGAAATGCTGTAGTCTCTTCATGTCCAAAGGCATCGAAAAATAGTTAATGGTGAGGTCTTTTTCCCCTGAATAGACGAGCCCTAATAGCCCCGACCACGATCCGTTCTCGTAATCGCCCCACAGGAAATCAGGCGCGTTTTTGGTCGTCGTGAAAGTGAAATTAAATCGAAATGCGAGCTCCGTCATCACGAGGACGTTGAGGCCTGACACAGTCCCGTCTCGCCGCTCGTACACCAGCGGAAAGTCGTCCACGTCCGTTGCTAGGTGCAAAGTCTTGCCCTGGAAATCGATCTTCATTTTTATATGAGTTTAGCTATTATTTAGTTTGTATCAGTTTCAGATAGTTTTTATCAGTTTCAGAGGTCGATTAGCTCCAAGTTTTGAGAATGCAGCCAAATAAAAATTCTGTAAGCGCAATAGCTGAACTGGTGTAAATGATCTTGTCAAATTAAGTCAGAGAAGGGGATGCCTGAAAAAAATTGATTTAAAATTGAATGGAAATTTCAGGAGTTTTCATGCGTGTTATTTACTTTAAATAACGATAACAACCCGGCAATAAAAATATTACCCTCAGTGAAAGCCCCAACACCAAAAATATTTATGCCAAATGAGAATATCCCTCGTTTTGCGAAATGTCTTTCACTAAGTTTTTCAACGCACAACACTAATTTGAAAGTTAAGAATTTGTTGGAGCTCTTGGAATTTAGCAAAGCCCAGACGATGACACAATACATTTCCCCGGCCCCAGACCTGCCGGCGGCAAGCACAACTCACACCCAACATAGCGAAGCGCTCCTCCGAGGGTCGGGACAAAGTGAGGGAACTATTCAGCCAAGAACGTTTCAAAGCTCTGCCCTCCCCCCAAGTTCCGTAGTTAAGCACGAAAAACAAGCGATGCTTGGCCGTGTTCCAGTGCCTGCCCTAAATCGCCAGGAAAATCATGCGTGGATAACCAAATAGCGCACGAATTTACGAAAGTACCCTTGATGATTCTCGGAGGAAGGTGTTCCGACCCACTGACTCCAGCCGATGGGTCTCTCGTATTAAGGAATTGGTGCTTGTGAGCTGCAACACCAGTAGCGGCAGCGCAATGAAGGTTCTCACAATAACCAGTTCGTGAATCAAGTCAAATTCTGACACAAATATTTCCCTCATTATACTGAAGGTGATAAAATGAATACTTCTTACTTACAGCGTTAAGCACACACAAAAAATGGAATTATTACGCCTCGCAAATGAAACTTGTGCAGTTTGGAGTACTCAAAATTACTAAGCAGTGAATCTTCATACTCTTCTAAGTAAATCCAACTCAAAAGTGAATTTTTTTCACTCCAGTTATGAGGAACTTTTCAGGTCTTAATAACGTACTACAACGAAAATTTTCATGAAGTATTTTTAACCCGATTTTTATGCCCTACAATACAATTTACGAACGCAAAGTGGCATAGGCACCGTAGCTGACGTGGGGATCACGTCTTATGAACTCTTAAGACATTTGCAGTTATCGAAGTTTACGGTTGAGTAGAAAAAGTTTCTAGAATTACACAATACCTGTATACCATTTCTTTGTACTAGTCCACACAACACAGATACATAAACGCAGTGAAATAATTAGTTTAAAGATATGGCTTTGTTCTTGTCTCAGACATGAAATACTGTTCAAGTTCTATTCAGGCATTGTCAATCAAAATCTTCACGTATCTTTGTTAGTAAAACTACTGAAATTGACAAGTGACCACACAGCAAAATAAACTTACACAGTGGCAAAATTTTCTTAAAAGCTAACTACCATGCACGATACAAGTAATTAATTTACAACAAAATAAAAAACTTTCGAACCAAATCTTCGAGACTTCGACAGTAGAATGCTGAAAGAAAAATTTGCAAGTAAACGCAAATGGTGAAGTTCAAATTTTTTTCTGAACTTCCCCAGCGCCAGTGAAGGCCATTTTGATGCGGCGATCTGCACTCGTGTGGAGGATTGAAACGCAATTTGAAGGATAACACCGGTTCTTGGAGGATATTAGGGTAATTTAGAGAATAATAAGGTAACTTGAAGGATAGTAAGGTAATTTAGAGGATAATAAGTTTATTTAGAGGTTAATAAGGTAATTTAGAGGAAAATACGATAATTTAGAGGATAGTGAGGAAATTTAGAGGATAATGAGGTAATTTAGAGAATAATAAGGTAATTTAGAGGATTATAAAGTAATTCAGAGTATAATAAAGTAATTTAGAGGATAATAGGGTAATTTAGAAGATAGCACTGCGGAGTGGAAGATAACTACGTAACTTGAAAAATAATATTGCTAATCACCGAATAGCAGTCTTATTTAAAGGATAACATAGCAATTAAGACAATAAAAACGTAATTGGAATAAAAATACCGCTAATTAAAATAAACTATCTTATTTGAAAGATAACGCTACAAAAAAAGATAACAACACTCAGTGATAATTTTTTCACTTAATTAACTTATTTTGAATACATGCTCCTTTCCATAGAAACATTGTTGGTATGTTCATTTTTCTCTACCGGGTAGGTTCAGAAATACATTTGTTTATTTGATGTTTCTCCAGCACGTTTGCTCTCAGTAATGGTTTTGGTAAAATGCTTTAAAGATAAATTCCTGAGATGAATAGTAAAATAAAAACACGTGTACTGCCTCGAAACTACATTAATGTTTTACATAGCTAACCTGCGGCTCGGTTCAACATTATTCAGTTGGATACATCTCCTTATCACACACATGAAACGGTCTTATCACTAGTGTAAGTATTTCAGATTTTCACTGCATGCAGAATTGCTAGGTCACACTAAAAGCCTCACATGCAATCAATTTCGAAATGATGCATATTCAATACGTTTTTAGTATTTATTTTGTTTTTCCTGCGCGACCCGACTTTCGGCAATTAACTATGAAAGTTAGAATAAATACCTAAATTCTGGGATACAATTAATCCGACTTTTCTGCAGTGAAATTGCTATTTCGAGTACTATTTCCTCAATTATTTTTCGGAATAAATGGCTTCAGACGCAATGCCTCGGACGTTTGTCACCCTCCCCTCCACCAGCAGAGATCTCATGGACTTCTCTGTTTGAGGGATTTTGCATGAGAGACTTGCCGAGTCCACCTCAAGCCTTTCGAATTATAGGAGCGAGCTCTGAAGCGAGCTCTGAACCGAATTTTGTTTGAAGCGAGCTCTGAAGCGAGCTGTGAAGCGAGCTCTGAAGCGAACTCTGAAGCTAGCTCTGAAGCGAGCTCTGATGTGAACTCTGAAGCGAGCACTGAAGCGAGCTCTGAAGCAAGCTCTGAAGAAAGCTCTTAATCGAGCTCTGAAACGAGCTCTGAAGCGAGCTCTGAAGCGAGTTCTGAAACGAGCTCTGAAGCGAGCTCTGAAGCGAGCTCTCACGAAGGCCCGAGACGGAACCGAGGAGGAAATTGTCGCGTGAATTGAGTAAATTGCCGAAAGAGACTTGACATCTGCACTGACGCTAGAGGCAACCACGTTACTAACTGTTAACCAGATCCAAAACAAAATTTGTGCACTCGTAAGTGATGTCATATTTTACGGCATATGAATCCATTGTAAGGTTTTGATGATTTTTTTGGATGGCAGTAATTTTAGTAGACCTTGTACATGAATGGTCATTTCGCACCCAGTAAATTAATGGCTCTTCGACGGCATACTTTGCTGCTGTCGCTTGTGGTCTTCTTTGCCCAATTAAGATCATTAAATGCGTGCTCTTCATTTCAGAAAATGATCAATGAAGTAACAGAGGACTTCAGTGCTTCAATAGTTTGAAAATAAGCAAGGTTTTTTCAATAAAATAAGACATGTTAAAGCAATGCACCCATCTCTAGAAACCTTTGTAATAACTGTTTATTTTTCTCCAACACCCACGCACGCAGATTAGTACAATGGTTTCATATGATATTTCTAACAGTTTCTAATAGCTCATGTCAAGGGAAAGCCAATTTGAAATCGTAGCTAAATTACAGAGAGACACTCGAGCAGGAGTGAACACCATCATTCAGGGCATAATACGCACCTTTGGCCACGGATAAGCGCGCTTATATGAGTCGCCCAGGCCGTCATGGTCGATTCAAAATGACGGTTCTGAAGCGCATTTTGTGGCTGGCGTTGTACATCATGCTGGCATGTTTTCGTCGGATCACGGTTGTTTACTTCATGGAGTACATTCACGCAGTTCTAATTTTTGCATCCTCTCAAGAGGCTAATTTGTAATGTCATTTGCTTTCATGACACCTTTCGAAGGCTTCGTATCAGGTTTGAGTGTGTAAAGTTTGTGAAATGTGGGCTATGGGCCGCATGCTATTCATGGGCATCATAAATTCTGCGCTATTTCAACCATCAGGAAAATATTTTTGCATTAACACTATGCTCTTTGAAGATTAATCAAGAAAAATTCTTGAACATTCTGTGAAATTTTTAAATCCGTGTACGGGAACTAAACGTTAGTTTTGAGTTCCTTGTGAACGTTATTCAAGAGTAAACATAAAAGACGACACAAACACAAGATGAGAAAAAAATTGCGGTATAAGTGTGACAACAATTTTACATTCATGCAAGAAAACACACTTTTTAGTAGCAGCTTTTCATCGTTAACTGATTTCTATCAAACGAATGATGTCAAACAGGCTCAAGAAGAGTTGCAATAAATATCAGAATTCTGGGATGCAATTAAATACCGAGTCGTGTCTTCCTTGAAAAACTACAAGACAGTTATTTTCAAGACAGTCTTGGAAGCTTCCTGAGTGTTAGAAGGACTTTGAGAACAAAAACAAAGAAATTTTCGGTGTCAATGGAAAAGTTAGGAACAAATTTACCGTAGTTTTTGGTCAGAGGCTTTGCGAAGTTGTGGCCCAGAAAATCGTTTTATGGTCAGAAAAGAAGAAAGAAAGTTGGCAAAAACTCGTCAAAGGAGCATAATAACGACTGCGCAGTCCTAAGTTGGGCCAGAAAGACTGCATGTTCGTCACCACGCTCTCCATATGAGCTCCTGCGCGACTTCGCCGGCCCCTGCAAATGGAACTCCTGAGTGAGAAAAAGTCGAATCTCGTAATAGTCTTGCACTCAACTCCGTGTGAAAAATTTTTTTTTGAGCAGTTTGATTTAACGATGTTCGCATTGTGGGAAAAAATTGTCAAGCGGAAAATAAAAATTAACGAAATAAGGGATTTTGTAAAATAAATTATGCTCATCACGCATCCTGAAATTTTGACCTTAAAATTTATGTTCAGCGATTTCGATCACAGCATTCACCAAAACAGCAATGAAGGAGACAAATTTGAATTTGTGAATTTATATTACTGCAAAATATAAAGCGATATATCCAGTAATAACTGCACAGATATTGTGAAGATATTCCGTAAGCTGAAACTTGGATACGCGGCCGATTATAAATACGACTGGAATTGGAACTGAAACCCAGAAAGTTAGGGAAAGCTTGAAACAGGATTTAGTCGTCCAATATCTCAAATGAAAATCGTAGGAAAGTGCTGTTGTTCTGCTCGGTTTGTGATCCCCAATCTGCGCAACCGTTTATCTTGGTTGCCGGGTCCCATCGCGATGCTTATCAAATTTTCCCAATCCTGCCGGCAAAGTTCGAGTTTCACGATCTTGGGACGGCGAAGTTCAGAGGCACAGCAGCGTCCTCGGCCCAGTCTGGGTGATGAATTGTGACAAGCTTGAAATCGATCAAGGAAGAGCATCTTAACTACGAAAAATATTGCAGTTTTGTATCAATAACGTCATAAACTTGGGCATATTTTGCAGCATATGCAGATATTTAGATTGGGTGGATCATACGCGTTTCACAGATGAAAATGCAGAAAAATATTTTAAAGACCTAAGATCTCATACATAACTGCATACGAGGCATAGCTGACGGCAACGATAGCGATAAAAACTTGTTTCGATCAGAAGCCAAGATGTAAAGAAAATAAGTGATGTTTTCGGAAGTCGTTCGACATCTGCTTATCGAACTCGTTCTCGTATTTGCGTACGAGTGTATGACAATTTCCGTCGTTGAAACCCGAAACTCCAGACGAAATTCTATGAAAAAGAGATAAAAAATGTCGACGCAAATTCTGATCAGAAATATTCCTCGGACTTACGCGAAGTATTACGCTAAAAGGATTTACGATGTATCTTAGAATGGTTAGCTGAAACTTGATAAAAGGTTTATATAACTAAAATGTAGGCTCATATAGCTAAGCCAACAGCAAATAAATTTTAATGCATTTAGTGATGTCACAATCAACTAAATTTTATAAAATTTTAAGAACAAAAATAGAGCACTAAAAAAGGTATTTTCTACTTTGAATGAAAATTAAGATTAACCTAGCCGAAGGAAGCACCTCCTCATTTATTTTTAAACCTACACACTCGCTTGGAAAAATACTCATGATGCTTAAACTCATTTTTATTTTTAAATGATTTCATCATTTTATATTTTTATTTCACCTCATTTTACCATTATTCTTCCCTGCACCATAATTGACAATAAATTCGACTTTTTCACCTTTTTTATTGCTTCATTATCGCAACCGGGTTGTAGAAATGGTTTTCACCGTCTTAGCCTCAGGGGAGGAGAGTGGGCGAGTGCAGAGCTAGCTTGAGCAGGAAAATTTTCCAGACTCTTTTACCGTCAAATCCGTTCGTCTCCAGTATCGCAAGAAAGCTGCGCGCTGATAAAAATGCTGCTGGCGCCTAACTGGGTTCGAACCAGAGTTTTTCTTGTACAAAATCTGACACTCAACTGCCTGCGCCTTAGAGAAAAGTGGGCGAATATGTACGGTTCGGTAGTATCGTGAGTGAAGTTTATGCTGCTAAAAGCGCTGCATCTTTTCAACATTTTGTATGTGAAGCTAGGATGCATAAAAGTTGTAGAATTCAGTAGTGATCGTTTTAATGAGAGAAAAAACTTTAGATTCGTACAGTTGTACGAGGCAATATTTCGTATAAGATGCACGCAGATACATATCTTTCAGTTAGACGCCAGCTGGAAATTGACTTTGTCGATTGGAATTAAACGACTTTTTCTATTCTTTCATTATAGGCCACCACTTCGAAGTAATTGTTTTTCACAGCACCCATGTGAGGAAGTTCGTGCCGAATATTTTGAATATGTTTTCAGTAATTAGCGAAACAATATGCCAATCTTCGATCGATATATTTCGGTTAACTTATACGGTAATCGATTTTTGGATCATGCGTTCAGATGCTGGCAAAAACTTAGAGCAATCATGAGCCATCATCCTTCACAGTATAACAAGTTTAAAAGTATTTAATTTTGACATTAAACTGACATTTTCCTCATATAGAACTGTGTTTGAGTAGGATTGAGATGAAAATAATATATGGACATAAAAATATTTTTCTTCCAGCATTTTTAAGAACACGTAACCGTGAAAGCTAGGTGAAACAGACAATTAACAAGAAACAAAATTGGTGAACAAAATTAGAACATTTGAGGCAAATATGGGGAGCTAAAAACAAGAGGTAGAACTTTAGGGCCCACCAAAGTGACATTCGTGAATGCGAAATATTTTTAAGCTCCTAGGTTTTTAAGATACTGAAGCTTGAAGCTATAACTTTCGGGATCAGTTTGTCTCATTTTCTGGTCTGTGTAATTTAAATTCCAAATTAAATGTTCCTTTTAAATCTGGCGACACTCAATTGTTCGAGTGCTTCATAGTTACAAATCTGTTCATGCTGCAACTTAGTGTTAATGCCATGGCACATTCGTTAAATGAAAAAAATTCAGATATGCCTTTGGCTTACGATCCCATCAACGGCAAAGCCAAAAGCGCTGCTAGGTTGTATCAGAAGTGCTTTCATAACCATTATTTGTATCAGGAGCTCCTACATAATCGGACATCGCATGTGTACGTACATGCATCGTAGTCTACGCGAACATGAATGTTTCAACGTAAGCAGGAGAGGTCATGGTAAGCCTAAGGAACCGTGTGATGCAGTTGAGGATGACATGCTACGATGCTTCCATGACAGGCTTCATGTATGTGCCTGAGCCACAGTACGTGCCTTAAGAATACAAACCCACGCCGACGTATGACATGACCTCATTGACAACAATCTATATCTTTACCACTTTCAAAATGTTAAGTCTCTGTTCCCTACCGACTGCATCCCCATATACTGTTCGCACTTTGGTGTGTGAGGAAGATGGGCGATGAAAATCTCTTGAAGCTTGTCTTCTTCACCGACAACGCCACTTCTATACGCCACGTAACTTGCACGTAACTTACGTTCAACTCATGTAACTTGTACAACAGGCAGGAGGATAACCCTCATGAAATGCATCAGTTTAACTACTAATATTGTCTGTGTATTGTCGACAAATATCTTGTAGGACCATGCCTGATACCGCCAGCTATAAATAGAACCGTTCATTCCACGTTTCTAAGAGACTTGTTACCTGTGCTGGTGAGAGATGTTCCTTCAAATATTCGCCCTCAAAAGGAGGTCTAGTATGACGGAGCGTCGGTCTATTCCAACTGGAATACATGTCAATTTCTGAACGTTGTCTTCCCGAATAGGAGGAAGGTGGGTAATAGACTAGTGGGACGGCCTCCAAGATCTGCAGACATAAGTCTATTAGATTTTTTTCTCTGGGACTACATGAAATTAATGTTTTACGAAACCGAGATGGATCTTGTGGGAAAGGTAGCGGTCGCAGAAGGGCACATCACAGACGAATCAAGACTTCTTTATTGCATCCATCATATCAACTATTGATTCGAAAGATGTACCAGACCTGCTTTATAGCAAGGAGCAGACTTTTCGAACAGTTTGTGTTAATTTTATTTGATAAAACATTTGTATCTTGGATATTCGTTTCTGTTTCATTATGACATCTCTCAGAAACTGATTTAATAACTGAACATAGAAGCTCAACTAAACATCTCGGGGTCTCGAGCACAAGTTGTAGAATATTTAGCATCCAGGAAAAGTATTTATTTTATGTATCTCTACAGACTGCTAAAGTTTTGCCTCTCGTCTACTAACGCCTAGAATAGAATTTCTACGCAGTTTAGTAGAACATGTGAAAAAAAATATTAGAGCGCTGGAAAGACATCTGTTTTGCAGCTGTTATGCTGCTCCTGTAGGATTTTAGCCTATTGAAGATTAGATTTCAGGACTTGATTACAAGATTTGAGTATAATATAGGCCCTTTCTTTTTTGGCAGCATCAATTTGTTGAAGATGGTCGGTCGTCAAGCGTAGATCTGACTGTTGAGCTGCCTCCATAAATTTTCTGTCGGGTTTGAATCTGGTGATTTGCTGAGCCATAATAGCACCTTGTTTTTGTTGCTTTGGAAACTCTCGCGTTTTGCCTAGCTGTTATGTATAAAGGATCTCTACAATAAAAGTAGCCGTACAAGTCCAAAACCCAGTTCCTCAACTGCGTTTTTTCAAATTACCTTTTAAATCTTACTTTCTTTAGCTGCACCGGAGTTCCTACAGTTACTTTCCGATCTTTTGTACAATTGAATTCGAAGCAACTCCTTAGCATCATGTTCCAGCAACCATATTTCCCGGTCGGGGTAATGCGCGTTTGAGTGAGTGCTGTTCCAACTTTTCTCCCAACGTGAGTGACGCCATTATGGTCATAAAACTCTATCTTCCATGCATCAAAAAATAAAATCTTATCAAAGAAGCAAAAATTTCCTTTGGTATACTGTAATCTTAATTATAAATTACGTTTTTTTCTGTTGCGGAGGTCTTTTGACCACTCGCCGTGGCCGAGTGGTTAAGAACGTGCCCATTCGTGAAGGTGTCGCCAGTTCGAATCCCGGAGCTGCGCGTTGATTTCTCCCCGTTGGGTAAAGGGAGAACTCCAGTACAATTCCCCGCTCTACTCAGGTGTCGGAAATGCGCACCGTCTTGACCAAGGGTAGCCGTCTTTGCTTCCTGGTGTTAGTTATTAGGCATTTGAAAAACCAATGTCCCCACAAGATGATATGTATCAGGTTTGATAGATTGGAATAAAGCATCTTATGTGAGGTTAATTGTAGTTTGAGCTCTTTTCAAAGAAGTTAATTGCTACTCGCTCTCTCTTAGACCTGCATTCCACAAATGCTATGATTTTGATCCTTGTGAGTGTCATAAGCGGATTGGTCTTCTCCTTACATAACATATTTCGTGAACTTCATGCTTAAAAATTTTTGGGTATAGCAGATCTTGGAAAATTTCCCTACTTTCAGTCATTTTTCATTTCTATTTAAAGTAACTCACAGTTCTTGAAGGAACATTTAGGTCCTTAAAAATAGTCCAATATCTCATTTTTGTACTTCGTGCAAAATAACACTATCTATCACCTTTTTTATAGCTCCCTTTGCGTCGGCATCCGGTAGGGTATTTACATTGACTTGCAAAATAAAACTGGCTTTGGAATCCCCTAATAACCGTGAATCGTATACAATACCTTTTTAATTTGCTTAAAAATTTCTGATGCATTTCATTGTCAAAAATTCAAGAAATAATCTGTTTAGTTGAAATTCATTCAAAAAGGTGTTCGAATGGTGTTTTCTCTGCGTAGCTTAATAATTATTTATAAAGTTTGTACAGTAATTCAACGAAATGTATTTTTAATGTGCTATGATGTATGCCAGGGTATATTTTAACTTAAGGCTTAAGTTCCATGATTTAGTTTCTTCAGAAGCTAAAATTAAATGAATGTTTTAAGGTTTCCAAAGACTTCCTTCACGTAAATGAACATAATTCACTTTTATAAATAACTTTTCTTCCCATTCTGCAGCTCGAAATTTTGTTCTGGTTTTGAGCTGTATTCATTAAAGCCGATAAAAGTTTGAAGTTGAATACGAAAGGCATTATTTTCGTCCGGTTTAGTAGACGTTGTCATGAGGCAGCTCTGTCCCATTGTACGAGAAAGCCCTGACTTTCAGGCAAAAAATTATTCCATTGTCTGGAGGCAGAGAAGCTCTCGGCTTTCGCCATCAAATGCCATCATCTTCCAAAGAATAAATTTGCATAAAATTATCACGACGACATTATCCTTCAATAACCGCTGCTATGAATAACGTAATGAGCTTTAGGGCGCTCAAAAAATGCCAAACTTGACTCGCATGAATAAATGATAGCCAATTACGTGCAGTTGTCCAAGGAAACTCACTTTTGAGTTGTAAAATAACTCTCCGCTTTCTCGTCTCGCTGAGGAGTAAAAGTCTTTCCATATTATTTGAGAGACTCCACTGAAAAATATGAGAGCACACTTCACGCTCAGTAAAAATCCGAGCTGTTTTACACTGCATGGAACGCTGAAATGAGTGGACTGGAAAATTCTTACCTCATTTTGTGACCTCGTTGCTTCAGTGAGGCATGTATGCTAAAATTTAACGTTCTTATTTCGATCGTGCTTCACTGTAGAAGTTTTTTGGTTGCCAAAACAGTTTTAAAATGAGAAATACTTCTACACAATGCAGAAGTATTGTTCATTGTTACCACGACGCCATTTCAAGGCACCTGAACGTTTTCAGACTGAAAGTTAAGCTGCGCACGAGTGTACCATGTAAACCTGCAGCTTACCTTTGGTGTTTTGACGCGCATTTTTTTCTTTCTTTGTCGTTTTTTCTGCTCGTAAAATAACGCAGTGAGAAATTACAGTTTAATGCAAAGTTTGCATTAAACTTACTTAAACTTTCAAGTCGATGTGAAACCTGAGAAGATGGGCATGCAGGAGCTAAAAACTTTTAATGCATAAGCCATTGGCTTAATTGCATTCTAAAAGCCGTTTTGATATCAGTCAAGACCGGAGCTAACTCATTCTGTTAAAAATTTTGACACAAACTAGCGAACAGAAACTTCCCACTCCTCCATGCAAATCTGAATATTTATTGGAATCTTTTAAGATGAATCTCATCATCGTCTGAAAAAACAAGGTAAAGCATAGCTCATGTAGAAAAAATATACAATACATGCAGTACCATAAGTTCCGCATGTTATATGGAGATACATAAGATACGGGCAAGGAAGCGAACGTGTCGTTGAGGTTCGGCTTGCTATTTGAAGTACACAATGATAACAAAACGTATCCATGCGAAAAGCTCGCCTCCCTCCCCAACACCAAAAAATTAATCTCTGTTGTTTCTTAACCCCAGTTAACCGTAAGAACACTAATGAAGAATATATATAGTGGAATGAAAGAATATGGCCTCCTGTGCTGTAGTTGACTCCTATGTTCGGCAGTCATCTGCCCCCGTGTACGGTCGGTGCTACCTATGTACTTCGATGCACTCTGTGCACAACTATGTATAAAGCGATTGGCGAACGTATCAGATCAATGTTTTCAAATTATTTCTAAATGTTTTAATCAGTTTCAAAACTCGCGGAAACGTTTTCTCAAAATGCACTGCTCAGTTATGCATGAAAAACTTAATAAATTCCCGTGCAGACTGAAAAAAATAGCTCGTCAGTTTTTACTCGCCTGAGCATGTATGGAGCGCCGCAGTTTGAATGAATTGCAAATCTTTACATTTTCTCAGAGGGAAGAAATAACCAGCCTTTGAATAACTTGAGAGATGTGAAGAATTTACAAATAGGTTACGTTGCTTCGAGCCCACACTGTACGATCTACAGTTTGGGGGTTCCATCGTTGCTTCCTGCATTAAGGTCTGAGAGACAAGAAATTTCTTCTTGCCTAGTTCTCCAGACTCAGCCCATGTTCTTGTTGACAGAAAGTTTTGCTCATTTCGGTTCGGTCTAAAACTAATGTTCTGTGAATTCAACCTGCTTATGGGCATCAAAGTATGCTCTTTAGAGTTGGGTTGGAATTTGAAAACGTACAGCTAGGAATTTCATAATTTGAAACTGCCAGTTGATTTTACGTGGGTTCAGAGAAGCTAGTTAAAATCAAAATTTTCAGTCTCCTGAAGAAAATGCGCAGTTTTTTCCGCTAGGGTAGGTTGAGTTTTGTCATTTAGGAGACTACAAAATAAGAAATCATAGATAAACCTGAAAACCAAGTTAAAAATTGTTTTCAGTATACCTTACAAGCAACTGAAAATTTTGTTTCAGGCTTTCAAATTACGTTTGGAACTATACGCTTATATCATTGAACTAAAATGTGATCTCCATGCATTTCTAGGCCCGGAGTGGTTCACTTCGAGACACAGGAGGCACAGCAAGGCTCAGAATTGCGCTCGAGAATGCTATAAGTCACTCGAATGAGATTGCAGGTGTGGAAATAGAATCGTAGCGATGCATAAATCATCTCCGGGAGTGACTTTAAAGTCAGTGCGAGCACAAAATTACAAATGTACTCCAAGTCTGCAGCGGCTCGAAATGATGGCGCAGCAAAGTTCTGATATTGAGCGTCAGCCCCATTATGGAATGTCCATTTTCAGGGCTTCGATTAAATTGATATTAAACCTTTATGAATTTAATATTTTCTTTGCTGTAGTATTTTCCTTCTCTCCATCTGCCGCCATAACTGACTTGCTTCTATAATGCGGATAAGGTTAGATTATATCAATTATTAATCTAAAGTGGTGTTAATTTGGGTTAAACGTAATTCATTTGAGGTGTTACAATGCAATCAATCCTTCGGCCATACAACATAATCTCTTTCAAAACTCAACTCATTCGGGCAGAAATTAGCCCAATGATTCAACTGATATAAGGCTTGAGTCAAATTTTAAATGACTAGAAATGACTAGGACTAATATTCATCTATATAAGTTAATGTTCGTGCTACTATAGATGAGTCCAGTAGCTCAAAGAACGATGCTGTATATTTCATGATAAAATTCCCTAACACGAGAATCTAATTTTTTGAGCCTCGTGGCGTTTGCTGCCGATGTTGTAGTCACATCCCAGTCAAACTTGTTTGCCGGAGCATGCATGTTTTTCGCCGCCTAAGCGATTTAATTACTTGGGCGGCGAACAACATACATGCAGGCGGCGAAAAAGTTAGACTGGGTTCAGAGCCCTGCACGAAGTCATTCATTTCTTAAAGTAGGAAATAAACTAAATACTTACAGAAAAACTTACAACAGAAAAAACGCTTCGACTCTAACGAAATCAATCAGACAATGAGTTTGGGACGACATGAACCAAAGACTGACTACTGTATAAAACCAATCAAACACACACTCATTTACAAAATCAATAGAACAATGATTTTCTTATCAAATTAATCAAAGCCTGCAGTCCGTCCATAATTAAGTTTTGGCAGACTTTCCATGCTTGCTAGAAGGTATATCGTTCTCTCAAATGAACATGGTAACAAACAGCCCCTTTTATTTTCTGTTGCGGAAATTACTGTTGAATATTTTTGAAGCCGTGAAAGTATTTTTTGGGGGTCGCCTTACGGGTCATTTATCTGTAAAATAGTCAATTGTAAATTTTTTTCTTCAAACTAAGTTATGTCTAAGCTATTTTCAAACGAATATGATACGTACGATGCACAATGAAACTCTAAGAGGATTCAGAATGAAAAGGGATTCCTCATACTTTTCAAGATATAATATCGTCATTACCAGCATGTGCTAAAAGACTACACTTTTCCAAATGATACGCGATGGCACATGTTGTAAGGTGGCCAAGTCGCCATTCAGGGAGTACGGAATACTAATATTGGTGTCGTGCAACACAGCACTGCAACGTAGCACTCGAGTGTGAAACTCTCTTGCTGGTGTTCAGTAAAGCTTCTTCTGCGCACACTCTGTCAAACTCTGGGGATATCAATGAAAATCCTTGGCTGTGACACTCATGTGAGTATGTTTCTCTTGTGACAAAATTCAACATCAGAAGAAAACTTTTGCAATATAAATTCTTCTTAGTTTTACATTTTCTTCCAACTTATTCCGCATGATTGCATTGGAAGCTAATGAGTTATGTTGTTCTGATGTTCAGGGAGAATTATAGTCAAGAACAGATTCTGCATGTTCATGGAGTAGCAGTGCGCGTGCATGTTCATGGAGTAGCAGGTCCTGGAATATTCAGTAGCTATACATATAGTCCAAAATCAGCAATGTTCAGGAACTGTATACTGGCCAAGAGTTAACAGAACATTAGTGCGCTGAAAGATAGTAGACTGAACAAAAGTGCACTGAACAGCAGGAAACTGAAGACTCGCAAGAAAAATCTACATTGCATGACATCATTGAAACCGGTGGTGTGAAACGAAAATTGTATGAATGACCGTAGACAATAAGCTCAATCAAAAATCTGATTTAACTCGGTAATCACTAGCCAAAAATAGCCATTTTATGACAACAAATATATTCAACATAACCAAAGAATCAGAGAACAAGACATAAACACCATGCTCACGCGTTTATTTAAAATAAACAGTGCATCTAAAATTGTCATCAGTCTAACAGTTAAAATCTCCTACTTTCTTACGAAAATTTCCCGATTAAATTCAATCAGAGACCAAGAAAATGAACGCAGCCAGATATTAGCGTAAGAAAACCTGTAAAAGTTAGGTGGTCTAGGGATCATTTATCATTAGCGTCCGGAGAAGTTGTTGAGAGCGCAGGTAGCAATCTTGCGTCAATAAATTGCCGTCAAAGAACCAAGGAGTGCAGTGGGGCATAGACCCTGATGACACGCTTCCAGCCCGGCGTCCGCCATAAGTTGAGGCGATGGCCGATTCCTCCATCACGTAATGAGCCTTGGGCGCTGTTGCCTCCGTCGGCTGGGATGTTCTACATCTTGTTCTACTTCACACACAGGCTGGCATTTTGTCTGCCAATATTCTGTGTGATGTTCAACATCTTGTTCTACTTCACACGCGAGCTGGAATTCGCTCTGCTAATATTTTGGGTGATGCTTAACATCTTGTTCTACTTCACACTCGGGCTGACATTCGCTCTGCTAATGTTTTGGGTGATGTTTGACATCTTGTTCTACTTCACACTCGGGCTGGCATTCGCTCTGCTAATGTTTTGGGTGATGTTTGACATCTTGTTCTACTTCACACACAGGCTGGCATTCGCTCTGCTTATATTTTGGGTGATGTTTAACATCTTGTTCTACTTCACACATGGGCTGGCATTCGCTCTGCTAATATTTTGGGTGATGTTTAACATCTTGTTCTACTTCACACTCGGACTGACATTCGCTCTGCTAATATTTTGGGCTAATTGCATGTGGCATCGTGAACTCAGAGCCTAAAGCGTCTTCCCTTTCCCTGCATTCTAGAAATTTTTTTTTTTTTGCTGGCATTCCTCGTTCGTTTCTTCCCAGGCAGTTCAGCGATGCTTTGAATGCTTGCACTGTGTGCTCATCTAATTTCATTCGTTAATCAATCCTTTTCAATCTTGATTATTCATAAATTATAAATAGAAGTTCATAAATGCAATAGCTTAAAATGAAAAGTAATTTTATAATTTATGTAGTCTCAATTTAAAACAAGCATCACAAAATCACGGTCATCTGCATCAAATTCATAGATAAAGCAGTAACTTCTGCCGAAAAGATGGGCTTCACGCCTCAAAACCACGGTCATTCGCGTCAAATACTTTCATTCGCTCGTTACTTCTGTTGATTAGATGCGTTTTCTCGACACTAAAATTTATTGTAAAATCTGTGATGTCGCCACGGCAGCACCACACCTTTGGAACCATAAGAAGTCATTTCCTCTTCCGCGGGAGCCGGACGCGTCTCCGCCTCCACGTTTCATCAGACCCGGAAAATCTCCCCTTATCTGCGCCAGTCCCGCTGCCGACAGCGAGCCCTAGAATCGTCGAGGTTTAAAGTCTATTCTTTTTGTCCCGTCGTCTACGGAAACAGTGTTTGTTTTCTTACTCTTGAGGTTTCGCCTTCTAAGTCCTCCTTGAAATTTTTTGCATTGCTTCGACTTTTTCGTCGTTAATCTGAGAATTAGGAGAGCTTTTATTGTGGATTCTGCTAAGCCTCAACGTTTTGTAGCAGTTTTAAGGTTTAAACAATATCTCTAGGATTTTACGCGATAAAATATTCAAAAGAGCTCGTGCAAGCAAAATTCATGTTTCAAAAAATTCAGAAATGTTTTTCTGGTCATGTGATTTCGTTTTGGAATGCCTGATTTTCTTCTAAAATTCATTTTTATTCCCAAGATTGCCGTCGCTTTTGCTGCTGAACTTTAGGCGCTTCTTGTATCGTCACGTTCATTTCAACTTACTTTTTCCGTTCTCGCAAAAGTGTCAATATTGCAATTTATTCAAGATCGAGCTCTTATGTTCAAGCCATCGCCGCTTTTCCGCTCTTCAGAAATAAAACACTGCAAAATTAAAAGCAAACATGTTCAGGGTTTTTTTTCCCGAGCTAGAGAATCACATAATACAGAATATTTCATTTTTCTCAATGCTCATTTTTCTTCGCGAAAACGAGGTTGTACTGAGAACTGCGGGCTGCAGGAGTAAATGCAGAGTTAACATTGCTCATTCATTTTCATTCGCTTATCAAGACAATTTCATGTGGCTAATTTTCCCACAACTCCGTAACAAATTGAATTACTTTTTTAGTAAAAGTTTGACATAACTAATCAACTTCAAACTTTTGGAGTTCAAGTTTTATACCACATGAATTGAAACACAAGAGAAGAGACCTTCGTAAAAAGTCTTCTCTCGTATCGTACACACAATGTAGCTCATATTCATATTATTATTTTTCAGGATATAGCTTATATTTATTTCTAAAAAAATTGTGTTGCCTTGTAAAATGTTTGGAAAAGAAATTATAGAAAAAAATTGCTAAAATATGGATATTTTAGAAAAGTTCGTAGTCAAAGCGTAAAATGAACTATTTGCTTATTAATTTAAATAACCCTCTACACAATCCACCTTTATTAAGCATGTAACTAAAGCATGTGTTTCAAAATTACTCTTTTTAACCAGCCAAAATCTTTCAATACAGTTTGTACATGTACGCAAAACAAAATTCTGTCTAAATTACTTTACTTTTCAGGTATTCTTACACAGGCGTGAGTCTTAATACGCGCGCGATAAGTGAACAAAACCTATGCTCATATTTTCACCGTCAGCACCACCTATAACGTTCTATCCACAAAATATTCTCTGGAAATAACACATCACACAACCTCATACAAAAACAGCACGTACAACAACACCAGATATAACAACGCCACATACAACAACACCACATGCAACCACATCACATACAACACCACGTTCAACAACACAATATATAACAACACCACATACAACAACACAACATTTAGCAACACCACATACAACAACACCACGTACAACACCACCACATATAACAACACTTTATGAACACAACCAGAAATAAACTAAGAAAACCGTCTAACCATCCAGATCACATATTACTCTCTTTCACCACAATCAGCTTTAGATTAGTAGCATCTCACGCCATTCACACCACATGCAACTCCCTATAAACACATTCAGAAATACCCATACCTCACCATCACGCCATCTGCACCACAAACGACACTATCAACTCATTCGTCAATAAACTAACCAAACCATTGAACCATCCACACCACACACGACATTATCGACTCATTCACCACAACGTTGTGCCACTCATATCACACAGCACACTATCAACTCATTCACCAATAAACTCACCACGCCATCAAAACCCACATACTCACACGCCCTGAGTACCATCAACAATGCTATCACGAAAATGCGCAGCACGATCGCCTAAATCTCGGCATGCTGTATCGTGTGGGCTCCTATAACACTGAGAAAAATTTAATATTTAACATAAAATAACAATAATTTCATTTCGAGTCATGACGTTACAAGAACCCGTCAGAAATCTGCAATTCTTCTCACATAGCTCCTAGGTGAGAGCTTACCAACTGGCAAATGCCATTTTCTTCCCCATTTCTAATGAGAGTCAAAGTGAGAATACTGAAATTCAACAGGCTTTAAAATAGCGCCTAATATATGAAAGATACCCTCAATAAACACTTCAATATACAAACTTAACACTTCTCCAAAAATATGGGATTCCCTAATTCGCATAACACTTTCCAAAAATACACAATAACTACAAAATTTGCACGCTAATGGCTTGCACCTCAGCAGAAAACAGTAAAATTCCCCAAGAAAGAAGCTCTGCTGCAACAACATTTTAGGTAGAAGAGCGCCACAACGGACAGCGAACAAATGGTCTTAGTCTGCCGCGCGTCAAGGGCGTCCAAGCCCGGAGACAAGATTAATAACGGTCCATTTAGCGGAATTATAAGGATAGCAAAGCGAATTAATGGCCTAAAAGTGGAGTGTACTTTGCTCCGTTACAGTTCTCGACCCAGTCTTGAAGTGGGTGCAGTTAGTCGTCAAAATTTATCAAATGCTTAAAATGTCTGAAGTCGTCAAGTGTGAACCCATAAGCGATTTGAAATTCGTGAGTTCTTGTGAAGCCGTTCTGGATCGTTCCAGAGCCAATAAGTGATTACTTTTCCTGTTTTCAACTATAATTCGTAGTTAGTACTACTTAAGTGATGTAAAATGTTGAAGTTTTAATTACACTGAGAGTTAACCTACATTTCCAGTAAAAAAGTTATGTGTTTGCGAGCAGCTTTACTTTGTTATATGCTTTACTTCTGTTCACTGTTTCACCGTTTCCATAACTATCAATAAATGACCTGCTTATCTGGAACGAAGCAGAGATGTTCATGTCGATGAAACTCGAATATAGTTTTTTAATATATGACAAAGCACTAGTAACTCTTGCATCCCTTTGTTCACTTGTCCTGCTTGATGTTAAATATATTTATACCTGTCAAAATAAATGTTCGCAGCAAACAAAGAGCACAATTCGCAATCGATTTTCGATGTCACAATTGGTGTACAGGGCGCTTTTATATACAGTTGCGTGGTGACAACACACTACAGAGAACTGAGTTATAATAACGACAACAACGAAATTGACGTTGCGAGTTCGAAAATATTGTAGTTCGATACGTCGGCTAAGGCAAGCTACTGTCACAGTTAATGGGTTCCTCTCTTTGACAGCCCACATCCCTCGTTATGAAATGCCTCTTTGCTGACTTCACAAAAATTTAATTCTAAAGTGTAAGGCAATAGAAAAATTTAACGAGTACATCCAGGTTACGCACATACTGCTTTCGACTGTGCAATTAGAGAAGTAACTTTGTGTAATTTTGAAGTGATATAATCATTATAATTTTCTGACCGACATATATATATGTATATATATAATACGTCCCTGCTCACCAAATCGTGACCTTATTGCAACGAGCAATTTCGATGAGTAATTCATAGGGATTAGCTGTAGAATCTTGCAAGGGAATGCAAGTTTTCAGTAACTGAAGAAGTCATCGTTACAGGCAGATGCCAGTGAAGGCGGCTTCACAATAAACCGTAAACAGTAATTATATCTATGTATTTTATAATAAAAGAAGCACCATGTTACAGAAGTGCGTAAATTTGAACGCTGTTTTATTGAATGTATTCGATGATGGTCCCTTTGCAATCTGAAGAACTCCACACCTCATTTCACGTAGAAATTACGCCAGCGTCCTTTCCTTAGAGTGCGACTACACGCGATCGTACTCCAGACACTTTTAAATAATTCAAAGGGTGTCGCATGTTCAAGTTAATTATTGTTATTTAAAGCATCGTGCTCCAAACGTTTATAAATATTTCAAAAGGGTTCCGAATAAGTTAATTATTGTTATTTAAATCATCGTGCGCTTCAAACGCTTATAAAAAATTCAAAAGGGTATCATACAAGTTACTTATTGTCATTTAAAGCATCGTGCGCTTCAAATGCTTATAAATAATTCAAAAGGGTATCATACAAGTTACTTATTGTCATTTAAAGCATCGTGCGCTTCAAACGCTTATAAAAAATTCAAAAGGGTATCATACAAGTTACTTATTGTCATTTAAAGTATCGTGCTTCAAACACGAATAAATCATTCAAAAGAGAATCGTACAAGTTATCTATTATTTTTCAAAGCATTCACGCCCCTTGCCAGAAAGACTTCAATGCCGGAATGGTATGCAGGAGAGTATGTTTTGCCCAACAGTTCCACCGAATTTCGATCGTATCAAAGGCTGTTGGAATTCGCAGGTTACGACTGAAGTTTTAATTCGCAATCATATACTACCAAACATATGGCAGTTTAAAACTTTCAGCCTACAGTGTCAGGTAAATTTGTCCGCTTCACAGGCCACAGATTTTAGCAGGAGTTTGTGTGCTTCATATCTTTCACGCAGGAAATTCTTGGACTCGTAGTACGCACATAAATATAACTTCTTCACGTTATTAAAATCCAAAATAAATAGTTAATGCAGTGCGTAGTTTATGCAGCAGAAAACTCCATATCCAATCTGTATATTTTTGAGTGCGTTTTTCATCGAGATTTGTTCAACTTTTGCATCAAGTGTGCTCCCGAGCGTCATATTTTAAACATCTCATAATTTTCCCTGCCTCTGAAAATAATTATTCAGTTTTTTTAATATTTTTTATAATGAATAAGCGCATTTCAGTGTGACTTTAACATTTGATATCGCTACTGCTCGCGCCTAATCTTTTTTTGGATCAAGCTTCATTTTTAGAAAAAAACTACCACGAGAAAAATTTAATGCCGGTGACTTAGTGCCTATAAAAATAAGCAAAACGATCCTTGTAATAATAAGGCCTTTATTTCATAGCTCGCTCTTTTTTGAAATTATTATTTCTTAATTATTGTCGTCATTTTATTCAATAATATTACACTTGTTCTATCTATCAAATGCCAATTTAAGGTCTGATTGAGCACGTGTAATATTGTAATAATATTGAACTTATGTCAAGCGAAAAGGTCTAGTAATTGGTAACAGAATGTTCCATTACGAAGATTTTTCTCATTACATCGCAAATGATTTCCGACACACCTGATTAATCGAAAACTTATCATTGCATTCTGTTATGTGAGGATAATTTTTAACCAGGCTCGATTAAACTTTTATAGAGTTTGATGTGCGTTCCATAGCAATATCCAATTAATCGTAACAAAAAATGAATCTTGATGGTTTTCTTGCCTTCGCCAAAGAACAAGTTTTGCAGAGCACAAATTCTGCGTTCTATTTCTGGAGTTGAGTTTTATTGCAGCATCTTCTAGAGCTCCTCATATTTGTTTTACTCGAGCTGCCAAGAATGAGCTTATGAATAAAATTTCAGACTTTATTCTGAATTCATTTCACTCGATATATGAACGGAACTTAATAGAAAATGAGCAGGTGACGATAGGCAGGTTTGCGGCTTCTTACTTTAAAATGCACGCTAAATCATACGAGCTCACCTATTGAATCACCAAAATAACCTGATAGCTTTCAATATTATGAAAAGAGTTTCAATTTTCAAATCTACTTTTTTTTGTCTTGTACTTTACAATATTTGTAAACTTTGGCTTTTTTGTATCCAGATTACGCGGAATTCCCTGATAAGTCTTTCAAATTTTTGCGTTGCCCCCTGGGAACAGAAAGAGAAACTGAAGCCTGCCCTCGAAAACATGAATTTTAGTTGAAATTTGAAAATATTTTCATCAAAAGAGAACTTTAACGTCGGCTCTTTGACCAACTCCATTAATAGTTTTTACTTGATGGACGGAGAATTATTTTTGAAGATGAGTTACAGGGAGTTTTTCTCACCTCTCCTGAACGTCTCCTGCCTAATTTTTCATTACCTGAAGTATTCTTCCATTGCTCCCGTTCGATGGTCTCTTTCACGTTGGTATCGATACTTTATAAACTCAGGCACAGAACACGTGTGTATGAGCCTTGCTCTTGTTGTACATCAATGGAGTTAATTATTCAAATATCCGAGTATGCCGGAAGTGCTCAGTAGTGTACTTTTATACTTCAAAATATTTCAGAATTAATGCACAATATCAATTGAACTCATATGTTATTCGGCAGCTTCACATTTTATTCCCGCTTATTAGTGTTCCCTTTTCGCTCTCGGGAGATGTTTTGCTCTTGTCATTTGCAACTGCGCGATGGTCACTTATTGAAAAACATGAGCTACGTGAGTTCCATTAGGGTGCTCGGAAAAAGTCGTCTTTTCCTCGCGACGATGTTATAATTGAGACGGAATGCGTGGGAAGGGATTAACATACGTAGCTCAGTGTAGCATTTCCCCAAACAGACCCTATGTCGTTCCTAGATACATCTTGAATAATTTCAAAAAAAGAAGGAAACTTTTCACATATATAAAACAAATTCTGCATAACTTACTGTATGAGCGTCGTCAGAAGTGTACCGGTATATAGACAATGAAATAATTTGTCGAATCTACCTTGTTGAACTTGAACGCTAGTTTTTGTCTAAATGGTCTCCCGATATCGATGGGGTCATAACTAAGAATTATGAAAAGAATTCAATGCAAATGAGAATTTTGTGGAACCGAATTGCACACCGGATATGCTCGGTGTGTTTTACGTTTATCAACTCTTAATGAATGCATATCATCGCAGCTAAATTATTTTTGCAATAATTGAGGACACAAAAGTTATATCCCCTTATTCTACATCTCGTGTATGATACGTATGCGTATCATGAATACGGTGTCAAGCTTATGAGTGGTGAATATTGAAAAACTGGTGGGCACAACACTTATTAAAACTTGCGGTCGTTGAATATCCTTTAATAAACCCTGGACTTTAAACTGCTTCTGTTTTTCCCTCTGAATCATAAGTATTTCAAATTGTAACACGAGGGTAGCAACAGCGACCTATGTGCTAGCATATTTCACTGCTAAAATTCTGCTTTGTCTAACTTTCTTGATAACTTCTTCCTCGCTCCAAATGAATTCTTGAAATAAAATATGTTGAAGAATAACATGTAAGTGTGTTAATTGAAGTTCAGTGAGCTAGGGTTGCCACTAAAGAGTTTAATTTTCTGGCTTGACAAAATTTAGAGTACCGCGAGAGTCGCATCATGAATTTTTCTCGATTTCTACATGTTCGCATACTTCTTCCTATTCCTATTCCATACTTATCCTTTCTATCTTCCTATTTTGTATATCTTACATTTGTAGAATTGGAAATCTGACATTGAGATCTTTCATTCAGTGATTCAAATCTATAGAAATAAACGAGTGAAATAAAATAAATGAAAGAAATATTTTTTAAACACAATTATTTCCCCATCCTAATTTTTCAATATTTACCTCTCTGCAGCAAATGCTTCATTTCTCAAACGACTAAATCCTTTATTATTGCCCGAGTAGTACGGGAGCTATGACGAGCGTTACTTGAAACAGAGGAGTACGGGGTAAAGAACATAAAATAAGATCAGAAAACTTCTTATCGTTGTATTTCTGGCAACATGATCTCTGAGTGACCTCATTTCGGGCATCCTCCGCCATCTTTGGAGACTCGAATTTCTCGAAAACAAACTCCCTTGCTTCCAAGTGCGGAGGCCAATTGGTAAAAAGGTAAAGATTGTGTTCTATAGCCGTAGGGGCTTACGATGAAACGCAGTTTCTGCTTGGAAATATCAAAAAATGTTTGAACTTGCCTTTGAATATTTTTAATTGGCCGTCCAAAATATTGAAAGGATTATTTTTGAGAAAACTTGAGAATAAACTGCATTTAAACATAAATTAAGACAAGAAAAAATTTCGATGAACACTTTTATTGTCCGAAGTGATAAAATTTTCGCGAGTATTTTACCGTGATTATGAGTTGTGTGTTTGCTTTCTTTCCTTTTAAAGTGTTTAAACTCAGGAAGAATTCAAATATATTTTCCCCGGAGCTTTATTCTAAGTATCATGATTACTGCAATTTACTTCACGCTGTAAGTATGCTCTGTAAATTTCTTCAAATATGAAAAATAAATAACTATTTATTATTATTAATTAATTATAACGTTAAAATTAATAACTATAAAGGTAAATGTTACATTCCCTATACTTGAACTTCGGTGCTTTTACATAATTGTTGTCTGACGAGTTTACGTTGCTTCATTTAAAATGGTTTTATGGAAGCAAACTTTGATACATGAATCCTTGAAAACTTATTTCCTAATTTCCCTGAGCTTATTCTGCTAAAGTGAGTGTATGATGCACATTAATTTTCGTGGTGAACATGGCGAAGCACTGACTGATGTTTAAAAATAGAAATTACAAGTTTATTACAAGAAATTGCAAGTCTAGCAGCTTGAGAATGAGACGCTCGGCTTGTTCCATCTGCCATATTGGTGTCTATTCTCACACCCTAGTACACACCCTTGAAACAACCCTCATGAAAGACACATCCAAGTTGAGCTTGAAAGTTACATCTCACACCTCACAGCCTGAGTCGCTTGCCTGCACCAGCCAAGAGCACGGGAGACTTGTAAATATTTCCGTTTTCGTGCCAGTCACATCAAACTAGGCCAGGGCTTTCCAGCCTAAAGGTATTTTACCCCACTGGGGTAGCATTGAATAATGGAAATATAGAGAAATCTTTACAAGCGACGACTTGGATCCATGATACCAATGAGTTACGCATTAGTCAACTAAATAAATTTAGTGTTTCTCAACTTTTACACTCATACCGTCGTGTACTATATTCAAGAACGCAGTTAAATGAAATTAAACATTTTAATAGATATTTTGGATTTTTTGTATCTTGTATGCTTAAAAATCAAGTATCTTGAATCACAAATTTATTTCTCTGAATTATTAATGGGGTAACAGGAATGATGACCAGGGGGTATTCACTGTCTAAGGTTGGCAACCTCTGACCTAGGTACATTGGCACACTCGTGTGTTGTCCATTTCGTGCCTAGAAAGGTTATCATTTGTAGCAAGCGCGCATGCATGTCTTCTGGAATAGTGGATTGTTTGGCATCTTCTTAGTAAATTGGAGCAATCACAGACAGCATATTTTTTCATTCCAGCAAAATTTCTGAAGAGCAGAAATTTTCTTCCGACAATAGCAGAAAAGAACTCTAATTTTGATGATACATATAATGTTGAAGCATTTGATATTACATTAGACGTAGCTTTTAAGGAGGATGATATGATGTTATAGCATTAAATATTTCCAATGATAGCTTTCAATCCGCTACGTAACGTTGTAGCCCTTGACATTAGAAATGACCAAGCTTCAAGTGTGTTACACATGAGGTTGTTGCACTTGGTGTACACAGCTTATTGTAATAGTTCGTATCACATTTGAGGTGGCACACTGAGCCAACTGAATTTAATAACGCAATATTAATTGTGATGGCATTACACTTGATGCCGCTCTGCACCTGATCGTGTCATAACTGAGGCACTCTCCACAGCTTGTTCCGATAAGACGCTTTTTGCAGCCCACTGCACACCGACGCATCACACACACACATTTTAGTTCAGAAATACACTGGCCTTTGCTTTGGATGTTTCTTTTTGAGCCATAAAACCTTTATTAAATTGTATTTAGAACAAGATAGAAAGAAAGAAAACAAAGGATATTTTTTTGGAAGTCGTTGAAATGCATTTGTAATACCGAGCTCGTCGGATGATATCTTTTGACGTGACTTAATAATAAATCAGACGTGTGTGATGTATGAAACAATGTCCACCTGTTGAGTATGGATTGATTTCTTTACTATGTTTGCCTGACTAGTTCAATCACTCAGTAAGGAAACGAACGACATTCGCACTGTAAAATTTGAGTTTGTTTCTTTGTAATTATTCTTTCATGAAGTGTTTATTGCGGTTATGCAGCCAAAATCATTCCCATCATAAGTATCATTATGTATTGCTATTTTTGCCGCCATGTAAATGGGGAAATTCTGCAAGTGACTTTATTTTACTTTGGGTCTTGTTGAGAGTATTTTTTCCGGAAATATTTATGAAGTGGGAACTGCTTTGGTGGTAATTTATAAGTTGGGGAGGTACACGTCAGAAATTGGTGAAATTTCTAACGCGGTTGAAACTTTTTGGATCAGAAACTATCCAGTCGAAATTGCTTGATTGAAAGTTGATTAAGTTAAAATTTATTTGGGTGAAATTTGTCGGGTAGAAATTTGTTTGGTTAATATTTTCTCGGAGTTAACTTATTTGTCGGGTGGAAATTCATCGGGACGAAATTTGGGGAACAAAAATTAATCAGGACGAAATTTTTCTGAAGAAATTCATTTGACGAAGATCAAAATTGTGAAATGTCCACCGGCAAAAAATTTCCACGAAAAGTTAAGGACAAAAATCCTTCGATTATTTTTCATTTCTAGTTTATGCCTCGGTACAATTTTTTTTAGCCCGCCCGTCACGTGCTGCACAACGTACAAAGAATATGTGTTTATCAATTTTATACACGGTTTTTTGCTCAATTTTTAAGGAAACTTTGTTAACTGATATTGAATTTGTAGTAAAATGTTTACTGTAAGCCATTATCTCCAGGCAATAAACTGAAAAATTTATTGAACTTTTTCAAATATTTTCTGTCCCTAGGGAACGCGTCATCGCATTCCTGCAGGAGAGCAAAGAATATTCGCGCTCTAATTAATCTTTTAAGCATTTTACTCGAGATCATAATTTGTAGCATCTTTTGGTCGTAGTACATTGGTTTGTAATACCTTGCATCAATGAGAAAAGTTACTTATAAATCCTTAAGCTATGTATTCTACATTTATCAAATAAGTATTTTTATGATTCGTGTGTTCTCTCTTTGCTTCTTACGATCGTTCAAAACGACGAATTTAATCAGAAAACTAAAACAATAAAGCAAATTGTATTTAACTCTCACCCATTAAACAGAACTAACATTAATCCAATTTAATTCAACTAACACCAGGAATTCGTCAAAGTGTAAGAATTATTTTACACGATCATTCTGCGCTTTCTGTTCAAAATGTAAATTTACCACAGAAATTATGTAGATTTTGTAGTAAAACAAGCAGCTACACTTTTTCATATCCGCAGGTCAGTTATCACACCATAAATCGACATGCCATACCAAATGAACAAAAATTTAAATTTTTTCTTTTTCTCTGACATAGGCGATCACCACAGTATCTTAGTCTGCGCCTTCGTTTGAATAGCCTAAATTATAAATAAAGTTGGGATGGTGTAATATTACACGCACTGTATCCTTCAAGAAAAATCCATTCATAGATACCCTTGTACCATGGACCTTCATTCCCCTCCCCCTATGTATCCCTGTGTGTCGTGCTTGCAATGATTACGCTGGCACAAATCACGCTTTCGATAGTTCTAGGGTAAAAATTTGTTGTCGCTAATCAGAAAGTCCATATCACAGATACGACGATCTGACAATATACGGCACCCAGAAAATTTCAATTCGTTTTCACAAAACGAGACATTATAAACAATTGAACTTCTGAGGCGTAATTATAAGAGGTTTTACGTCACCGTGGAGGAATGTGATTTTATAAGTCAACTTTCGGCGGGTGAATTCATTATTATGTTGAAATACGTTAGGATACGTTAAGTTAGTTCAGGATAATTTTAGGCGAGGTAGAATAGGTTGAAAGGTTATATTATGATGAGTTAGGTTTGAGTGCTATGTTTTGTTAACTTAAGTTCGGTTACGTCAGGTTAGGGTAGGATAGGTTGAACTTAGAGTAGGTTAGATTACGTAGGAAAAAATAGGTTAGGCCGTTTTAGTTGAAGAAATAACTGCGATTTTTTTCATTGGACCAGGATAGGTTCATCAGGCTCTCATAGTATCGTTGAGACTAGGATAGATTAGGTTGGAATGGGTTGGAATAAGTTAAAATAAAATTGGTTAGGTTGGAATCGGTTTGGGAGGGTTAGATCAAGTTAAAATGTATGAAAAAACGTGAATTTTTTCAGAGGTCCTACTCGTGGAAATGAATTGTCAAATTAAGACGATCTTTATTTCCATGTTACTGTGTACGCATAGTAACTTGTCTGCGCCGTCAAAAATGAAGATCTTGCTTTCAAATTAGACCAAAAATTTATTAAAAAGCCAGTTTTCAATTAACTGCTCAGATGCACGTACTTTGAAACTTTTATTCCTTTATTTTTGTGTTCTGGCAACATTCCAGTGAATTTCAATATGTATAAATAAACTGCAGTCCAAAAACATAAAAAATTTAGCATTTTTCTAGAGTTCATACTACCAGAATTCAGCGAGGGAGTAAGGACGGTCAAGTCAACCAGGCTGAAACCAAGTGTGTGCTATTTTGGAGTAAAATGTTTCCAAAGCGAGCGTACGTTGACTCGTGAATGGTGGACTCTGACGCGTATCCAGGATACAAGCACCGTAACTGTGCTCCTGTACGGTCGGTCCAATGAACTCTTGCTGTACACAGAACATCGCATTGCGCTCACTTGTTTTGCCGGCGTTGTGCAACGACCTTGCACCGCCCTTGCTCATCGCTGCGCTACCAAGACATGAAACGGAGGTCACATAAAGCGGAGCCAAAAAGATTTCGCTGCCAAACATCTCAAGTTTTCCATTTTGCTTACCTAGTTGCATGCCGTTCGACTGAATTCTTCTAAAATATCGAATACTATACCATTTTCAGGTCTGTTTCACACAAACGAAATTCAGTTAAACACCAGCTGGAAAACAATTTCACGCGTACAAAATTCAATATCATACCAACAAGATTCCTCTTCACACAAAAAAAGTTCTCTCACACAAAAAATGTTTACGCGTTCCAGAAATCAATTTCGCTCAAACGAAAAATTAGTTTCATAGTTACAACTTCTGCAATTATATTTCATCGTTCGAATAACGATTTATTGCTCGATATTCCTGTTGAAGATTTTATCCCATGAAGAAAGACCTCGTAATGAAATGTAACAAGATATCTGCCAACGACAGAAAAAGAATTTGCGAAGCCTTCATTGAAGAAAAATGGAGAGAACTTTATAAATGTTTGTGGCTTAATTTCGCACAGCTCATGATTGGACACGAAATGAGGAACTTGAGGCGAAGAAAAACGATGGATCAAAGAACAGAAGAACAAAAAAAAATGATAAACTGCATCGTCGATCATATTAAGAAATATGCGTCAAAAACTCTAATGGAACACCACAACTGTAATGAGTAGATTGTATCTGTATGGGTTGACACGATGGAGAACGGGTTGGATGGTCTACTGATTTCCCTGAAAAATGTGCGTCCAGTGATTCACAATATCAAAGCTCCTGACAACAAAATTAAAAGAGGACAATAACTGTGAAAAATTTACAAGCTCGAGTAAGTGGAAGAACATTATTATGGATTGATGGAACGAATTTTAATCTGTATTGCCGTCGAAAAAAAAAACAAGATCTAAAATTAGAACAAGAACATCAGTAGCGCTACCTGGCAGTTAAGGTACAAATCTGCACAGCGTAGGAGCAATGACTGATTCAAGAATGCTTCATTTAGCAGCACAACGAGGAGCCTTCAAATTTGAAAATTTTAATGACTAGATTGAAGAGATATCGAGATACCGACATCGAGATATACATCTATAAGAGACATCGATATATAAGAGACATCTAGATATACACTATCCATGGGATAGACGAGCCAACAATTGCCAATGCTCCCTGCCATGCACGCGTGCAGTCAGTTGCAGCAGAACATGCTTCGCATTTCTCCATATTCTCGCCATTCAAATCCAATAGAACTTGTTTGGAGTGTCCTCAAAAGCAACGTTAAGCAGAAAATGCGGCAGATGATGCGTGAAGTTCTGGAAATGCATCGTGCTTAAGGAATTGGAATAGCGAAACAACGATGTGTGTGCTTCAAGAAATTCCGCCAACAGCTTTTGGGAAAGTATCTGGAAAGATCCTCGCAAAACTTGCAGCCCGTGCGGAAAAATATTATCTAGCTGTAAAGAGCCAGAATGATTCGCAAAAAGCTTGATTGAATTAGTTTTAAATTTAACACGTTCACTGCCGATTTACCAGTAGGAAATTACTCATTTACGTACCGGTGTGAATGAAGAGCATTTCAATTATTTCAACTTCCTTTTTAGAATAGATTTAAGCATTCGAGGGAAAATATCACTATGCTATTTCATTTTCACACTTCTTAGGGAAGACACCAATTTTTTCGAGCATTAAGTCATTTTCTAGTCTCTGCTACTTCAGCTCACAACCAATGGACGCACACGTGCAGCGAACGTGTTAGTGCATGGATGTGAAATTTAAGACCTAACAGGGAAATTTCCACAGTATCAACAAAATATTGATTTCAAATATTCGTTTATGTTACTGTACATAATGAACCTTTTGTATAGTGATTTTCTGTATAATGATATACATATAAAGTGAAGCATAGCTTTGGGACATTTTAACTTGAAATATGTGTAGTTTCTATCAGATGGCTGTCATTATGAACACAAACATGTTTTTTTTGCACGTATTCTTCTATGTCATTGATAGATACTGTAAAATTTCCTACATAAAAGATTCCACAGTTTTACCTTTATTTGTTATAAATAATAAATGGAAATTCTCATTCATGCAAAATATTGTTCAACATTTTCTTTTTATTTTTTTAAACACGTAATCCAGGTATATGCTTTGTCATTATTATAAGTGCATCAGTAATACCATTTGTAAATTTTCATTGGTTATCGAGAACCCGTTACTTTCACTTCAATGAAGGGAGGCTTTTGTATCAACGCCAATAAATCAGAATATTAATTTCTATGTCACGAATTTTTACTTGATGTTTCACGAGCCGACCTTAACTAATGTATGAATAATTATTTTTGTAATGATATTGACTTAACTAAGCACAATAGGCTATATATATTGGTAAAATAGCACATTTAATATATGGATGTGAAATAGGTTTTACAGTATTACAAAACAATGCGATTCTCAAATTTTCCTTATATCTACTCAGTTTTTGTCATAAAAACTCCGAATGAACATTGATGCAAAAAAGCGTGATTAAAACAAATAATTTGCATCCGTTGCGAAGAATTAAAATTAAGCTCCCTGCAGTGTTATGGTGGAGACGGCCAGACCAAGGGAGCAAGCAACAAACTGCGAGACTATTATTTTTTGTAGTGCCATGAATATAACGAGTGTCTCGAATTGTGACAGAACATCAGTTTGAAGCTAAGTGCAACAAAAAGCTTCTGAGTTTTTGTGCTTGTCTCGCCTCTTCTGTTTGTCTCTCGCTGTGAGATCCTTCTTAGAAATGTTCGTTTATGATAGTGAACATCGTACCGCTTCAAAATTTTAAGATTGTATGTAGTTCCACAGCCCAACAACAAAATATCATTCGCGTTTTATAACTAGAAAAATAATATTTTGCTGAATTAAGATGAACACACAAACGCTACTTACTTTTTATTTTTGTTCCTTTTGAGGTCTTATTCTCTAATAATCTTATTTCACCGCAGCTTAGCATTTGAGAAGACGTATATTTCCATTATTCTTGAGCCCTCGGCAGCTCCGATGTAGCGACCAAGGCTAAGATATCACCAACTTTTAATATCACGACCATACCAAAGTTTTCCGTGGTAAAGAAGCCCGCAGCAAGCAGGCACAGAATACAGAATGGCGAGACTCCCTTTGCAGCAGAGTGTCTTTCTATATATTATGAGTAATTGTTCGCATTTCTATTCCATGGGTTAATTGTTTTCTTGATGTATCCTAGAATCCGCAAAATTCCTTTCACACAGTAGCGTTCTCCCTTGATGGTGACCCACGAAGTGTCGGAAGCACGGCGAAATAGAATGCTATTGTCTAGTAAAGATTCGATAATTTCCTTTGAGTTTAGCACTCAGTCTTCCGATAATTCTTTGATAGATAATCATCTTGTACGTGCCGTCAACAATAAAAGGATCAGATAATTTTTGACAAAGTACTTAAAACATTCAGTTTCCTTGGTAATGATTTAGAAACCATCATTCGTGATGTTACCTTGACCAAAGGAAAGTGTTCGATGAGTGTACATATGACACAGGCATAATCACTACGTCTTGAATTTTCCTTTCATTAATCCTTCACTTATATACCAGATAAAAACATCAATCCCACGATATCCGTAGCTTTAAAGTTATACAAATACCCGTGGGTTAGTGAAACTCGTTTACATAGACGCTCATCAAATACTTCATGCTGTGTCGTTCAAACGTTCCGATGGCAACAGAGACAAAAAAATGCCATTTGTATGATTACAGTTGCATTGAGTTCAAAAAAGTGGAAATGATTCAAACGTGAAACTACTGCGTAAAGTGAATTAATTTGTCGCAATCACCGTGTCCACAAAAAATTCAACAATTCTCGTTGTAACATTTCTGCTCTTCCAGTCTTCTAAAGATAAGTAATATGTTTTAAAACATCTAGATTTTTTTGCAGAAATTTCGCTTTAAATATTTAAAATTCCAGACTTTTCTGCTAAAATGAGCGGGTTTGCGCTCAAGTGACACGTTCATTAATATTCTGCTCATTGCAAGTTAAGCGTAAATATAAAACTGTCAAGTATCTTATAATGAAAATGATCGATCATTAACATAGACCTCATATTGACAACGGTGTGAGCTTCATCTGTTGTAAGATTTAGTTGTTCAGTTATAACTGGCAATATTTAATTTTAGGAAAACAATAAAACATATTCTGTATGAAACTCTGTAAGGTGTCTTTGAGCGTCTTGATCAAGGCCTTTACATCAAATTTTTTGCAAACCCTTTCACTGTCAAAATACACTTTTCCGAACGCACTGAAATTTCAAAATCTAAATTCGAACAAAAGCTGTCTTATTACCCTTATTCATTTAAGATGATCAAGAATTCAGCATTTTCATCACGTAGAAAATCACATTATTATTGCAATCCCACTGATTCTAGGTCTTATAGAACAAATGAGTTCATATAGTGGAAACTGAATGCTCCAAGACGTTCAATTAGAATCTTTTCTAACATTTACTTCCTACTAACTGCAGAAAGGCTTGTGAGAGGTTGACAGCCTTTAGAATAAAAGCTATTTGAACGAATACGTTCACCATTTCTCCTCGGTCCACTGAAATGGTTTCAGAAGCCATACTACGAGTATAACTGATCAGCTGAATTAGGACCTTGGTGCCGAGGTTGTCTCGAATAAAAGTACTGCTTAATCCCAGGACTTGGCTTTCACAGTGTCAGATTAGAGAAGCTTTAGATTGTCCAAGCTCTAGACGCCTCAGTATTTCAGTAAGGCACCGAGTCCAGCTCTGGGAATTACCTTGTCATCTTGCAGACGTTTGCCCAGGTCTAAATGTGAGCTAGTACTGGGTCCATTTGATGGCTCCAGATTTTCTCTGGAACTCGAGACCGTTGATAATAAATTCAATTGCGGACGCAGCGTCGACGGAAATGTGTAGCCAGAATACGGAGCCGCGGGAACCTTTTAGCGGCGTTGCGTTTTTTGAAAGCGCCATGTTGTTAACTGCGCGATAAAAAGTCATGCTTCGCTTTAAATAATTCCTAATTAGATGCGGGGCGACGGTCTCTCAGCGCGCTGCATGGGGACAACCGCGGTTGTGGCACGGCTTCGTGAAGAGACGCTCACTTCTGCTCCTAAAGTCGTGAGTAATGTTGTAAAATAAATTTTCGAGGGAGAAAAAATTAAAATTTGACTTCCGTTCGTTATTTCTGAGCTTGCGGAGTGGTTCAACTTGCTGCCCAAGGAAATTTGGTGCGTTAGAATATTTTTTATATTTATGACCTATGACGACCAAAAGATAGAGTGTGATAGTTATGCCCTAGACTATGAAAACTTATTTTCAAAGCATTGGATGCTTTATACGCTTTTAGAAACATTTTTATAACTATTCATGTATTTTACGGACACTTGTGCAGGCTAATTGCGTTCTGCAGCAGCGGGGCAATTTTCATGTAAAGTTTTTAGCGAATTTTTCTGAAGAATAGAGCAATTTTGCCGACAAATTTTTCATGTCACTCGGGAAGTAAAGAATCCTTTTCTAATCGAGCCAAACGTTCAAAGGCTGACCATGAAAATATTCTGTGAGCACTGAACCAAACACCGAAACACAGTAGTGGAATTTTTCAATACAGGACTCAGTCGCTAACAGTACACGGTAGGGCTAATTTTTTTGTAGAATAGAGAAACTGTTTGTTTATTTTGCAACAATTTCATTACACGCATCACATTTTACTGTCATTTAATTCTGTGCAGACGACGATGAAAAATACACTCTATGAAATAAATGCTGTATGGACGCAGCGTTCTCTTTTCTTCCTCTACCCGCTAAAAAAGCCTTTGAAGCTATGCCTCAAGTGATCAGTATAATGAGAAATTTGTTCAGATGCAAATAAATTAGTGCGGGAAATTTTTCGATACACAATCCAATCACTGACGTACAAGCCAAATTTAAATTTTCTGCCATAACAAGTAAAGAGAAACTCTTTAGTCTGCACAAATTTCATGACGCGATACATGACTGTGAATTGAATAATTTGTATATTTTTGAGGAAAAAAACACGTTTAACATTTTCAGCACACAATCCAATCACTGAATGCACCAACGAAGGCTGGATTTCCAGCAGAGGTAGCAAGAATATTTCTCACCTAGCAAATATCAAAGGTGTAGTTCGGCTGCTAATTAATTAATTCATTCTGACTGCGGAAGTGGCTAGAGTTTACACAAGCTGTGCAACTCCAACTCTCGAGTAATATAGGAAAGTGCATCTCAGTTGAGTCTAACCGAAAAAATTTTCAAATTCTCGGTGTTTAATTCTTATATCGTGCTCGGTTTCTACCCTTCGAATATAACTCCTTAATCATGTTTTTATCGTTTTGAAAATTAGGCCACGATGAGTCGTAATGTTGTTCAAATTAGTATTTTAGCAGGCCTATGTGATACCAGACTTCAGTCAACTATTCCATGAAATGGAACTGAAGTTTTCTAACAAAAAATAATTTTCTGTTGGCTTTAATATCGACTACAGCGTCAGCAAAAAATATCCAATGCAAACACAAACTCTTCGTTGCATCAAGATTACGCGAACCGTCAATTATTTGACATAAGCGTTCAAGCTAAAAAACACTCAAATTAAAAACTTAACAGTTGCGTAGCCAAATTGTACATCTGTCATGCTCTAAAGAATGAACTCCATTTTTAAAGACTCCAGTTTCACGATAAACTGAGAAAATGAGTATTTTACAAAAGGAAACATTCAATACTGTTCTTACATTAGTTCAATTTAAATTGTGAGAAAAATGATTTATTTTATCGTTGAAGCAAAACGATTACTCCCAAGCTCAGCAGTTTCTCAAGGTGTATGCTCCGTGTCCTGGAACTCTAATTTCCATGTCAATGCATCAACAATGAAGGATTGATAATGCCTTGTAAAGCTCCTAACACGTTGACTTCGATACAACCAATCGGTGGATCGTTTGAAAAAGTTTCCCCAAGTTTTTTTTAATTAAGGGGTTTTAATGTTTATTTAATGTTTGACATTTATAAAATTTCTAACAATTTTTGAACCTAAACTTGAGTTGAATACTGAACTTTATTTTAGCCCATCGCAGTCAACGTGTTTAACTACCATTTATCTTGGTGTCATGATAGTAGCTCCTTGGTTCTACCCCTATTTATTTGGAATCAAGAACCAGGTTATACAAATTTCTCTTAAATGAAGCGCAAATAATTGTAATCAAACTTGTGAGTTAATTTTTAAGATGTTTAAGAATTATTCTGAGGAGCCATGTCATGGAAATCAAGCGTCAGAAACATGGATTATGGTTTCCCTTCTCGGCCTTAAATTTACCGTAAGTCATTTGGTAGCCCATCCTGTCATTCCTTGAACTCTAATAAAATGTAAATCCTGCATGCCCATTTTTACCGGAATATTCAAATCAGTGTTTATTGTCGTCATTTATTTATTAGTGTTTATTGTCATTCGAACGCTGGAGAAATAATGTAAGCTATTTTGACAATTTTACAGCGAAGGAGACAAGATTGCTTTCATTTACCCACTACTGTTCATTCTCGATGTACGAAACATTTGTCTAAAGCCTCATTCAATATTCACGGGTAAATGCTGAATGAAATTTCTTTGAGAAGAGACTCCATACTCACTTCTCAATGCTTAAATCAAAAGATTAATGCGCCTCGCACTTGAGAAAACCACTGCGACATTTTTATCCTCCATCGAATGGTAGTGGAAAAGCCGGCGAGAGCTTTATTTTGAGCCAGAATTTTGGTGCCTTCGAAAGTTCGTCAAGAAGGACACCAAAAAGAGGAAGGAAAGAAAAATGCGTTCCCTTGACAGTGACAAGTTGTGAAGCTTTCAAATATTCATGAGAGATGCACGTCCCGCAAAAAAATCCTCAAAAAATGTAGCGTAGGATGCCAGCAGTGACTTGGGCTCCTCATAATCAGAAAGCTCAAGTGCTTTCTGGCAAGAGCACGAAAGAAAATTTAGAAAAAATGTTATTGCTGGATATATGACAAACTGTGCCTTCCGTTCTTTGACGGATAGATGTTGGGTTTTTATTCTTGTGTAGCTTTCTGAAGACCGGCTGAGATTTGAAGGAGAACGTGAAAGTAAAACACTCATTTATGACAGCAGCGGCAGACGCTTGAATTTTCCAAACGGATGGATCTAAAAAATAAAATTTAGTGTGCTCTATGAAAGCCATAGGCCTCCTACTGACCAGGCTCAGAAGTAGGCTTATAATGAAATAATTTTGTATCACGAGAATAAAAATTAACATAAAACTTGGATTTTACCGCCGAGTTTTCAGAAATATGATAGTTCCTGCCAAAATACTTTCAAAACAAACACTCATGCTTGTGCCAAGATGGTTGCCCCTTTTCTAAATATGAGTAATTTGTTTCAAAACTGAAACTGATGCTTTCACATATAAAAAAAATTACCCTCCTTTAGCGGTGCAAACTAAAGAAGGGATTGACATTTGTTTTACTGGCCCATTTCAATGCCGAATTTCAATAAAATTACAGTTCCCAATGGAAATCACGGAAAATTCGTTGGACGATCGTCGTGGAAACGTGCTTGTCCAAGTTTAAAAAAAATTAGCTTTTTCCGCTGCTCTCACAAATACCTGAAGTGTTTACACATTGTGGTCATTGTGGTCATTGAAGAGTGATGAATTGGGGGCAAACACTCGCTTACGCAAATGCCTCAGGATTCGTTCATCATATCAAAAATCGGTTCTGTACTACCGCACTATCAGCGCAGTACTACAGCACTATCAGCGCAGTACTACAGCACTATATCAGCGCAGTACTACAGCACTATATCAGCGCAGTACTACAGCACTATATCAGCGCAGTACTACAACACTATATCAGCGCAGTACTACAGCACTATATCAGCGCAGTACTACAACACAATATCAGCGCAGTACTACAGCACTATATCAGCGCAGTACTACAGCACTATATCAGCGCAGTACTACAGCACTATCAGCGCAGTACTACAGCACTATATCAGCGCAGTACTACAGCACTATCAGCGCAGTACTACAGCACTATATCAGCGCAGTACTACAGCACTATATCAGCGCAGTACTACAGCACTATATCAGCGCAGTACTACAGCACTATATCAGCGCAGTACTACAGCACTATATCAGCGCAGTACTACAGCACAATATCAGCGCAGTACTACAGCACTATATCAGCGCAGTACTACAGCACTATATCAGCGCAGTACTACAGCACTATATCAGCGCAGTACTACAGCACTATATCAGCGCAGTACTACAGCACTATATCAGCGCAGTACTACAGGACTATATCAGCGCAGTACTACAGCACTATATCAGCGCAGTACTACAGGACTATATCAGCGCAGTACTACAGCACTATATCAGCGCAGTACTACAGCACTATATCAGCGCAGTACTACAGCACTATATCAGCGCAGTACTACAGCACTATATCAGCGCAGTACTATAGCACTATATCAGCGCAGTACTACAGCACTATATCAGCGCAGTACTACAGCACTATATCAGCGCAGTACTACAGCACTATATCAGCGCAGTACTACAGCACTATATCAGCGCAGTACTACAGCACTATATGAGCGCAGTACTACAGCACTATGTCAGCGCAGTACTACAGCACTATATCAGCGCAGTACTACAGCACTATATCAGCGCAGTACTACAGCACTATACCAGCGCAGTACTACAGCACTATATCAGCGCAGTACTACAGCACTATATCAGCGCAGTACTACAGCACTATATCATCGCAGTACTACAACACTATATCAGCGCAGTACTACAGCACTATATCAGCGCAGCACTACAGCACTATATCAGCGCAGTACTACAGCACTATATCAGCGCAGTACTACAGCACTATATCAGCGCAGTACTACAGCACTATATCAGCGCAGTACTACAGCACTATATCAGCGCAGTACTACAGCACTATATCAGCGCAGTACTACAGCACTATATCAGCGCAGTACTACAGCACTATATCAGCGCAGTACTACAGCACTATATCAGCGCAGTACTACAGCACTATATCAGCGCAGTACTACAGCACTATATCAGCGCAGTACTACAGCACTATATCAGCGCAGTACTACAGCACTATATCAGCGCAGTACTACAGCACTATATCAACGCAGTACTACAGCACTATATCATCGCAGTACTACAGCACTATATCAGCGCAGTACTACAGCACTATATCAGCGCAGTACTACAGCACTATATCAGCGCAGTACTACAGCACTATATCAGCGCAGTACTACAGCACTATATCAGCGCAGTACTACAGCACTATACCAGCGCAGTACTACAGCACTATATCAGCGCAGTACTACAGCACTATATCAGCGCAGTACTACAGCACTATATCAGCGCAGTACTACAGCACTATATCAGCGCAGTACTACAGCACTATATCAGCGCAGTACTACAGCACTATACCAGCGCAGTACTACAGCACTATATCAGCGCAGTACTACAGCACTATTTCAGCGCAGTACTACAGCACTATATCAGCGCAGTACTACAGCCCTATATCAGCGCAGTACTACAGCACTATATCAGCGCAGTACTACAGCACTATATCAGCGCAGTACTACAGCACTATATCAGCGCAGTACTACAGCACGTTATCAGCGCAGTACTACAGCACTATATCAGCGCAGTACTACAGCACTATATCAGCGCGGTACTACAGCACTATATCAGCGCAGTACTACAGCACTATATCAGCGCAGTACTACAGCACTATATCAGCGCAGTACTACAGCACTATATCAGCGCAGTACTACAGCACTATATCAGCGCAGTACTACAGCACTATATCAGCGCAGTACTACAGCACTATATCAGCGCAGTACTACAGCACTATATCAGCGCAGTACTACAGCACTATATCAGCGCAGTACTACAGCACTATATCAGCGCAGTACTACAGCACTATATCAGCGCAGTACTACAGCACTATATCAGCGCAGTACTACAGCACTATATCAGCGCAGTACTACAGCACTATATCAGCGCAGTACTACAGCACTATCAGCGCAGTACTACAGCACTATACCAGCGCAGTACTACAGCACTATACCAGCGCAGTACTACAGCACTATATCAGCGCAGTACTACAGCACTATATCAGCGCAGTACTACAGCACTATCAGCGCAGTACTACAGCACTATCAGCGCAGTACTACAGCACTATATCAGCGCAGTACTACAGCACTATCAGCGCAGTACTACAGCACTATCAGCGCAGTACTACAGCACTATATCAGCGCAGTACTACAGCACTATATCAGCGCAGTACTACAGCACTATATCAGCGCAGTACTACAGCACTATATCAGCGCAGTACTACAGCACTATATCAGCGCAGTACTACAGGACTATATCAGCGCAGTACTACAGCACTATATCAGCGCAGTACTACAGCACTATATCAGCGCAGTACTACAGCACTATATCAGCGCAGTACTACAGCACTATATCAGCGCAGTACTACAGCACTATATCAGCGCAGTACTACAGCACTATATCAGCGCAGTACTACAGCACTATCAGCGCAGTACTACAGCACTATATCAGCGTAGTACTACAGCACTATATCAGCGCAGTATTACAGCACTATATCAGCGCAGTACTACAGCACTATATCAGCGCAGTACTACAGCACTATATCAGCGCAGTACTACAGCACTATATCAGCACAGTACTACAGCACTATATCAGCGCAGTACTACAGCACTATCAGCGCAGTACTACAGCACTATATCAGCGCAGTACTACAGCACTATCAGCGCTGTACTACAGCACTATATCAGCGCAGTACTACAGCACTATATCAGCGCAGTACTACAGCACTATATCAGCGCAGCACTACAGCACTATCAGCGCAGTACTACAGCACTATATCAGCACAGTACTACAGCACTATATCATCGCAGTACTACAGCACTATCAGCGCAGTACTACAGCACTATATCAGCGCAGTACTACAGCACTATATCAGCGCAGTACTACAGCACTATATCAGCGCAGTACTACAGCACTATATCAGCGCAGTACTACAGCACTATATCAGCGCAGTACTACAGCACTATATCAGCACAGTACTACAGCACTATATCATCGCAGTACTACAGCACTATCAGCGCAGTACTACAGCACTATATCAGCGCAGTACTACAGCACTATATCAGCGCAGTACTACAGCACTATCAGCGCAGTACTACAGCACTATATCAGCGCAGTACTAAAGCACTATCAGCGCAGTACTACAGCACTATCAGCGCAGTACTACAGCACTATCAGCGCAGTACTACAGCACTATCAGCGCAGCACTACAGCACTATCAGCGCAGCACTACAGCACTATCAGCGTAGTATCAATAACGTGACGCAACAGCAGTAATGCACAGTCGATCTTGTTCCACGGTGCTGTTATCTTGTTCGATTCGTGTGTGCCATTGCATTAATTCCGTTATTGAACTCCACTGAGCGGCGTCGAACTCCAGCGGGTCACTTTTGGTCATTATTAGCCATTAACCGCTTCTGCAGTTTCCATTGCCCACAACTGTAGACAGTAACGATCGATTCGCATCCGAAACACTGTTCCAGGTTATGATTGTATAAAGCAAACTCTCTGATTGCTCTTGTTTGCTAGCCTCTTGTTCATGAAGCAAGTCATACCTTTTTAAGGACGAGTAGAACTGTGATACACAAAATTGAAAAGTGCATGTTATGGTAATGTTTATTTTAGTTGCCTACTTTTGTTCCTCTAATCCCTATCTTTTTCTTTCACGATTTGTTTTTTCACCCATTTTTCATTTATTTTACATTCCCCTAACACACGTTAAGCTTCCGTTAGCTGCTGCTAATACGGAAGCGTTTAGCGTCGATTAACTTCTTAAAATTTTTCCAACAGAATACAGCGAGTGTGTGGGATATCAAACTCTTTTACCAGGACCAAATGATGCCAGAATGATCGCACGAGGTCAAAATAATCCCATGAGAATAGAATGCAGAGTCTTTTTCATGGAGCGCACCTGCGAATAATAAACAAATTCAATTCACTCAGCTTCATTATTACTTAACATTTTCTGCAGGAGATCGGACTGAGGCTGGTGTAAGAGTTTAACTTTGAGCCATGAAGACCGCGGGTTACCAAATTTCTCGGTCCTTTCACTAGATTGACCGCAAGCTCTCAGGCGACAGGCACAACCCGAGAAAATAGGTAAATGAGGTTAGAGGTGAAACTCTTTAACTCATCGAGTTTCCACTTCACTCCTTTTTTCCTCATAAGGTTAAAAACTGAAAACAATTCGTTCGATTCGTTTATTATAATAAAGTGATCAACGAAAATGGTTCCTGGAGAAGATCATTTGAGAACGGTATTTCTCTCTGTGAGAGATAACCAAGAATGTTCGACGCTGAGTAAACTGACCGTAAAAATATAAGCAACGGAAGATTTTCGCAAGGTTTTATACGCAGAAACCTTGAAGTTGTCATCGCCGCTCTGTTCGCTGCAGCATCATAAGCCGTTGCATTCTCTTTGAATGAGCCGCTGTTCGTCTCTGAGAGCATGCAACTGAAGATTAACTTCGGAAATCAATAGATTTGTCTCTTTGTGGGGCTTTATGACGTGGCGTGGGCGTGCATCACTCAATGAGACTTTGTTCAGTACCTCTCTATGCATCGCTAATGAATCATCGCGCAAAATTTGTTTGAGATGACACACGTCAGATTGTAACGCTTTAATTTCAGTTCTCCTACGAGCCACAACAGCTATTCCTCCACTTACACTCCTACTACACACTTCAAAAACTTCAAGTAAGAACTTTTTCGGGAGTCAGGCCAGCTTTGACATTCGATTGCGCGAAATCAATTTCCTCTTTGACAAAGAACTCGTCACTGCAAGAGTAGGTGTCGCGTCACTGCAAGAGTAGGTGCCGCGTCACTGCAGGAGTAGGTGCCGCGTCACTGCAGGAGTAGGTGCCGCGTCACTGCAGGAGTAGGTGCCGCGTCTCTGCAGGAGTAGGTGCTGCGTCACTCCAGGAGTAGGTGTCGCATCCACTGCAGGAGTAGGTGCCACGTCACTGCAGGAGTAGGTGCCGCGTCACTGCAGGAGTAGGTGTGCCACGTCACTGCAAGAGTAGGTGCCGCATCACTGCAGGAGTAGGTGTCGCGTCACTGTAGGAGTAGGTGTCGCGTCACTGCAGGAGTAGGTGCCACGTCACTGCAGGAGGAGGTGCTGCGTCACTCCAAAAGTAGGTGCCGCGTCCCTGCAAGAGTAGGTGCCGCGTCACTGCAGGAGTAGGTGTGCCACGTCACTGCAAGAGTAGGTGCCGCATCACTGCAGGAGTAGGTGTCGCGTCACTGCATGAGTAGGTGCCGCGTCACTGCAAGAGTAAGTGTCGCGTCACTGCAGGAGTAGGTGTCGCCTCACTGCAGGAGTAGGTGCCGCGTCAATGCAGGAGTAGGTGCCGCGTCACTGCAGGAGTAGGTGTCGTCACATTGTGGCTGTAGAGGCTGGCTTTTTGAATATACATGTGCTTTGTTACTTGTACTTTTGAATTGAATTTTGATTTCATTTCTGCCACATCGCTAGCGCTCTGAGATCACTGACCCACGGTTTTGGTTTCGAAGCGCTTTGTGTGTGAGTGACAACGTATAGTGAAGTGTGAGTGACTAGAAATGGTGGCCTTCCAAATGCAATGTATTTGCGGTATTTTAAAAAGCCAAATATTAGGATGTACAAAAAAAATCTTTTCATGTTACAAATATATTTACCAATTTGTCATAATTTATCACACGGTCCGTTTTGCGGTGATGAGGTATTTTTAATTTAATACGACTTTACATTCACGATTCTTGTCTTTTATTTGCTATTACAATGAAGAAGAGTTTTGCCTCATAGAACAAACAACGTATGTTAAAATTTACTTTCTCAACTAACGTACATCTATCTACACAAGACATCTAATTTTCAAATGGCTCAAACTCAATAAAACAATTCGAATCGAATTTCAATTCACGAAAAAAGTTGACTTTCTTCTTTTTTCGGGATGCTTTGACTGCTTTTTTATGCCAAAATAAGTTTTCTTTCAGATCCGGAATGAAAGATTAGCCTTGTAATCATTCTCTTGAGCTCACATGGTGATCCGTCTGAATAACTTATTGTTTGTAGAGTTATTGATACTCTTGGAACAAAATGAAGACCCTCTCATTGATTCAACTCCTGTTCTTTGCTCAACTTTTCTTGGAACTGCATGGCTATCAATTAGATCGGAGCAAACTTCGTCCACACCCATGTCTTGCATAACAGTCCACATGATTGTGTATTTATGCAATCGACTGTGCAAGTTGTGTGTATGCTCAAGCGTGTATAAGAAAATGCTCCAAATACCCGCGCCACTGTCACTCACCAACAAGCACTCTTACATTCTCCACTACTATACAGTAGCGAACGCATGTACATATATTCTCGAAAGCCACACCTACATTCTTCACTTCTATACACCAGCTTACACCACTGCCACACCTACATTCTCTACTTCTATAGACCAGCTTACACCACTGCCACACCCACATTCTCCACCACTACACACCAGCTTACACCACTGCCACACCTACATTCTCTACTTCTATAGACCAGCTTACACCACTGCCACACCTACATTCTCCACTACAATCCACCAGCTCACACATACATTCTCCACCACTACACACCAGCTCACACACACACACACTCTCCAATACCACACACGACGAAGCCCACCTCTTCAGCTCCACGCCAGCTTTCGATCAGGTGCTATGATGCACGTAATGATGTCTGCCTCGGAAAACCTCGGTCGTAAAGCATGCAGTGTCCGAATAGAAAGTCGGGCCTTTCCTTTTATAGGTGAAATTGCACCTCACTGCCAGGCCAGAACGAGGGCTCTCTGATACAAGTCAGATTCCCGTTTCTTTCGTTTTTCAAATACCGCTGGAGTGGATTGAACGCTTTTGCTATCAGATCCCCTTCATACTGAGTTTCAATTTCAGACGACATGCTCTACTGTTTGCTTAAAGGTCCAGCGCGTTGTTTCTTCATGCCTTTAAGACTTCCGAAGTGACTGCATGCTTTTCATAGTACTTTTTATTACATTCTAGGCCATGCGAGACGAGTTTAGCGTTAATCCCATTGCGCACCTGAAAAGTAAACACAAAAGTGTTGAAATAATTGTTACAATACATGAATTTAGCTCAATCTGTCTCAGTGAGTTTGGAGGGAAATACGGGTGATGTTAATAACCCAGTGTTAGAGAGCCAACTCCATCTCCACTTTCAGCTGAGACCAGAATTCCAGAATATCAAAACGAGGTCACGGTGGCCAATTGGGGTCAAGCCAGGCTTTCGCAAAGGGGCTAGAACGACTCATTAAGGCCAGAATTCGAATCCTTCATCCCATGTAGCACTTGCCTGGGCAAACTGAACCTCACACAACAATCATTAATTCTTCTTATTGAAATGTTCGGCCCTTTACTGGGGATTTCAATGAAAAATTAAGCCCAATCTCATTAGACCAAATTGAGCTTTTCACAATTCTATTGATTCCAAAATTTCTCTAGGGTAAAATAAAACTCGAACTCACTTTGCAATCGTGCTGTCATGATCAAGGTCATTGTACTAAGAGAACTTACACAAAAAGAGAAAAATACCATCACGATACTAATGACTGTAACTAATAAAAGCAGCTTTTGCTGAGGTGCAGTTACGCATGGGATGAAAATTTAGTCGCAACTGAGCCACCTCAGATGCTCTATTTTCTCAAGGGGATCTCTCGATTTTCAACTCAAATTATGCGCTCAAGAGTTTGCACTTCATTTTCACATCCCAGGCGATATTTTTCTCTGGTGTGTATTTGTCAAGGTTTTACCTTCCTAGTCGAAGTTGTTTCATTATTTGCTTTTCGGATGTTTTCAGCAAATTCCAACAAACTAGATAAACGAAAATGAAATTTTAAGTCATGTGAGTAAAGCGAGTGCGTTTTTCTTTTAGCTAATTCCACATTAATTTATTTCAGTTAAGTGCCCCGTCATTAAATTAAAAGAAAATAATGTAGACTTTGCGAATTTTCTTTAATAAGAGCTTGACAAAAGCAAAAACTTGTTGACACCGTACGCAGAAGCCCGCCTAAAATTCCCGTTGGTGTAACTTAGCTGCTGCAATAAAGGACGGAGCATCTGCTGCGCACGGCCTCAGCTCACGATACACACGAGGTAAATACGTCTAAATTATATCTAATTTTTGTAAAACATCTTCTTTCGGGCACTCGACGGGGAGGGCGCAATGATGTTATGGCCGGTCGGCATTAATGATTAATCTCACTTGATAATCTGGAAGCTTTATTGATCTTCCCAGCCCTACCTCCCACTCCATGCTTCAGAAGCGCAAGCTTCAGGCTTCATGAAAAGTTAATGAAGTCTTTGTTTGGCACGGGCGCCAAGAGCGAGGCTGTGCTCAGAACAGAGAGTGGCTTCTAGATCAAGGAAACTCGTCGGGATACAGAGCTAAATCTTCATCAAAGAGCGCCATCGATCGTAATCAATGGGATAGGTTCATATTGAACTACTGGGTCATTATTTCGAACTATTGGGTTGGTATTTTGAATACTGGATCGATGTTTTGTATTGCTCTGTCGGTATTTGGATTACTTGGTCGTTATTTTGAAATACTGTGTGGATATTTTGAATATTTACGTCGGTACTTTGAATGACTGGGGCGTTATTTAAATTATTGTATCGGTATTTTGAATTACTGTGTCGATACTTCGAATTACGTGGGTGTTATTTTAAATCACTGCATCGATATTTGGAATTCCTGAGTTGGTATTTTGAACTAGAGTGTCAATATTTTCAATTATTGTGTTGGTACTTTGTGTCGGTACTGGTTCGATATCTTGAATAACTGGGCGCCGATATTTCAAATTACTGGGCTGATTTCATTGGACTCGATCGTGATCAGAAAACAAGGAAGATCAATTAGCAGTGATCAAATTTGTGTCGAAACAGAGTTTGATAGTTTTATTTCAATGAGAAATTCATTGAATGAAAATTATCGTTTATAAAATGAATAAAATGATATATGGTACTTAATGAGACAATTATAAAATGACTGAGAGTATATTCCATTATTAACATGACTGGTACTACATTAATGTATCATGCACTAATACCTATATATATATATATGTTCAAATGCTAGTTCAATAGAGTAATAAATATCACATATATTATGTTTTAATATCTGTTTATAAATATATATATGAAGAATATATACCTTGTATCATTTGTCATTTTACAAACGGTAATTTTCCCACAATGAATTTCTCACTTGAATAAAATTATGAAACTCTGTTTCAGCACAAATTTGATCACTGCTTAGATAAATACCCCGAATATTTTTATATATATATATTTATATAGACTCGGTGTATATATATATTTGGAGTCTACCTGCCTACGCATCTCCAAGCAGCTCACACCGCAGCCAACAGCCAGCAATGGATATGAACTCAACGAATAAACTCCTGTTGCATCTTCAAGTTGGGCAATGAAGAATTAACGCCGACAATTCCTTTCAAATTGGATCATTAGAAATCTTTTTGAACTTTTCTATTCTGAGTCTATTTCAAATTTTAGAAATTATCGAGATATTAAACAAAAAGCTTGTGTCTACAAATTTTGCCATTATTTTTGACCAAACGTGTCTAAACGAAAGATGTTCATTGGATAAATGTATATTTATATATATATATATATTTATGTATATTTATAATATACATATAACGAATGAAGTAAAAACTGTTTATTGGGAAGGTATAGCTATTCTGAATCTCGAAGAAAAATATACATGCGCTTCCTTCTTTTTCCATCATAATTTGGGAAACATGTTATGACCTTCCTTATGAGCAAAATATTTGAATTGCGAGAACATGGGCGACGATAACTGCGTTTATGCTCTCCTTGAAAGTCAAAACATTTCAGACGCAGAAAATGGTATGTACTCGAAACTTACAGCGCGAGACAAATTTGTCACCACTCGAAAACTTGTCAACATGGGAAGTTGCAAAAACCTAAAAACGTGGCCAAAAATTTGCAAAGGAAATGCTTTTAGTTGCGGAGGATTTTGGCAGGAAGGAGGCTCTTTCTGGACGTCAGCGAGGCTCTCCTTGTCGAAGACCTCGGCCATGTCTCGTTGTTAAGCGGAGTTGTGGCGAGCGTCTAATGGACTCCGGCCAAATGAACGAGCGCACAACGGGCAACAATAAGTGCACAGCCAACGTGGACGGCACGAACGAGAGCACAACGGGTAACAAAGAGTGCATCATGAACAATTACGAATGCAACACTAGAAAGAAATAGTACACAACGAATATGAACGCCACGAACGAGCGCATAATGGGAAAGTAAGAGTGCATCATGTGCAATAACGAGCGCACATCGGGGAAGAAATCGTGCACTATGAAAATGAACTGCACGAGCGAGCGCACAACGAGCATGAAAGAGTCCATAATATGCATGAATTGCATGAACTAGCGCACATTGGGAAAGAGAGTGCAAAAAGCATCCGAACGAAACGATGCTCAATGGATAAGACCTAGCGCGCCATCGGTGAAAAAGGGCACGCAGCAGAGAAGAATGAGCGCGCAACGAACGCACGTTGGTTGAGAATGTGAGCATGACGGAAGAGAACGAGCTCGCAGCGCAGAAAAAGAGTACATGATAAACAAGAAAGAGTACAGAACGGGGGAGGACTGGAATAGAACTGCTTTAAAACGAGGGAGAAATGAGCACATACTGAAATGAGGAACAAGGCAGTTATCTTTCGAGTCGTATTGAACCTCATGTTTAATGAATGGCCGCACTTGTTACATCAGCAAAGGCAGAGTCCCTTGAATGGACAAAAATGCGACGCACAAATTATGTCAACGAAACGAGAAATGCATATTATTATCAAACAATTTTATAAACACGGAAGATGGATCATACAAAAACCCGTTAGCTCAGTCAGGGGCTTAAAATAAGAACGAAGGACAGTTGGGGAAACTGGAATGTAACAAAAACAAAGAAAGCGACATTCCTCGAGAGTAGACGGCGAAGACGGAATAGTCGGAATAAGACGGAATAGTAGACGGCTCCTAAAACGAAGAGGGCAACATTCTGCGAACGAAAAAAAGAACTACATTTTTCGAACGAAAAAAAAATAGTAACAAACAGATGTAGATATATTTCTGAAACGAATAAGTTATATAAAGAATAAGAATCCATTCTACTTACTGTTCAAAGCCGAGACAGCGGCCTTAACTAGAAAAATATATTTTTCTTGCGTGTGTGGCCATACGCAGCGTAGTGGCGTATCCACTTTAAAAAATATATATCCATTTTAGTTCTCTATTCCTTATTATTTTCTGCGTTCATGGTCTCCTTCACCACTTTACACACAGCCCTAATGCAAATGCCCTCTTCGCTGCTCCGTAAAACATCACCGTCGTAAAACATTTAAAACTTCGCAAGCTTGAGCAGCCCGTCATAAACACGTTGTACTCCGTTGTCATATTTTCGCCCTACTTCAAATGGAACCGTCTGATTTAAAAAAAAAAGTCCTGAGCCAAGGTTAGGCGGTGGTGAAAATTTGAATGAACTTACAGTGGATGCTGTGGGTGCTGTAAAGCAGAATTTTGCGAATGCTTGAGTGAACTCAAGAGCAACGCATCAGAACGTTAAAGAAAAGGTGATGAAATGTAGATCTAGAGAAAAATATACTACTTGCGAGAGTGAAAAAAATTAAAATTAACTTTCTCTTCAATTCACCAGCTCAAAATTGTCGTGCGAAACTATTTTGGAGTCATAACCTGCGATAAAATATCCCTCATTTTGCACGAGTGCAGAATAGGAGCCCAAAATGTCTAAGACTCTAATATGTGGAACTTCATAATCCTGAATATCTTAAGCTGGAAAACACTACACATTTACAGAACAGACCACAAAAAAGCGAACTCCGATATTAAATAGTAAAATTTTGTAATTAGCTACATCATATTTCGGTTGTTTCTCATACTGAAAGAATAAGTGAATCTGCAAGACCTCGGTAGCCAACAATGCAATTCAATTTTGACATTTTTATCGCTTCCAAACCCACAGGACTTAGAGTTCTAGGAACGTTCGTTCTTTTTCAGGCAACGGATAAGTTCTTGATTGATGGTGTTCCGTAGTCCAACCTGTTCATCTAAGCAATTTTTCTGAGAAATACGAGCGATAAACAAGGAATTGATCATCCGCCGGATGATCGCTCGACGTGTACGATAGATACTCACCGCACAGTCACTCATACTCCGACCCTGAAAAGAACAACAGGCAACAGCTGATGACAGCACCCCACCTACGCAGAGAAACTTAACACACAAGCTCCTTGAAAGATAGATCATAATAGATTTAAATTAATTCAGTACTCTTCAAAAGGAATTCAGCAGCACCGCCTACATATTATTTACTCTGCTAATTAATATATATATATAATTGATGGTACCGGTGTTTTTATTCTTTTGAACTGAAGAGTTGGAAAGACGCAATTGATCAACTTGAATGAAACTCCTTTTTGTGCGACTATTCGGTCCAGTTCGGGTATTGTAGTTGATTCATTATCGTCTTTTAAAAAATAAAAATAACGTTTTCATAAGTGTTTTTTATTCTTTACGAATTCAGTTGGGTATAATTTTTTTTAAGCCCGATGAAAATACATATTCAAGTGGCAATCTGTAATTCATGTAATATTTCATCCTGTAACTGTAAATTTAATTTTAAAACATTCACAATACTTTGCAGAACATTTATCATATGTATACATTGCATATACGTACATATTGACACATCTTATATAAATCTTTAGATGCTAGTACGTACTAAGTAAATATTTATATATAATTCTTTAGGTTCTAAAGTACGTATTAAAGAGCATCTTCCTAGGTCCCTTGGGTACAGGCTGAGTTGAACTATTACAGCTATTGAAGCGCTTACGAACTTGATGAGCCCAATTCGAAAGATATTTATGTACGTACTTAGCACGGTCCAAAGGTGATAAGGTACGCACTGCGCAATATTCTTTAGGGACCAAGGTAGTTCCTAAGTATGACTAAGATAGTTACTAAGCATGGGAATAAAAACAATGAGTCAAGCCACTTTGGGTGAAAAATTACATGAATTTCTAATTTTCGTATGTACAGTTTGCTGGCCTGTGCTTCTACGTCAATGGAAATATTCTGTGTCCATTGTATGGGAAATTACTTTGCTTAGCTGGAATACAATCGTTACTTTAAAAATTTCAAGCACGGTTATTCAACGCTCTCATGTTATATTCCCAATAATCTCTGTTGCAGGAAAGGTGTTTGCATTTTTTCGCCTAAATCAGTTCATTCTTCCCCCAATTTTTTATCATGATATCACACGTCTGTAAGATTCACAAGCTGCTTACTGCCACCCGATGTTTTTGGTAAAATAAGTCACATACGCATCTTGGTGGTCATACATTGTTCAATACACGGACATGCAATCCAGTTCACATACACGCAATCCAGTTTATCCACTCACAATCCAGCTGACTCTCACACAATCCAGCTCACTGAAATATGATCTAGCTGCCTCTCATATAATCCAGCTCATCGTCGCACAATCCAGCTCACCGTGATATAATCCAGTTGACTCGCATATAATCCAGCTCACCGCCACACAACCCGGCTTTCTAGACCACAATATTTTCTTGAGCTCGCAAATATTTTCTTCGCCCATATCCTGAGTGTCAGTTTTGTGGACGTCTTCTCAGCGATGTTGGTTGACTTCAGCCTTGGTCAGGACCGACTACTCGGCACGGAATGTTTATTGATGAAGTGCTGCATTTATATGGGAAACAAACGTAAAGATCAACGTCAGAAACCGTATAATGAAGGTAGCACGAGCTCGAGAAACATGTGGATTCGTATGTTTTGCGACGCTCGTTGATCAGCTAGAAACCACTGCAAATAAGGAACTATAAAAGAACGCCAACTCCATCATGTTGTGTGAAATTATAAGAGTAGTTTGCTTGTAAATTAGGCGCGAGAAAAAGTATTTGTGATAATGGGATAAAACTTTACAGGCATAAAACGCGCCTTAGCTCACATAACAAGTCACCCCATTTCCACAGATGAATGTAACTGCCGCAGTTGTACTTTCAGTCAATGATGCCGTCTAGAAGCCTGAGGGGTATTTTGATGAACGACGAGAGCACGTGTTTTCACTTGCTTGAGACTCCCATTATTGAAGCTCGTCTCGTTCCTTACCCAGTAGATTTTGCTGATTTATACTCGAATGAAGCTTTTTATGTATTATCAAATGAAAGATTTGGCTGACCTGAATTTCTTTACTGGTACTTTCCTGTAAATTGAAGACTTAATTTTACTCTGACTACACTGATGGAACATGACTCGTATGAAACAGGAAAGATATTGTTAAGTATTGAAAAATATTTTAAGATTGAAAAACATGAAAAATATGGGAGCAAAATGACTCACTTGGAAAGATATACTATATATACAGAGACATTATGCGAATAACTTCTCAGTTCAAAGCCCGTGTTAGTAACTTTCGAATTTGTGCCTTACGAAATTCAAATTGAATTATACGTTTTGAATTGAATGATCATGGAAATGTTTTCACTTATTGTTTTGCTGTTCGACTCTCTAGTACGACGATGAGTGATTAAACTACTGCACCCAGTTGAGGCAAGGGAAATGCAAACAAAAATAATTTTACATTTAAAAAATAAGCTAAAGTAACGTGAGCTGTCTAGAGTTGAACGGCCCTTGAAATGGATGGTTCATGAAATAGATTGAATTACAGCATATTTTTCACACTCAGTCAGTGAGACTAAATACAACAATTTGAATAATCGTCTTGGCATGATACTAACTCTTGACACTTATCATTTACTTGCAACACAATGTCATATAAAAAGGACGAAAACAACTTTTTCTTGTTTTGGGATATTGTTATATCACGCAATATATGATGAACAAAATTAACAAATGGAAAAAAAGACGATGAGTGAGCTGAACGCGGAAATTTCGAGCATTGTCACAGACACAAACAAATTAAGCAGCACAAAATGACAATCTCAGCATAAAGTCACCAAGCAATGGTTGGAGATTTTTCCAAGCATCTGCCCCTTTTATATGGATTCGTAAAGAAAAAAATTTCCAAGCATCTGCCTCTTTTGTATGGATTTGTTAAGAAAAACTTTTCCAAGCATTTGTCTCTTTTGTATGGACCCGTAAGGAAAACTTTTCCAAGCATCTGTCTCTTTTGTATGGATTCGTAAAGAGGAACTTTTCCAAGCATTTGTCTCTTTTGTATGGACCCGTAAAGAAAAACTTTTCCAAGCATCTGCCTCTTTTGTATGGATTCGTGAAGAGGAACTTTTCCAAGCATTTATCTCTTTTGTATGGACCCGTAAAGAAAAACTTTTCCAAGCATCTGCCTCTTTTGTATGGATTCGTGAAGAGGAACTTTTCCAAGCATTTATCTCTTTTGTATGGACCCGTAAAGAAAAACTTTTCCAAGCATCTGCCTCTTTTGTATGGATTCGTAATGAGAAACAAAAACTCAAGAGAAACTGAGGCTGCGCTGACATAGGAGCCACATAGAACTTGATGTCATTTATCAAACATGTAATGATAGAAGCTAGAGCCTCGTGGGAATGGTGTTAAAAAAGACCTGATGGAAGTCAATTGCAAGAAAATCGGTGCCGCATGGAAGCTATTCCCGTGTGGAAATTTGTGCTATGAAAATTGATGGTGTGGAAATTTGGGGAAATCTGTGTCACGAACTAAATCAATGCCGAGCAGATGTCGGGTCGAGATAGAAATTAGTGATTTCATTTGGCATTTGGATTTACGTAGAAATTTGTACCCTACGGAAATCATTGCGCTTCACATTCCTTATAACGTAAAAGGTCCACACTGGATACGCTCTCCATTTTGACCTCGAAAAACGTATATCAAATTACGTGTGCTCGTGATTTGTTATTCATGAACTTGGACATCTTTCGCGAAAAAATTCTATCTTGAATTATCAATTCTTTAAATCCAGTCAACTTATCCCTTCTTATTTTTTCCCCTCAGCAAAGTTCATTTCCCACATGAAAAAATGAAGAAAAAATTTCCAATAAAGATGATGCGAAAACCATTATTGCTTTTTAAAATGTCCTAAGATAAAGATCATCAGTTGATATATACGCATGTATATCGTAATATCGATATCAATTGCCGGAACAAATTATTGGAAATCTTTCCACACATCTGTATCTTTTGTATAGACTCGTAAAGAGGAACAAAAATACAACAGAAGCTGGGGCTGAGCTGACGTTGGAGCCAAATAAAAATTTACTTACGTCCTAGTTGCAGCTCAAATTTTGTCGCATTCACTCACAAAATAACCGTTTTCACGTCAATTTCTGCCGTCTAAATCTAAATTTTTCTAGTAGTCAAAATACTTACCTTTAATCATGAATTTCGTTCTGAAAGGTTAGTGCGATCGGAGGTCGACTTTAAAAATGATTCCAAAAGTTTTTCGAAAGGAAAACTTCAACTCGAATACAGATTCTTTGAAGGGCCTCTCACTTCTCGGGAAATTAATGATAAGCTGAAATTGAAGCCATACACCAAGTGAATTTACTATCTGACACATTTTGAATATTTTTATCGAACAGTTTAATGACGAGCTTCTCTCTGCCCTGTCATCGTGAAACGTGAGCTTTATGATCACTTCATTCCCCTAGTTACTTCAAAATGATACTGATAACTTTCAACAAATTGTCTCCGGCGCAGCTACAAGTTGGAAATGTCATGAGTGGGATGGCGAAGAAGGTAGAAGAAGGCAATTTAACCATCCATCTGAAACATGTCTAAAGAAACATTATACAATGCTTTGAAAGATGTAAGACTGGGTTTTCAAAAAGGTATTCAAACAGCAATAGACAATAGATCTACACAGGTTCCTAGTAGGTGAAGAGATTTTTTTTAAAACGTCACCAGAGATCGTGGCCTGCCTCAATAAAAAAACGCTCTCTTCGCCACTTCCAAGGAGGATTTTTTCAACTTTTTTCTCTGGCAACCCTCTGGTGTATCGCGGGATTGAAAATCTTCGATCGGCCGCCGATCTTCGTTCGTTCATGAGTTAGTTTGGAAGGTAAGATGGGTATAAAGATTAGCAAGGTGAGGTTGGTGAAAAGGTTACCAATGTGAGGTTGCTGTAAGGATACAAAAGTGAGGTTGCTCTAGAGATTGCCAAAGTAGAGTTAGCATAAAGTTTCCAAGGTGAAATTGCTGTAAACATTACCGTGGTGAGGTTGCTGTATATATTACGAAATGTGAGGTTAGCGTAAATTTACCAAGGTGATATTACTGTAAAGATTACCAAGATAAGATTGCTATCTAGATTACCTAGATTACGTTGCTCACTTTTGAAGATTACCTTTAGTTTCTGAAGAATTACGACTACCGGATTGAACAGTCATGATTTTGAACTGTACGAGTCACGTGAGCTGCTCCTGATCATTTTAAATTGTGTTTTATCTTTTAAATTGAATGTCATTCAGCGTAACGTTTTTCAACGCAGCTGGAGGTGTCTATGAAGAGCAGGGGAGCTGGGCTTCTCTCGCGTCATGAAGCGGCCACATCGAGAGGCCGAGCTTTTCTTTGCTTCCGCGTTGAGGTGCCGCTTTCCTCCGCTCTCTGGAGCGTTATTCCTCCGTCTCGTGTTGTGGTGACTGGTGACTTTTGCTCGTTTCGCTTCCTTTTTTGTTCAGGTAACTTACGGCTGCTTCCTTTTTTGTTGAGGTAACTTACGGCTGCTTCCTTTTTGTTCAGGTAACTTACGCCTGCTTCCTTTTTTGTTCAGGTAACTTACGGCTGCTTCCTTTTGTTCAGGTAAGTTACATCTGCTCCCATTTTTGTTCAGGTAACTTACGGCTGCTTCCTTTTTTGTCCAGGTAACTTACGGCTGCTTCCTTTTTGTTCAGGTAACTTACGCCTGCTTCCTTTTTTGTTCAGGTAACTTACGGCTGCTTCCTTTTGTTCAGGTAAGTTACATCTGCTCCCATTTTTGTTCAGGTAACTTACGGCTGCTTCCTTTTTTGTCCAGGTAACTTACGGCTGCTTCCTTTTTTGTTCAGGTAACTGACGGCTGCTTCTTTTTTTGTTCAGGTAACTTAGGGCTGCTTCCTTTTTTGTTCAGGTAAGTTACGGCTGCTTCCTTTTGTTCAGGTAAGTTACATCTGCTTCCTTTTTTGTTTAGGTAACTTACGGATGCTTCCTTTTTTGTTCAGGTAAATTACGGCTGCTTCCTTTTTTGTTCAGGTAACTTACGGCTGCTTCCTTTTTTGTTCAGGTAACTTACGGCTGCTTCCTTTTGTTCAGGTAAGTTACATTTGCTTCCTTTTTTGTTCAGGTAACTTACGGCTGCTTCCTTTTTGTTCAGGTAACTTACGCCTGCTTCCTTTTTTGTTCAGGTAACTTACGGCTGCTTCCTTTTGTTCAGGTAAGTTACATCTGCTCCCATTTTTGTTCAGGTAACTTACGGCTACTTCCTTTTTTGTCCAGGTAACTTACGGCTGCTTCCTTTTTTGTTCAGGTAACTGACGGCTGCTTCTTTTTTTGTTCAGGTAACTTAGGGCTGCTTCCTTTTTTGTTCAGGTAAGTTACGGCTGCTTCCTTTTGTTCAGGTAAGTTACATCTGCTTCCTTTTTTGTTTAGGTAACTTACGGCTGCTTCCTTTTTTGTTCAGGTAAATTACGGCTGCTTCCTTTTTTGTTCAGGTAACTTACGGCTGCTTCCTTTTTTGTTCAGGTAACTTACGGCTGCTTCATTTTGTTCAGGTAAGTTACATCTGCTTCCTTTTTTGTTCAGGTAACTTACGGCTGCTTCCTTTTTCGTTCAGGTAACTTACGGCTGCTTCCTTTTTTGTTCAGGTAACTTACGGCTGCTTCCTTTTTTGTTCAGGTAACTTACGGCTGCTTCCTTTTGTTCAGGTAAGTTACATCTGCTTCTTTTTTTGTTCAGGAAACTTACGGCTGCTTCCTTTTTTGTTCAGGTAACTTACGGCTCCTTCCTTTTTTGTTCAGGTAACTTACGGCTGCTTCCTTTTGTTCAGGTTAGTTACATCTGCTTCCATTTTTGTTCAGGTAACTTACGGCTGCTTCCTTTTGTTCAGGTGTGTTTTATCTGCTTCCTTTTTTGTTCAGGTAACTTACGGTTGCTCGTTTTTTTGTTCAGGTAACTTACAGCTGCTTCCTTATTTGGGTAACTTACGGTTGCTTCTTTTTTTGTTCTGATAACTTTTTGTTGCTTCCATTTCGTTCAGTTAACTTACGGCAGCTTATTTTTTGTTCAGGTTACTTACAGTTGCATATTTTGCTTAGTTAACTTACTGTTCCTTCTGTTTTGTTCACTTTGCATCTGGTTGGTCCCTGCACTGCTTCGATTAGTTCATTTATTCTTAAGAGCTCAGAGAAATTTTAAAGATTTATTCATCAACGCAATTGGACCTGGAAATGAACTTGGGTCTCACGTTTGTGAGGAATATATGCGACGTATCGCCGAAGCGTCCAATAATTTTGAGAACTTCCGACCTGCTCATAAGGAGCTTCAACATTTAGAAGTCATGAACAGCACTCTTTCTGGTTTTCTTAAAGACTTGCAATATGTTCACTTAAGTCGCCTAATAAAACTCTTTTCCAAACAATGTTTGCATGCACTGTTCTAGGCGCTACTTTCAGTGAAACCTGTGGGATTGGTAAATTTAGTTCCCGTAAAATTTTTTTTCCGTAGGGTATATGATTTTACCCTCCCATGTATAGCCTCTATATTAGGCTGCTAAAATCATGGGTGTTTTGGGTAAAAGTTTGACTTGGATGTCCCATTGCAAGTATGTCTTCTCTAACACCTGCACTTCTGTTTCTTGGGGTAAATGTTTTTTAAAGGTTTGGTGAAAAATAATGGTTTCTCATGCATCTGCAAATGTTCTGAATAACTGTAATAACACCATCGGTGGAAATAAGTGGTGAAAGTGCGAGCTCTGGTAAATTACACTAGCAGTGAAAGTGAGTGGTGTGCGTTTCAGCTCTGGTGTATCACACCAGCGGTGGAAGTAAGTGGCGAAAGTGCGAGCTCTGGTAAATTACACTAGCGGTGAAAGTGAGTGGTGTGCGTTTCAGCTCTGGTGTATCACACCAGCGATGGAAGTGAGTGGTGAAAGTGCGAGCTCTGGTAAATTACACTAGCGGTGGAAGTAAGAGGTGAACCTATCAGCTCAGGAGAACTATGCTAGCACTGACAGTGAATTCTGCGCAGCCCTGATGAATCTCACAGCTCGGTTGTTTCTAAAGCGACACTTTTTCCTTCCCTGGCTAAAGTAAGTCGATCATAATCCGACAAAAAATTTTTGAGGTTCTTAAACATTCAACCTCAGCCCCATTCTACCTAAATATTCTACCATTTATTTAGCACAAAAGTGCTAGGCAATTCTGTAGAAGATGCAGTTAACTGAACATCCTCTCGAAAGACAATGAAGGAACAAATAGCCAACAAACCATTCCTACCGGCACTTCAAAGACCACTTCGCTGCAGCTGACGGAGACTAATGTAGTGTTCCTTACGTAGCATTATGTGCTATCCTGGCGCCTCCGTTGTTGACGGCAGCTTTGTTATTGTCTCAATAGTTTTATTGAGACAGCTGTTTTGTTATTGACAGCTGTTTCGTTATTGCCAGTTTTATTGAGACAGCTGTGTTGTTATTGACATTTGTTCGGTTATTGTTGAAAGCTGCTTTGTAATTATTTCAATAGTCATATTTAGACGCTATGTTGTTATTGGCATTTGTTCGGTTATTGTTGGCAGCTGTTTCGTTATTGTCTCAATAGTCTTATTGAAAAGCTGTTTTGTTATTGACAGCTGTTTTGTTATTATCTTAATAGTTTTACTGAGACATCTGTTTCGTTATTATTGTTATTATCTCAATCTCTCGCTTCAATATGTGAAAGACAATAAATAAAATTTCTCTTCCTACCAATTTACATTTTACTCCGTGCGAAATTTTCGGTAACGAAAGACTCTAATATTTGAAGTTATACCATGATATAAAGTTTCCTATTTGTAATTACTCGCATTAATATTGGTAGTGCTGGACGAAATTGAGTCATCGATAGTACAAAACTTTTCTCTGCAATTTTAAAACTACATCCTCAACCTTTGAGGAATTTTTTAATTGAATTATACTTTTTCGGCTTCGGTATATATTGAATTGAGAAGGGGACTAGCGAAGCAAACTATTTTTGAACATTGCAGCTCGTGAATTTTCGTTAAATAAAATGGGAGGAAAAAGAACATTACCTATGGGTTACTGCAATGGCACACGAGCGGTAGTTTTGGAGCCCACTGCATCAGTGATATTGTACTCTAATGCAGCGCAGTAGGGAGGTGTTTGTGTGAAAGATAACTTGGGAGACTTGTGCGAGAGCACCGAATCTTTCGTCCACCCCGAAGTGGTTGTAATGCAAATAAAAACTGATCAATTTAAAAATGTTGCATACTATTTGTAATGAGTGCTAACCTAGGTAGAGCAGTACTATACAAGCCATTGCTCAGGCAAGAGCCTGAAAAGAAATACTGATCAAGCGCTGCACTTCACTCTTTTGTTTAAAAATCATTTATACGAACTTCTCTCTCATCTATGTTTGACTTTACAAAAGTTCAGGAAACAAATTAATGACAGTTCTAACACATTTTCCAATGGATTTCTGAGTCAGTAACGCTTACAGTTTTGTTTCTGCTGACTGCTTCCTTCTGTCATCGTACTGAAAGGAAGAATTGAACGTCAGCGGTCAGGCATATGAAGTTTATGTTGAAGTGCATTCGGCATAGAATCCAGCGTTGATTTGCTACCTGTAAAAAACGAGGAAGGAGATCAGTTTGAATTTGAAACTTCCTGCATAATGCATATAAATGGTCACCACGATGAATGTGGCGTGGGAAAAAAAATGCAAATTGTCGTTAAAGTGTTGGGGCCAAGAACGTAGCCAACCGAAGAAACTCTTTAAAAATATTGAATGAACCCTTAATTACTCAAATTTTTTGTTCATATTCCCAATAACACAACCATTATTATCAGGCTGACGCTGCCATCAGGTTATCATAAATATCAGAACAGGGACGGAACTGCCGTCCGGCAGAAAGCTTCAAATATCACATTAGGGCACAAATTTGACAAGAAATAAATTGTGATTAGCATTTATAGTGAGTGTGCCATATATGGCACGTTAGGCAGTTAAGGGTTAAGATGTTTCTACCACTAGGTTTATTTTGGTAAGATGCCCAGGAAAAGATAAAATGAAAACAAGCTTCTTTCTTGAGATTGAATTACTTAAAATAGTTGTTATAACAAATTAAAAATAATCACGACTACTGCATCAAATTGACACGAGATTTGAAAATTTAAACTCTCGCAAAATTTGCGCTCTGTATTTCATTCATAGTTGGTGGTGATTTATATCCATAAAAATGTGGGACGTAAAGTTAACCAAGCAGAAGTTTAGAGTTAAGGGTTTACAATAGCCATCAATTATACATGGGCTGTAAAAAACTGAGATTAAAATCAATCATAAAAATGTTTAGCATTTCGAATTTATCAACGGCAATGAATTAAACGGGACTCTAAATGGCTAATATTAAAATTATTCAAACAAAAGGCTAATATTAATCAAATCAAACAACGAATCCAACAAAGAATCGAACAAAGAAGCAAACAAAGTTACAGGAAATGACCCGGAAAAAAAACCCTTAGAGTACTGTTCTATTCGTACAGAGGTCTGTGAGGGGAATCTGCGTGTAACAATTCCCAAGCCACACAACCACAGTTATGGATAAGAAAAAATCACATGTCCGTGGCAGCGCATTTAGAATGAAGCATTATGAGCTCCACACTTCTAGTCAACGCAGAAATAAGTTAAGAAATAACGCTGCCGATGTTGTGTAGAGATCTCTCGCCGTTTCTCAAATGGCTCTCCAGAACAATGAAGGCCACAGTGAGTGAACTCCCGTGCTAGATGAGTAGCGCTTAAATGGCAATATATTTCAAAAATCTACTAATTTGTCATAAAATAATGGAAGTAGAACACTCATCTTTAAAAAAAAAGTAGTTATGATACAAAGTAAGTTTTTTACAAATGTTTACGTTGTAAGAAGAGTTCATCAAAAATCCTCTGGATGTTAATTAAATTGTGCGTTCTATGTAAATTATTAAACTGCTAACAAGAAAATCTGCTACTCGTTCTTTGGCACAGGTAAGATCCTTATGTCTCAAATCTTGAAGTAACCACTTATTTCCATGATGAAATTCAAAAATTGAATGAAAAGAAGTATTAAATTTTCTAATTGCTCTACAGAATAGCATTCAATGATTCATTAGAATATTGTTATGATCGTTGAATCGATCCGTCTAAGACGACGCAAGCTTGGCTATTATGCAAAGACCCTAATGTTAGCAAGACCAGTTAACTTATTTTCACGAGCCTCACCATAATAAAACAATTTGTTTGATAACTTTACAGAATACCTCAAAATTCCGTTAAATATTTCATGCCAAAAAGCTCTCTGGTCCAGCAAGTGCGACGTTTAAGTAAGTCCCACCAACGAGCAGAAAAAATATGCTTGAGAGAATTCTGCTTTCATTTTCCTTTGAATTTTTTTGCCAGATTTCCAAGGCAAAATTGCGCACATATCTGAGGCAATCCCGCTCAGAAAGAGACAGAGTCTCATTAGAGAAGCTCACACTCAGCGTTAGCTCTCGCGAACGGACGTCATTAGCATTCTACTTGGGCAGAGAGGGGTGCGGATGTCGAATGGATGAACCGCTGCCGAAACTTGGCGATGTGTGATAATGGATCAAAGGTTCTCTATTGTGAATATGTCGAATGGTATGAAATGCTGCCGAAACTTAGCGATGTGTGATAATGGATCAAAGGTTCTCCGTTGTGAATACGTCGAATGGTATGAAATGCTGCCGAAACTTGGCGATGTGTGATAATGGATCAAAGGTTCTCTATTGTGAATATGTCGAATGGTATGAAATGCTGCCGAAACTTGGCGATGTGTGATAATGTATCAAAGGTTCTCCGTTGTGAATATGTCGTATGGTTGAAATGCTGCCGAAACTTGGCGATGTGTGATAATGGATCAAAGGTTCTCCGTTGTGAATATGTCGTATGGTATGAAATGCTGCCGAAACTTGGCGATGTGTGATAATGGATCAAAGGTTCTCTGTTGTGAATACGTCGTATGGTATTAAATGCTGCCGAAACTTGGCGATGTGTGATAATGGATCAAAGGTTCTCTGTTGTGAATACGTCGTATGGTTTGAAATGCTGCCGAAACTTGGGGATGTGTGATAATGGATCAAAGGTTCTCCGTTGTGAATATGTCGTATGGTATGAAATGCTGCCGAAACTTGGCGATGTGTGATAATGGATCAAAGGTTCTCCGTTGTGAATACGTCGTATGGTATGAATTGCTGCCAAAACTTGGCAATGTGTGATAATGGATCAAAGGTTCTCTGTTGTGAATACGTCGAATGGTATGAAATGCTGCCGAAACTTGGCGATGTGTGATAATGGATCAAAGGTTCTCCGTTGTGAATACGTCGTATGGTATGAATTGCTGCCAAAACTTGGCGATGTGTGATAATGGATCAAAGGTTCTCTGTTGTGAATACGTCGAATGGTATGAAATGCTGCCGAAACTTGGCGATGTGTGATAATGGATCAAAGGTTCTCCGTTGTGAATACTCGTATGTCGTATGGTATGAATTGCTGCCGAAACTTGGCGATGTGTGATAATGGATCAAAGGTTCTCCGTTGTGAATACGTCGTATGGTATGAATTGCTGCCAAAACTTGGCGATGTGTGATAATGGATCAAAGGTTCTCTGTTGTGAATACGTCGAATGGTATGAAATGCTGCCGAAACTTGGCGATGTGTGATAATGGATCAAAGGTTCTCCGTTGTGAATATGTCGTATGGTATGAATTGCTGCCGAAACTTGGCGATGTGTGATAATGGATCAAAGGTTCTCCGTTGTGAATATGTCGAATAGTATGAAATGCTGCCGAAACTTGGCGATGTGTGATAATGGATCAAAGGTTCTCTGTTGTGAATACGTCGAATGGTATGAAATGCTGCCGAAACTTGGCGATGTGTGATAATGGATCAAAGGTTCTCCGTTGTGAATACGTCGTATGGTATGAAATGCTGCCGAAACTTGGCGATGTGTGATAATGGATCAAAGGTTCTCTATTGTGAATATGTCGAATGGTATGAAATGCTGCCGAAACTTGGCGATGTGTGATAATGGATCAAAGGTTCTCCGTTGTGAATATGTCGTATGGTTGAAATGCTGCCGAAACTTGGCGATGTGTGATAATGGATCAAAGGTTCTCCGTTGTGAATATGTCGTATGGTATGAAATGCTGCCGAAACTTGGCGATGTGTGATAATGGATCAAAGGTTCTCTGTTGTGAATACGTCGTATGGTATTAAATGCTGCCGAAACTTGGCGATGTGTGATAATGGATCAAAGGTTCTCTGTTGTGAATACGTCGTATGGTTTGAAATGCTGCCGAAACTTGGGGATGTGTGATAATGGATCAAAGGTTCTCCGTTGTGAATATGTCGTATGGTATGAAATGCTGCCGAAACTTGGCGATGTGTGATAATGGATCAAAGGTTCTCCGTTGTGAATACGTCGTATGGTATGAATTGCTGCCAAAACTTGGCAATGTGTGATAATGGATCAAAGGTTCTCTGTTGTGAATACGTCGAATGGTATGAAATGCTGCCGAAACTTGGCGATGTGTGATAATGGATCAAAGGTTCTCCGTTGTGAATACGTCGTATGATATGAATTGCTGCCAAAACTTGGCGATGTGTGATAATGGATCAAAGGTTCTCTGTTGTGAATACGTCGAATGGTATGAAATGCTGCCGAAACTTGGCGATGTGTGATAATGGATCAAAGGTTCTCCGTTGTGAATATGTCGTATGGTATGAATTGCTGCCGAAACTTGGCGATGTGTGATAATGGATCAAAGGTTCTCCGTTGTGAATACGTCGTATGGTATGAATTGCTGCCAAAACTTGGCGATGTGTGATAATGGATCAAAGGTTCTCTGTTGTGAATACGTCGAATGGTATGAAATGCTGCCGAAACTTGGCGATGTGTGATAATGGATCAAAGGTTCTCCGTTGTGAATATGTCGTATGGTATGAATTGCTGCCGAAACTTGGCGATGTGTGATAATGGATCAAAGGTTCTCCGTTGTGAATATGTCGAATAGTATGAAATGCTGCCGAAACTTGGCGATGTGTGATAATGGATCAAAGGTTCTCTGTTGTGAATACGTCGAATGGTATGAAATGCTGCCGAAACTTGGCGATGTGTGATAATGGATCAAAGGTTCTCCGTTGTGAATACGTCGTATGGTATGAATTGCTGCCAAAACTTGGCGATGTGTGATAATGGATCAAAGGTTCTCTGTTGTGAATACGTCGAATGGTATGAAATGCTGCCGAAACTTGGCGATGTGTGATAATGGATCAAAGGTTCTCCGTTGTGAATATGTCGTATGGTATGAATTGCTGCCGAAACTTGGCGATGTGTGATAATGGATCAAAGGTTCTCCGTTGTGAATATGTCGAATAGTATAAAATGCTGCCGAAACTTGGCGATGTGTGATAATGGATCAAAGGTTCTCTGTTGTGAATTTCATCGAATGGTATGAAATGCTGCCGAAACTTGGCGATGTGTGATAATGGATCAAAGGTTCTCCGTTGGGAATATGTCGAATGGATGAACCGCTACCAAAACTTGACGAAGTGTGATATGGATCAAAGATTTTCCGTTATAAATACGTCGAATTGTATAAACCAGTGCCAAAATTTGGCGATGTGTGGTAATGGATCAAAGGTTCTTCCTCACATCATGTGGTAGGAACCTCTTCCAAAACTTTTTCAACGAGAGGTGACGAATCAAAGAAAACGTCAGAGGGCATCATTCTCTCGCGGCACTCAGAGATGTGCGATAATGGATCAATTATTCTTCTTTAGCAATATGCCGTTCGGTAATTACCACTTTTGAACTTTTTCTCGGTCAATTGGTGTCTCAAAGAATGTTGTCTATAAATATTTTGTGGGGTATGAACATCATTCAAAACTTAGCGATATGAGGTAATGAATCAAAAATTGTTCATAATGATAAGTGTACTCATATTTACACACCAGCTTCGTTCTACATGCACAAATTTCTGGTTACCGAGTATTTATTTTCCCTCGTGTAAACATTTATCGATCAAATTCTACGGACATCTAAATTTGTTGCGTTGATTTTCATCCAATTGATCAGAAAAGAAATTTTGGCCTCTGCTTTAAAATTTTTTTTGCACTGATAAAAATCATTTAAATTTCAGCAAGCTTGTACTTAAGCTAATTCTGTCAACCTATATATGTGCGGCACAAGAAAAAGTTCCTCGGTTTTGAAGAATCCTAATTTCCTTCTAGAAAAACTAAGGGGACCAATGAGAAAGCATTCTTTTGCTTTAGTTTTCTCTTCCTTCACATGATTGCTTTTTGTTATTTCTGACGGTTGATATGTTAGTATCGGATACGCAAGATGATCGAGAAATATTCATTCTTATTCTTAATAAGAAGTCTTCACCGAAGGTTGCAAAGTGACACTCATTTACATGCATGACTCTTGAATAAAAAATTAACTTCTCCATCAACCCTGGTGTCACCTCATTAAATAATCGCAGTGCAAAAATAATCATCGCATTTAACTCCTTATTTTTGTCGTTAGAAACCTCAGACAAACGATTTTTTCCAAGTTATCACGCATTCATTCAGTCAATTCAATCGAGTGAGTTCGTCAATAGTATTAGAATGGAAATCAACTCTTATTCAAATTCTCTAACAGCAAAGTAACATCTCGCTCACAATGGAAAAAATCAATGTGGATATAAGTCATTGTAGAGAGTTCTGACATAGCTATGAAAGTGAAGTCAATAAGGAACGTTAACTTTTCCTCTAATCCGTCGAGAAGCACATTTCTATTTGAAGTTCCAAGTCTGTGGAAAATATTTCAAGCTACTGAACTGCATTAAGCTTTACACAATGGGCTGGAAGGAAGATCATAATTTCCCTCGAGCTTCTTATAAGAAAGTGATGAATTTGATGGAAGCTTTATCACGCGTGGCTTCATTCATCAGAGAGCGTCTCGTAACTTTTAATGGAGAAAACTTTTCTTCCCCGACTCTTTTGAGTTCGGATTTTGGTCCTGACATCAAACTGTAATAATATACTCCTTGTCTGTCGGTATGCAAATGTGACATCATTTTAGATTCCTAGCATAACAAGGGTTCGATCACATGAGTAACCATGGCAACTACGCATGTTGTTTTGGAAATTACCTTATTCATGTTTTGCCTAATTCTACTATTGTCTGCTCCATGCTAGTTCCTCTTTATATAGTACGGATCCCTTTACAGCCGATCCTCGAATTTTACGTCATCTTATTCGAATCTCCACTTATTCGGATAAAAATAAACCCCAATTTTCCCATAAAAACATGTTAGATTAAAGTTTAAATAATTGGGACTCATTTTCATCCGAGATGAGGTTCGCATAAGAAAATGCCCCATAAATCAAGTATCGTTCGAACGACTGTATCGTCTAGGTCATGTTTTGTTAGAAATTATAAGTCTACATACATCTGCCATTGCTGGGCGCTAGAGTTTACACGAAACAAAATCCTCAAACTTCTTCCCGAAGGTTGTAAACTGTTGAGTCTGTTTTTGAAAAAATCTTCAAAATTCATTTATAAGTATGAGTTTCCAAGAATTTCTTATTTACATGTATAAATAGAGGTCATTACGCTTTCAGTCTTTCTCTGTAACTGAATTTACGATGTTTTTCTTCCTCTACAGTATTTTCATCAGACCAACTCGGTGCGCAACAATTTACTTCAGCTTGCCCTGCACGTGTGTTGCCTTGTGCAGGAAAGATGACAGTGGCATCAGATTTTCGGTACGGAGAGGAACTCCCGGTTTGTAATCTCCTTTGTCCTCTCTAAATAATTAATCCCTTGATAAAGACGGAACCGCGAAGCAAGCTACACTACTGATAAAAAAAACTAGAAATACGCTTGGTCCCAACCTCAAAGCTAGAAAATATTACAGAGTACTTCTTTAAGGAGTGAGACAGACATTTAATTGTTAAGACTTCTGTTGAAAACAATTCCTATTCGTTCCTTAATTCGCAAAATAATAGCATACAACATTCGTCTTGAACAATTACTCATCGATCTTCGCTTCAGCATTTGAATTTTTGTTATTTTAATGGCATGAAATCTGTAAAACCGAAAATACATTATTAAATTATTCATTACATTAACAATGCCCACAGTGTTTATCGGAAAATAGATCCAAATCAAAATGATGATAGGATATGGTACTCGCTCAATTTCTAGCCCGCAATACACATTTAAGTTGAGGTCCTTAATACTACCATCCGGCCTTCGCAATATCATGTATCAGCGACAGAGTATTTTACAAAGATTTGAACTGGTTTGAATAATCAGTCGGAAATACAAGCTGACTATTTTGGTTCTCAGTGTATGGCTTAGTCGAACACCTTGCGTAGAGGTACCCAGCACACGACTGTGAGCTTTACATTTCTTTCCTCAGTATATACGTGTATGAGTTAGTGTGGCCAATAAATTTATGGCAGAATAGGAATTTTAGAGGAGAGGTTCAGTTGTAGTCGAGTTTTCAATTTAATGGTAAAATAATTTTTGTATTTGAATAGCATCTAGATATGTGTCTGATGGAGTTGAAAAAAATCCTATTACAGTTTGTAAAACTAAAGTACTGGCCCTAAATAAGAGCTCTGACTCAAAACTAGATGTAAAACGCGCGTTTTCAAGGCGAATTCTCTAACTTAATAACGAAAATTGAAGACATGCGAGAGAATTATGCAGTTACTTTTTTACACGTCACTTTAAAACTGGAAATCTTTCAAGCACAGTTTAGCGTTAACTTCCCACAGGGATTTAATTTTACCCACACCAAGGGAGAAAAAATATTTTTAAAACCAGTTCCTCCCAACGTGGCCCATTAAATTTTTGCACCTCCCGGAGTGTACCCTCTCACATTTTCAGAGTATCCCATCTTCCTGAAAAGAATAGAGAAGCCCTTCAAAATATTTCAGCATTAAGTCGAGACATCAATAATAGGTTTATGATGGAGCCATAAAGCAGTTTATGTGGATGTACCAGATTGTATTTCGCCACGCTCCTCCAGATCTTTATCACCAACACTGGCGCAATAAGAATCGCAGCCTCCAGCTCCTGATCAACTTTCCTGAGGACAGCAAGCCTCGGAGAAACGCGGTCTCCGATGAGCTTGTTGTCAGCTTCCCTTTCTCATCTCGGAAGCAGAATGAGCTCTAGGAGCTTCTTTATTGGCTTCTTCTTTTGTCGCTGCCGCCTATTGTGGACAACCCGGCTCCCGGGGGACGAATTTCGAGCGCCAGTCGCATTCGCATTCTCCGTAGGCTTGAACACAGCAACAGCAACGCGCTCTCCACGTCCGCCTTGGATCATCGTTCTTCATCCTCGGGGAACCGTCTGTGTCTAGAAGGATGAGTGTATTTCTAGCTGGAGTGCTTACGAGCTTTATTTTCGGTGTAATAATTATTTTTTGCACTTTAGTTTTTGTTCCATCGCAGAAACGTCTTCGAATATTTTTTGATATTTATTCATATCACTATCTCCATGAGTTCTCTGCAGAAAAATTATAAAACTAACGATGTATAATTTTTTATTTGGCTGCTATTTTGACGCTGGACGTACATGCATGTATGTATTAACATGAAATAACAGCGGACGAGTGAACAAAGAGAATTTCCGTTTTGAATAAACCCTTCGTATAAATCATGCGTATTGCCCGTAAGCTAGCAATGGGAAACAAGACATCTCCTTGAATTTTTTTCTATTTTTGAACCACTGTGCTAGTTTCATGGATTGTTTTTCTTCGTTTCAATCAAAGATGTCATAAAACGTAAACAATAGCAAAATATTATGTTTGACTCACAATTTATAACGATGTATGAGGGTGGTAATCGAATAGAATGAAGCGGAATAGGTCAATGAGAACGAGCCGACCGGCCAACACAGAGTCGCAGCTCAAGTCCGGTTCCGGTGCTGTCTGACGCCAGTCACGCACGTGTACCCTAGTAAAGTAGAAGAGAAATAATAATAGTCATTTTTAGTCATGATCCTTCAAGCGCAAACTCCAGTGTGTTCGTTTTGCCCAGACGCCTAATACAATGATATGAATGATTTATTTTGGATCGTGAATAATATTGAGAACCGTAACCTGCTATTTTCTCTCATGGTATGTTGACACAACTTTAGATTGAGGCGTTACGAAAAGTTAATATGATTATGTGCACGAAGACTGATGAGGCGTCACGAAGGGTTAATATGATAGTACCTCCGATGATTGATTCTACTTTTGCCTGATGAGTAACGCTTTTTTTCTTCTCTAGACATGTTTTTGCAATTTCAGTCAGTCATAAATTTATAGCTTTGAATTTCAGAAATTTATTTGTTTTCTTTCTTCTGGCTGAATCGTGGTTTTCCGATGGTTTGTTCTAGACGCTGGTATTTTAAATAATATTAGAAGATGCAGGATTTCGGGTGAGCTTTTTCGTTAATCTCTCTCTGTCCATCTGATCTGAATAAATCACGCATTGTTTGGTTGTTCTCTTGCGTGCTTCCTCACCAGATTGGTCAGTCCTTCCTTACTTTCACCTCAGTAAAATTTCGCAATGAATGCGAATTTAAATTTTAAATTAGACTTTAAATTTAGCTTGTGAATGTTAATTTAATTTAGTTTTTGAATTTGAAATCATTCATAGTTCATTGGACGATCACTCAAATGCAATTAGATGATCACTGCGAGATTATCTTGACACAAAAAAAATGAAGGCAAGAGAAAGGATACGTGTTGCAAAAGTTCGCTTGACGCAAGTTTTCATGCTTGAATCATAGCCTTGACCTAAAACAAAACAACAACGTTGCTTAACAACGCAAAGAACTAAAGTCTAAAATATCTCAAAGTTGATGATGACCTAGGAGGTCGAAAGAGTCGAAACATTTTAATTAATTGCCTTTTTTAAATACGAAAATGATCTAATTAAATGATTTAATATAAGAAAATGATCTAATTGAATTGCACTTTTATTCACAATTTGGCCAGGCAGAAGGCGAAACATTTATATATATACTCAAAGTCACGCATTGCAGTTTGCATTCAAGCTGCGGGGCTGAGCGGGCGCCCGGCACTGGGCGATTTCTTAACTTCAATCTTCGTACACTGGCAATCAAAACATTCCGAAAAATTTCCAAAAAATCTCTAGAAATCAATCTAATTTATTCCAGACCGTCAGTTAGTGCCGAGATTTTCTGCCGTAAATACTGCACTTGCTTGAATTATTGCTTATCCAGTTGCGCTTTTCTTACAGTTAATATTCCAGTATTTCAACCTATTAACATTCCGAATTGAGAGTTTTTGTTTTTTAACCATATTTTTGTTTGTAGATATTAATGAGTCAGAGAATAAATACACGTGTACTGAAATTAAAAATATAAAATAACTAGCAACGTGTCAAGATTTTCCGTTGAAATAATAATGGCAAACGCAGAAAAACATATTTTTTGCCCCTCGTAATGCTTCAATCATAAATATTTTCCAATTAGCTCTCGAAGTATCACAATCGACCTGAAAATAATTTCCTTGCAATTGATCCTCGTATTAAATTAAGAGCACGAACAAAATGAGGCCGAGGTTGTAGTGAGGAGCTTTAGCATTACGAACAAAAAAAACTGTGTTTAAAAACACAAAAAGCTTCAGAACACAGAGCATACTGTTCGAAAGTGCATACAATAACGACACCGCAACTCAAAACACCTCATCTCATATTTCCACGAGGCTATCCCACGACCATCGTCAACAAAGGTCTCAAATTCCCTTTAAAAAAAAGCGACGCGCTTGACTGGAGATGAGATCCCGATAACAATGTTCGTTGAGTATCAGGTAACTTAACTGTCACATCGCACAACACTGGGCTCCATCGCAACTCTCCTTAGGAAGGTCTTATCCATCCTTCCTCGAGCAATTATGAGCTTCACTTAATTTGGGCGGTGGCAGCAAACATTTTCCACCCAAGTTCATTACGACGGAAATGACTTGAGAGGTAAAAGTTGATGCCATCGGGGATTTTGAATGGCTTTGAAAAGCTACCCCAAACTCGGCTCTTGTAAACAAACACTTGAGAGGTTACGAGGCCGATGAAGCAAGAGCTTCTCGCTTGGGAAACACGGGACTTCATTAGGGTTTCATTTAAAATCACCCCAGCGTGGCACATTAATTCAAAGCGTTGTGTGTTGGGGTGCATCTTCCTGAGCTTTCGGGCGTCCTTTAAGTAGCATGGAGAAAGAAAACAGAATGGAAATTTTCGCAAATATGCAGCACTTTACAGAACTTTTTTCATCATTTGAAGATATGCAAGTCTTTTATTTCACGTTGTCAGTGAATAAAAGGCTCGGGAAGTAAAATAGAAATTGAATAAAAATTTCTTGTAGGGGGAAAATTAGCCAAGAAGAAATAAATTTTATGACACACAGAAGGGTAAAAAGTTCTTTTTCAACAGATTAACGATGAAAAAAAGTTATTAATTGAGGAAATATTTCACCGAGTTTCCGTGAGAATTCATTTAGGGCTTCATTGCTTTTTATTTCAGTCCCGATCAAATATGTGCCTATGGTTAAGAAAGCAGGACGCTTCAAGCCATTCACCACTCAAGAATAGTTTCATTTTCAATTAAGATATCAAAAACTGTTTCTATTATAGCAAAAAGTTGTGAAAACTAAAATTAGTAGTAAGATGTAACGAAGTTCAAAACAATGTCGCCTTTCTTTTGTAATTACATTTGTTAATTTAGTATCCAAAAGTAGAGAATAAAAAAATTAGTTGTGATAAGATTAAAATTCACCAATTACTATTTCATTACGAATTGGAAAACCCTGATTTAGAAATGAAATTTCAGCCGCGTGTATGTCTATGTTTCTTTGTTATTAACAAAACATTCAAACTAACACAAATAGTATCTGGTTATCCATCAACTTTTAACTATCTGGTGCTTGAAACGCGCACTAATGCCTACACACTCACACTTAGTCTCTACTATACATTGCTTCTATTCATTCGCAACATTTCGCGTCGATTATATCTGATAAATTCAGTTTGACTTGAATCGTTGTCAGTCGCTGCTAAGGCATTGAATCTGATGAAGAGCATTACATTCGCTGATCATCTATCATCTTAAAGTCGACCTAAACGAGCCCAAGCGAGGCTGTTCAGAACTTTCAGTTTTTGTTTGTCTGGAGTGAAAACTTCGCATGTCGTTCAGCTTGTGTCCACGACGTCTTTTCCAGTTCTTGCTATTTCTGCGGCGTGTTTTGTTAGAATCTAACAACGGAAGCAGGTTACCGACTTTGTCTTGGACAATCCCCGCTAGTCAATTACACTCCTGATCATAAGCTTAGGAAAAGTTAAATAACTGAAACGATTCTGTTCTGCGTGGAAACAGCTTAGACATTTTCTAACTAATATCTAGGCATTGAAAAAAAAACAAGGGATGAAATAAATAAGCAATAATTACCTAAAGAATCTAATTTTAAAATAAAATTAAGTAATTGAGTTATTTGATAAAAATTTTAGACCAGGTGTCATGAGAGTCTAAATGTGAGAAAATCAATGGACTTCACCTCAGTTCTAATTTTTTCTCGGTGTCAAAAGGTCACAGTATCCAAAACAGTCAACTATCCTCCTTTGAACGTAATCAGTTGGTTGAGATGCATAAGCAAGGCTTGCTGTAGTGTGAAATCACAGTTGAGGTTATTCGGGGTTAAACAAAGGAACAACACTTCCAGTCATAAAAAAATTATACGCCACCTTTCCTCCATCCTGCCTAGTTTCGAAATTTTAATCCGATGGCGAATGTTTGGGGTAGGCTTGGATTGAATGCTTACACGAATGAACTAATATGGGACATTAAATGATCTCCGTGATGCCATTTTTACCGCTTGGAGTAATCTTCCCCTAACTTTATCGAAAGCCCTCATTTCGAGAATGCCACAAAACACTTTTTTTGTAAGAGTTTTAATATGTATGAATACATGACTCATTAGAGTCACCTTGCTTAATTCAACTTCGCTGTAAAGAGCTTTCCATGTTTTGACTTACAAGTCTCCCATTTTTGATCAGATAGTGATCAGCTTAGTTACTTGAATAATAATCTCTAATTGAACTCATGAAGCAAAGTGTTTTTCTTCTTGTTCCCATATCGTCAAGAAATAAACTTTTCTGGGGAAACTTTAAAGGTCTATCCTTGGAAAACAGCGTTTTTCCCTGGTCATGAACTTTTGATTACGATAGTATGTACGCGTTCATGAATTTAAAAGATGATTTTCGTACAATCATGAATCTCACGCTCTGAATGCTCCTCGCGTGTTTCTGGTAGCTGGGTTTTGGAAGAAAAATATTCTATTACGTTTTAACACATTGATTACGTTGGTGCGGACTGTACAGTTGATTTAGTTAGGTTTTACGAATCAGAATTGGAAAATCGACTTTACTGCTCTAATGAGTTTTCATCGTTTATGAGAAATGAACAATACTCGTATATGTGCACGATAATATTTACCTCGTATGATAAAATACCCTTAAAAAATATCGCAAAATGATTGAAATGATATTCCATTGGCACATATTTATCCCAATACGAAGTCAACGTGCTAATAATTGTTGATACCATACGATTTCCGACAGAATCTGATAATGCTAGTCTAGCATTTTGAATATTACCTAATCCTTGTGTTACTTAGGTAGCGAGCACCGAAGTGTACTACCCAACTATCGTCGGAGGTCTAGGGAGGAAATGGGATTTTTTCTCTTCGAATTACATTCTAATCTGTACAGGTCGCTGTTATTGGCGTCATCTCATCTGAATGACAGTAAGTGAATAAATCCTTTGACTTCCACCCAAGTTTTTGAAGCTTTCAGCATGATTTAAGCGCTTGACGACAGCACACGAAATTTTCCAATTGCTTTGCTCTGATATTCATTTGCATTTGCTAAACAGAAATACCTCGCGTTTACTGGTCTTCATTTCCTGTCGTTTAGTTTATTCTACAGAGAAGGATTTGGAGGTAAAACCCATCCCCACCGCCGTGAAAATACAGCCCATCGTTTTCTTCACTTGAGAAGCAGACGCAGGAGCACACCCAAGGGAGCTTTCCGAGGGCAAATTTTGCAATGATCGTGAGTCGCAATTTCATGACCCGTGAACATACTGAAGGAAATTCATTCAATTGCGCGAATTGAAAACCCTCTCATTTGTGTTTTAAAGTTTTACATGCAGGCATCAATTGTGAATAACGCAGCAAATTACCAGGGTAAAGACAGCTAAATGTTTTATGCCCTCTAAAAAATTCATAATTTCTTTAAACTTCAACAGAGAAGGGTGAACTAACTTATTCTTAACAAAAATTTTATAGTTCATTTATATTTTTAAATTATTAAATCAAGGTTTTTGTAGTTAAATCTGATGTAAGCCAAAAATTTGCCAGTTTATATGCTGATTTTAATAACCCATTAGTATCCAATTTTTCTAGATTCTAATAATCTTTAATTTTCGAAATAGCTAAATAGACAAAATAATTTGTGGTGACGTCGAAGTAGAGTTAGTTAAATATTCGGAGCAATTACCGTAGACTTTCTACGTTTTCATATTTCGGAGACTAGAAGAGCGCGTGATCAACACTCCATATTTTGCTGTTTTGACACAGCTGAAGTACAGGAACAAAATGTATTGCATATTTGTAAAGGAAAATTCAAGCCCTCAGCTGCTCTTTTATTATTGCTACAGAAACACTGATATTCTTGCCACAAAAGTCGTTCACATCACACTCCGTATTTATTTGATTATTCGTGTATTTCAGTTGGCTATGTTTAAGTGTTTCATCACTCTCACTGCTACTAAACGTAAAGGATTATTCAGTAGTTTTTGAAAATCTCATCGCTTCTGATTCAGTAAAAACGCACCCCAACTTTTTCTGTGCAGCATTCAATGAATATTCTGCTTGTTAAACTCCGAGGCATGGAATCTCAAATGTCGCCCTTTATATCAAAATGACCAATTTCATAGAAAGTAGCTTCCGGGTGCACGCATCCAACTTTTCATGTCTGATTTTAGTTGCATACAAAAAACTTCTGTTATTTTTTGCTTAGAAGTAATGTTAAAATTGCTGCAGGGGCATCGATATCTTTGCCACTAGAAGCCTTATTATCCTGGCTTCGATATTGAATACTCCACCCTAAAATGAATCTCAAGCACAAAAATTAAATCCCATTTTAAATAATTAATGATTTAAAAAAATTCCATCCTTTTCATCATTAAATCTTCATTAATTATTCTTACTTTTGCCATTTTAATGCAGAACATAAATAAAAATAATTAATAATAAATTTCGTCAAATGAGTACGCAATGTCGTGTAAAAATGAATGAACTCTTTTCAGAGTTTCCATTAGTGCAGGTATTTTTTTATTGCCTTGAGGCTTCAGTGTGGGCTGTTCGAATTTGAATTAATAAAAGTTAAACTATATTTCATTAATTACTTTTTCAACAAGGTGCTGTTGAACCACTCCAAAAGAGAACGGTGTTAGTTCTGTAATTGTTAATGCTCGTGGGTTACGTAACACTGCCCTCAAATACCCTTGTAATTAATTACATTTTGATTATATGTCTTCTTGAAAAACTTCGTGGAGTCTTATTTCCTGTACGTCAATAGTGAGCAATCTCATTAAATTTAAAATTCTTTTCTGATATTGCACCCGCTCGTAAATTGAAAAAAAATAACGTTACATGAAGATACCAGGGAGAAGTTTTACTCCAGGTAATTCGGCAAATTTTACCTTGTTTCAAATTTCATCTTCTCTGAAGAAGGGTAGCAATTTATTCACATATTATTAAACTTTCATTGTCCAAAGATTTTTAGTTTTAGAAAATTATCCATGGAACGTAACTCAAATATCTACCGACAAAAGCATTTTATCACCTATAACAGTCGACCATCAAGCAAGAACTTGTGAAGTAATGTCTGTCGGTAGGAGCAGAATGAGGTTAAAAGTTCCTATCAGGAAGGAAAGAAGCTTAGCCCATAAAATGAAAGGGCGATTGTTAGTTCATAAAAAACGTGGTTTGTATGTGGATTGATAAGAAAATTTCAGATTTTATCGGCGGGGAGTTTTAGGGCTGTCACAAATTAGCATTATCTTTGAGAATAACAATCATATTGAGTGGGGATAACAATAACAATTATCATATTGAGTGGGAATTGCAAAAACAATAATCATATTGAGTGGGAATAACAATAACAATATCATATTGAGTGAGAATAACAATAAGAATAATCATATTAATTCTAGTGTTGTATGCAGAATGACTACACTTGCCAAGCTGTTGAAAATTAAGCCAAATAATTTGAGATACCTATTGAAACGAAACTCCGGGTCCTCAGCTCGAGCATCCTATTGAATTTCTGTCAACAAATAATACTTCACGTGTTCGCTTATTCAGTAGGACATGAACTAGAAGCTACAATTACGCCCACAGAGCTAGGGTAGGTTGTTGATATTCGTCCTAATTTCGAGGCAGACTTGTGAATGTTCCAAAAAGGCAGAGTTCTTCGCACACCGAACTGGAGCATTACTTCTCTTCAGAACTGCCAGGGCCTTCGCGATCTCCGTTAGCCCTTTAATTGAATTACGCCATTTTTGCGACGATGTTTCCCTGTGCCCGAAATGGGGAGATGGAGTCTCGAAAGAACTTTTGTAGTTGCCAGGGCATGAAGGCCTTCGTAGGCATTTCAATGCGCGCAGCCCGTGTTTTGAATAGCAATTGAAAAGCTCCGTGTGCCTTAGGCACTGAAGGGTAATGCATGCACGGCTACAGAAAATGATAGAACTTTTTCTTCATGCGATGAAGAACATTGCTTCTCAAAACACACGGGTCAAAAACGTTGTAAAAACTTTGCTTTGGCGGTGATGTATTGCTTGAAAACGCGTCACTCAGGGCGTACAAATTTCAGGCATCCTTCGCTACAAATTCTTGTTTTAGCGAGAAGCACCGGTCATGTGACCGAAATGAAACCCTGTAAACATTACAAATATCATCACGGATCTAAACTCCCATCATAAATCAAGCTTAAAACTTACAAGCGCACCGCATTGCCCCATGAAGGAGAGATGAAAAATGGCCCTTTAAAGCGTGAGATGGCGTGACAGTGTCAACACGGCTAACAGCTTCAGTTTACTTTGCATTACCAAGGCCAAAGTGTATTTGTCTTCAGCCTTACAGCGTCCTTAGCCTGGCTGTACCATCGATCAAGGACGAAATTCAATCTTGACTTGCTTGGGTAGCATGGCAGTCGAGTAACAGGGCTGCTCCGGCTGTTTCGAGGCAGTTCAAGGAAGGTAGATGGCAATGTTTAACTTAAGTTCCAGGCCTTTCAGAAAGATCTTCTGCCCTGGGAAGGAAATTCCCTGTTCGCTGTCAACAGCGAGCGAATAATCAATTCATTTTGCTGTTATGCGAGAATTATTTAAATCAATCTTCAGTGCGATTAACTCCATGTCTTATATCAGAGGGTATGAGAAGGAATACCTCACTGAATTTATTTCCATGTACTTTCAAGTTGTAAATGTGATTTAAACCTCACGTCAAAAGCTTTCATATGATTTTAAGTTTTCAGCGCACGCTAAACTGAGGTTCCTGATATTATAAAGCACCAGTAAAAGGCCCCTTGTGTGCTCAATGTTGACAAGTGTGGGCGAGATCTGTAAATAGGTTTCCAAATGAGGCATTTTAATCAGCTTACAAACTATCAACTCCCCCAAAGTTAATAATATCTAAAGTTTAAATTAAAGTAAATATGCTCAGGGTCAATTCTGACGTGAAACCTTATTGAGAAAGTTGGGCTTAGTTGTTTTGTAGTTTGATCGGGGCAGAAATGTTTTGCAGCATTTCAGCAAACTGAACATTTATGTTTACTTTGTCAATCAGTTTTCGTTAGCGAAGGAAAACATGTAGAAATCAATAACAAAAGCGAGCGAAATTTATACTTAAATTAAGCATTCGGTGATTAACAAATACAATATATTCGCCTTGGTTTTAAGCATTTTCTCCCAGTTCTAAGCATTGTACCCGCGTATGATTTTTTGTTTGTTTTTCGACACTTTTAAAGCGCGTGCATGTCTGTGAGCATGACAGCATTTATTCAAGCATCTTTCACAACTCAAAAAATTAAAAATAATGTGCCGTGCTGTGTAGTACTGTCCTTTTTTTGCTGAAATTCATTTGTTTCATATACTGTTTTCATTACGATTTATTATTTTAATTTTACTCCTCGAATTCTATGACATTTTAATGCATTATGCACAACTATCTTCTCCGCACATTTCCTGTTGTCATAACTTCTGTGATGCTGCAGATAATTTATCACAAGCTACGATGTGGTTAAAAATTTATTCCAACGAACACTTTAATTACAGATACTTTTGTGTTACAGATTGCTTGCTATCAAATATGTTGCTTTGTTACAATGACGCCTCAGGATAAGTTGTTATACATTTAATACACTGTCATGTTACAGATGTTATGATAAGTTATTCTATATTTCATACCCCGTCATGTTACAGATGTTATGATAAGTTGCTCTATATTTAATACCCTGTTATGTTACAGAGATTATGATACGTGGTTCTATATTTAAAACCTGATTTGTTACAAATTTTATGCTGAGTTGTTCTATATTTAATATGCTGATATGTTGCAGATGGTATGATAAGTTGTTCTATACTTAATTCACTGTCATGTTACAGATATTACGATAAGTTGTTTCACATTTAAGACGCTCTAATGTTACAGATATTATAATAAGTTTTTCTAAATTTAATACACTGTTAAGTTACAGATGTTACGGTAAGTTGTTCTATGTTTAATACACTGTTAAGTTACAGATGTTACGATCAACGCTCCCAGCTAAGCGCCTGATGTGAGATGATGCGCCAGAAATAAATAGTGTCGAGAATCTGTTAAGAATAATCAATTTTTGCGAATTAAAAATGAGGATTTAGGGAAAAATTTTAATTGTGTGTAATAAATTTTGGGCTTACTTAGAAATATCTCAGAAAATCCCAGCAGTACGGGAGGGTCGCTTCAACGTGTATGTTTTTGTGCCTGTATGTTGGGACTCAGCAAATGTTAGATGGGGCGATAAGATGCAAGGGCTCGGACGATGGCTGTTTACATTGTGTGTTGTTTCTGGAGGGGCCTATTTTGTGGTGCTAGCAAATTTTTTCATTCGGGCAAGCCCTTGGAAACTTGACTCGTTCGGAAAAATGCCTACCCATGAGCAAAACAAAGTCGCCTTGTAGTCAAACATAAATCGAGACACTCAGGCCGAGAGAGGCGGCAAACTAACGGTCGGTTCGAAGGAGCTGGAGCGTGGGAAACAATGAGGCTAAGAAAGAAATAAAGGCAAGCTGCGGGACTACCAATGAGAAGAGAGGTAGGCGGTCGCTGTCAAGGTCCGAAGATTCTTATAGGCCGAAGGTGAGAGAGAGAACAACCCTCGAGAAAATACGCCAGGGCCCAGGCATCGGAGGAACAAAAGGCAGTTCGACCGGCGAGACCGTAACGCGAAGTGTAAGCAAGAAACGCGGGTGTGCTAGCAGTAACAAACGTGCTTAATGAAATAATAAGAAAAGTGGCTATATTGAAAATTATGCTAAGTTTCACGCCAAAATGTGATCATGAAATTCATACATTTTCTCGTTTTACTTGCAGAAAAGCAAATTAAAACCCCAACCAGCGTGGGAATCATTTAATGGAACATTTAGGCGCAACGTCTCTGGGAGGGTAAGAGCGAAGCCGTTTCTTGGGAAAAGATGATTTTTTTATAAAAATTTTCTGAAATTTATTGGCATACAGTAATGTAAAGATTGAAATGTTTTAAGGGAGTTTAAGGGGTGCCATCAGGATTAATGGGTTATAAATTGATCTTGCAGGTGGGAGGTCTGTGCCTGAGGATAGAAGCTCGCAAGAAAAGAAATTACTCGGGAGCTACGAATCTGGCGATTAGCAACAAATATTCCTTGAACTGTGCCTAGGACAGTGATTTGAACTGAAGTTGTATCGGCTCATGAACGTGAGGGTCGAAGTAATGATCACATCCTGTGCTGCTGGAATAACTGAGATAGAAATAGGACAGGATAGATGAGTTCTCATGTGTAACTCTTGTAAACTTAGCGGCGGCCGGCCAGCCAATATTTCAGTATAATTATGTGATGTAAGTCATTTGACGTATGCAATTTGATTCCATTACTTAATTGGCATTATTCCTAACACAATTCATTGTGTGTACGCTCATTAATGTTTGTATGACGTATAGCTGGAAATTATAAATGTTAAGCAAAGTTTATCCTGTGTATCATGCCCCACAATATTAGAAGCGATCAATCGTAATACCACGGAGGGCGCTCAGAAAATGCGTTGCGTAAGTGGGTCAGCGATCACCGGTGAGTACCTTTTCTTTTTAGTATATGTACTGTGATTGCCGATTATTATTCATTAATTTTGTGTTGTTTATGTAGCATGGAGGTGCGCCATTCCCTCAATTCCGAGAACCTGTTCTTCTTGTTAATGAAGTGTTAACAAGGAGGAGGGCCCATTTTCTCTTGACAATAGCAAGGCCACGAAACTCCTAATCACAGCTTCAAAATCCCCGTAAAATAAATTGGTAAAAACTTCACTCGCTAATGGCCCCCGCTGCGTTACTTCCTATGCTCCTAGAATGAAATGTGCAGCAATAAGAAATGAAGTAATGTTAATGGACAAGCAGGATAATGGAACAAGTAAATGTCCCCTCTGGCGTCACGTGTTCTGATATAATTGAATGAGAAAATAAAGTGTTAGGATTCCGAAAAAATAGAAAGAACTAAAATATGATGTGTAGGAATGAAAAAAATGAAGTTTCGTGCTCTGAATATCACGACCTGCTAATTCATGATAACGAGGTTGCGGCCTGTACGATTTTCTTTTCCATAAATTTGTTGACTATCTCGATTTTTACCAATAAGCAGTGTACTTCACACTTGAAAATCATTGTTCTTAGTGACGACATTCGATGTAGAAATACTGTGTGGATATGCAAGTTTTTATTGAGTCACTGTTGGTATGAATTAAATTCTTTCTGCCCTCATCGAGTTAACTAGCATACCAAGAATTTTTTCCTCCTATTCCAGGAACCTTGACACTCAATGCATAAATGATATTAATCCCCACAACTTGCAAATATTGCAACAACAACAATAATAATTATATATAAATTATCCCCTAATGGTGTTTGATCATCACCCTGTCAATCAATTAATTACAGTGAACTGAAATAATAACTTGTCGGTAGAAGTAGAGATTAATCTAAAGATTTATAAATGTAAGGTTGAATGAATTACTGAGTGGATTCAGTTAACGAGGGACGTCGATGAATTGATCTCTTTAACACCGGAGGCGGTTGTACAAGAGTGAGAGTCCAACACTTCTAATCGTGAACAAACGACGCAGGATCCCAGCTGTTGATAATTTGTATGTACACGATATTAATATTCTGCCAAGAGAACAACTTGTCTTGTGCTGTACGCAGGTCTTAAAAGTTGTACGTCAAATTACGCCGCAACACAAAACACAGTAAAATGCTCAGAAGTGCTGGCACGCTCAGGGTCAATTATGATGCGTAACTTTACCGAGAAAGTTGGGCCCAGTTGCTTTGTAATGTTATCGGGGCACAAATGTATCGCAACATTCCAGCAAACTGAACATTTTTGTTCACTTTGTCAATCAGTTTTCGTTGGTCAGTGAAAAGATGTAAAAATCAACGCACAAAACACAGTATACTGGGCATGCCAGAACTTCAACGCATGCCCTGGTAAGATGCTAATACAAACGTTCGAGTGCTCTGTAGTGTTTAGAGCAGGGAGCTTCCTAGCGTATACCTTCGGGCTTTGAATTTCTATCGAATTTTGTTTGTCTTTCACGGTACAAGAAATCCTAAAACCGGATTACTCCCCGATTTGTAAATGATATGATTTCAACACACGCTGTATCTAAAGTCGTTCACCATGAAGCTTTTATAAGCTTTGATGAAGATAAACATTCTACATAGATGAATCCATATATAATTCAATCTTTTTTTACAATACGAGCATTAATATTTCGTGTGGTATTAGTTTGTAAAAATATATTTCCAATCTATTAGCCAATCAGAATTTACGAAGAAGTATCTCATTAATACTCACGCGTTCGCGCACAAATTCTATTTCTCACATCTTCACAGCAACAATATTTCCCAAGATTCAAACGCATTCAGTTTTCCAGTCATAATCTTCGCCTCTCCATCTTCTTCAGACTTAACAGTTGTCAAACGTTCAATTTTTGTTACCTGTTGGTCTTCCTAAAAAACAATTTCCAACCAACAACCGTGCGCTGGGAATTGAAACTTAATTTAGTGAGCTATGCAGTACCGAGGGGCAATGCGAGGGTCATTGAGCGCCGGAAACGTTTTCGAATTCGAATGATGGTGTACTTGACCTCGAAGTTCAAGCGGCGGAGAAGTGGCCAAAGTTTCAAGAAGCAATTGTTGCATTGCTATGGAAATTGGGTTAGAGGAGACCATCAAGGGGCAGCAAGCGAGAGCTGGACTCAGTAACGCCTCGTTCCATAACACTTCCAGAATCACGAACGCAATTTCCAGTGGGCGACCAAGACAATGGTTTTCAGAGTCCGGAATTTGCTCATAAAATCAACTCAGGAGAACCGCTCCTGTGAATAATGTAAACAAACCACGGGCTTCTCATCCGAGCAACAGGCTGCGAGTCGCAGATAAAAGCATCCAGAGCATCTTTTGCGAGAATTAACCGAATTTCAAGTTTTGAAACGACTTTTAGTTTCTTCGAATGGCTGCTAGACTTTTGAGAGTTTCTAAAAAATGGAATACTCAGAAGTTTTTGTAGATATTTTAAAGAATTCGCTGATGTTTTCGCAGTGCAGTTAGGGGTGCAAATCCTGGAGGAGAGCGAAACAATGGCTCCAATGTCTGGAATTTGGAGTATAATCAACTGGAGGACGCCTTCCTCTGAATAACGAACAATGCGCTTGGCTCAATCTAAATAACCAATGGGAACTATGAAAGCCTTGAAACACTCCTGGAGACATTTTTTAATTTTTTCAAGAGATATAAGAGATATAGGGGAAAATTAATATATGAGTACTTATAAAAAAATTAAGAGAAATAGGGGAAAAATTTATGTATGAGTACATATGAAACGAATTAAAATCTCGTGGAACCGAAATACTAATCGAACAAACATTGTTATTGATCAGATTATTAAGTAAATCCTTTCAGATTCTTAAGCAAACTCAGTAGTAGGAATAAACAATCATGCCAGTAGTTTGTTATTAACCTAAAGCTTCCTTCCACCAGCCTGCTTAGTTTCTTCTTTCTAGGACCACTCCCACCTAAACTTATCCTGCTTCGTTTAAAATTCTGACCGTTCTTGTACTGACAGGCTTATTTCTGATTTTTTCCGTAAATGTGAAAACGTTTTCGAGATGAAAAGGTTGTTGTTTTTAGGTAGAATTGAAAAAGTTGCGGAAATACCATCATTTGAGGAATGATTTTTGTGTATCCCGTTAATAATGGCAAATTAGGCCTCGCATTAAGAACGTTATTGTTAAAGCAAAATTTATTAAAAACTTTATTGTTAAAGCAAAGTTTCAGACCTTAAACATTGTTGAGATGTGCAATTGGAGGGGAAAAAAATTTTAATACAGGACAATTTTTAACATTTCATTTCAATTCTTATGCGTCAGTGCTCACATGATGTCAACGTTTGGAAATATTATTTTGAATCAGTTATACAGCAGCGCTACCCCTATCAGAAATGAAGGGCCTGAGGGCTGAAATCTTCCATGACACCCACTTGAACCTTCACATGGTGCATGGGTTAGTGTTCTTCACGAATATTGCTAACAGATGTATTAAAGGTTTTATAAATTATAGTTTAATTGATTTAACTGGTGTACACAACCTGTAAAATTTCCCTTGAAAAAATTCTCCAGATTAAGAATGACAGACAAATACATCCATCCGAATAGTACACACAATTAAAATATTCTTGTACTTATGCCCTGGTGAAATTCGTTAGACAGAAACGGCATCCTTAAGAACGTCACAGACACATGCACCAACCAAGCAAGCAACAACTGTGCATTATTATTTAATTTTGATAAGCCAAGACGTTTTTGAAAAAATTGCCATTTCTTTTTCATCGCGATAAGCTGCATTTTATTAACAATAGATTCAATTTTCACGCCATATTTTTGACTGATACACAAATGTGAGCAGATCCTAGGATTTTTGTATCATTTTGTATCATTTGAATTATACATATTCTATGATACCAAACAAGCTAGCGGATTCTTATTGAAATAACATAGGAGAAATTACACGTAAAAATATATATTTATATATAAATTTATGGAGACATTTGGTTTGCTATAATATAGAGTAAATTAAATTAAACATTGTCTACGAATGCAAGTGGGCTTCATCAGTGCAGATTAAATCAGCTGGTCATGGTATGATCTATACAATGTTAAGAAGGAAATTGGGCATGTTTCATAATCCTTCTCTCCGTATTCTTGTAAATTGAAATTGAATTCTCAGTACTCTGCAATGGGGGTATGATTTTTTAGGTGACTATAGCTAATTTTTACATTAACCTTCAAAAAATCTTCATCATGTTTACTCTGTATTGGTAATCTGACTTAATGAGTCTCGGATTATCCACGATACAGTAATCGTACACGAGTAAATGCATTCAGCTCACAATGAGCCATGATGCGCGCATCCACACCTTAAACTCTGAACAACAAAGATCAAATTAAAACGATCAATTAATTGTTCGAAGTTTACGAAAAATAAGTAGATAGAACAGGTAACAGTGAGCAGATGAAGCTTTTTAGTAGCCTTGTAAAATGTTTTGAAAAGCAGGCCGTTGAATTGCAGAGGAGGTGAAGCAGTGGCACGCGTGATGTCAAAACAAACATAGAATCATGACATGGATGTAACAGTTGCACATAATACATACGAGTGTTGTATGTGGTCAAGTATGCAGCAAAGAACCTTCATCAAAACAAACATTGATTAATGATTTGGATGTAACAGTTACACATAATACATACGAGTGCTGTATGTGGTCAAGCATGCTAAAAAGAACTTCCATTTGGTCCCTGAAACAGCCTCTATGGCAGAGAATGATGCCTAAAAATTATGAAGGAGAAAAAAAGGCTCATATGGACAATCGAGCATGTGTATATAAAATTAGAGAGGATGTCTTTCAGAAAACTAAAACGAGTGCATGCTTTCACAGATCGTGGGCACAGAATTGACAGTTATGAGATAGAACTCTATTGTTCATTGATCTAAAGGATGTGAAGGATGAGAATAATTCCTTCAGAGAGCTTCCAGCAAATGAACAAAGATTTTTAGAAAATTTGAAAAACAAAAGCATAAGTGACTTCTATAATAATTAGTCACGTCCATTCAGTTGACTGGAACGGAGTAAAACCTGGGATTGACTTTTGGAAATTGTTTTGTGGAAAGAAATTGTCATGAAAAAGTGAGGGACAATGCGTTCAGGTTATTGATTGTGGCGAGAAAAGGTACGACAAACCATTAGCGATGAAATTTTTCCTCTTAAAAGAAAAAGAAACAGTAAATCCCACACAGGGCAAATTTGAGTGGTTCATTTGAAAATGTCGCTGAGCGAAAAGACACGTGTTTTCATGGCTACAGGAAACAAAAGTCATTGAAGAAAATCATTGGAAAAATATTTGCCGATTTCGAACAGACGTTCACCAGAACGTCTGTTGTGTTACATTTCTCGTTCGACCCCAGAATGTAACACAATAACACTTTGGTAATTAGAAAAGTTGTCTTCCGGGCACAGCTTCGGAGCGCCTACGACTTCCATCTGCTACTTGGCAGTTCCCGCTGCTGATGCAGCAGTTAATACATCAGGTCTTTAGTTTCTTGTCGTCATGTTATTTTAGATGCTAAATTATTTGAGTTTGATATAAAAACTTGACGAAAGTCACTGAACTCAGTGAGATCGCGAATGTTTGACGCGACTGCAACCCTGCCTTGGGCACCGAAAAGTGTTGCTATCTTTGACACGTTTTATTCCAGCTCCCTTTCATTCTCCGACAAACAATAGACTTCTTGCCTGTGAATTTGTTTTCATAGAGCGAGCTTTGAGTTATACTGTCTCAAATGGCCTTTTAATTATTTTCGTTATAAAAAGAAGTTTTCGAAGATTTCCACAGGTAAATTTTGAGAATATGAACGGGACCACTGTACCAACACCACCACTACAGCAGGTACCACTGTACCAACACCACCACTACAGCAGGTACCACTGTACCAACACCACCACTACAGCAGGTACCACTGTACCAACTACCAACACCACCACTACAGCAGGTACCACTGTACCAACACCACCACTACAGCAGGTACCACTGTACCATCACCACCACTACAGCAGGTACCACTGAACCATCACCACCACTACAGCAGGTACCACTGTACCATCACCACCACTACAGCAGGTACCACTGAACCAACACCACCACTACAGCAGGTACCACTGTACCATCACCACCACTACAGCAGGTACCACTGTACCATCACCACCACTACAGCAGGTACCACTGTACCATCACCACCACTACAGCAGGTACCACTGAACCAACACCACCACAACAGCAGGTACCACTGAACCATCACCACCACTACAGCAGGTACCACTGTACCAACACCACCACTACAGCAGGTACCACTGTACCAACACCACCACTACAGCAGGTACCACTGAACCAACACCACCACTACAGCAGGTACCACTGAACCAACACCACCACTACAGCAGGTACCACTGAACCATCACCACCACTACAGCAGGTACCACTGAACCATCACCACCACTACAGCAGGTACCACTGTACCATCACCACCACTACAGCAGGTACCACTGAACCAACACCACCACTACAGCAGGTACCACTGTACCATCACCACCACTACAGCAGGTACCACTGTACCATCACCACCACTACAGCAGGTACCACTGAACCATCACCACCACTACAGCAGGTACCACTGTACCATCACCACCACTACAGCAGGTACCACTGTACCATCACCACCACTACAGCAGGTACCACTGTACCATCACCACCACTACAGCAGGTACCACTGAACCATCACCACCACTACAGCAGGTACCACTGAACCATCACCACCACTACAGCAGGTACCACTGAACCATCACCACCACTACAGCAGGTACCACTGGACCAACACCACCACTACAGCAGGTACCACTGTACCATCACCACCACTACAGCAGGTACCACTGTACCAACACCACCACTACAGCAGGTACCACTGAACCATCACCACCACTACAGCAGGTACCACTGTACCATCACCACCACTACAGCAGGTACCACTGAACCATCACCACCACTACAGCAGGTACCACTGTACCATCACCACCACTACAGCAGGTACCACTGAACCATCACCACCACTACAGCAGGTACCACTGAACCATCACCACCACTACAGCAGGTACCACTGTACCATCACCACCACTACAGCAGGTACCACTGAACCATCACCACCACTACAGCAGGTACCACTGTACCATCACCACCAGTACAGCAGGTACCACTGTACCAACACCACCACTACAGCAGGTACCACTGGACCAACACCACCACTACAGCAGGTACCACTGTACCATCACCACCACTACAGCAGGTACCACTGTACCAACACCACCACTACAGCAGGTACCACTGTACCATCACCACCACTACAGCAGGTACCACTGAACCATCACCACCACTACAGCAGGTACCACTGTACCATCACCACCACTACAGCAGGTACCACTGAACCATCACCACCACTACAGCAGGTACCACTGAACCATCACCACCACTACAGCAGGTACCACTGTACCATCACCACCACTACAGCAGGTACCACTGTACCATCACCACCACTACAGCAGGTACCACTGTACCATCACCACCACTACAGCAGGTACCACTGTACCAACACCACCACTACAGCAGGTACCACTGTACCATCACCACCACTACAGCAGGTACCACTGAACCATCACCACCACTACAGCAGGTACCACTGAACCATCACCACCACTACAGCAGGTACCACTGAACCATCACCACCACTACAGCAGGTACCACTGTACCATCACCACCACTACAGCAGGTACCACTGTACCAACACCACCACTACAGCAGGTACCACTGAACCATCACCACCACTACAGCAGGTACCACTGAACCATCACCACCACTACAGCAGGTACCACTGAACCATCACCACCACTACAGCAGGTACCACTGTACCATCACCACCACTACAGCAGGTACCACTGTACCATCACCACCACTACAGCAGGTACCACTGTACCATCACCACCACTACAGCAGGTACCACTGTACCATCACCACCACTACAGCAGGTACCACTGTACCATCACCACCACTACAGCAGGTACCACTGTACCAACACCACCACTACAGCAGGTACCACTGTACCATCACCACCACTACAGCAGGTACCACTGAACCATCACCACCACTACAGCAGGTACCACTGAACCATCACCACCACTACAGCAGGTACCACTGAACCATCACCACCACTACAGCAGGTACCACTGAACCATCACCACCACTACAGCAGGTACCACTGTACCATCACCACCACTACAGCAGGTACCACTGTACCATCACCACCACTACAGCAGGTACCACTGTACCAACACCACCACTACAGCAGGTACCACTGAACCATCACCACCACTACAGCAGGTACCACTGTACCATCACCACCACTACAGCAGGTACCACTGTACCAACACCACCACTACAGCAGGTACCACTGAACCATCACCACCACTACAGCTGGTACCACTGTACCATCACCACCACTACAGCAGGTACCACTGAACCATCACCACCACTACAGCAGGTACCACTGAACCATCACCACCACTACAGCAGGTACCACTGAACCATCACCACCACTACAGCAGGTACCACTGTACCATCACCACCACTACAGCAGGTACCACTGTACCAACACCACCACTACAGCAGGTACCACTGAACCATCACCACCACTACAGCAGGTACCACTGTACCATCACCACCACTACAGCAGGTACCACTGAACCATCACCACCACTACAGCAGGTACCACTGTACCAACACCACCACTACAGCAGGTACCACTGTACCATCACCACCACTACAGCAGGTACCACTGTACCATCACCACCACTACAGCAAGTAACACTGTACCAACAATACCATTAAAGCGCCGTACTTTTAGAATAAAACAATTGCAAGCATAGAGGAGCAAAAAGTCATCAGCAGACAGTTCCATGCAGTGTACCCTCACTCACCAGCAGACAGCTCCATGCAGTGTACCCTCATTCACCAGCAGACAGCTCCATGCAGTGTACCCCCACTCACCAGCAGACAACTCCATGTAGTGTACCCTCACTCCCCAGCAGACATCTCCATGCAGTGTACCCTCACTCACCAGCAGATAGCTACATGCAGTGCACCCTCACTCACTAGCAGACAGCTCCATGAAGTGTACCCTCAATCACCAGCAGACAGCTCCATGCAGTGTACCCTCACTCGACAGCAGACAGCTCCATGCAGTGTGCCCTCATTCACCAGCAGACAGCTACATGCAGTGTACCCTCATTCACCAGAAGACAGCTCCATGTAGTGTACCCTCACTCACCAGCAGACAGCTCCATGCAGTGTACCCTCACTCAACAGCAGACAGCTCCATGCAGTGTGCCCTCATTCACCAGCAGACAGCCACATGCAGTGTACCCTCACTCACCAGCAGACAGCTACATGCAGTCTACCCTCATTCACCAGAAGACAGCTCCATGTAGTGTGCCCTCACTCACCAGCAGACAGCTCCATGCAGTGTACCCTCACTCAACAGCAGACAGCTCCATGCAGTTTGCCCTCATTCACCAGCAGACAGCTACATGCAGTGTACCCTCACTCACCAGCAGACAGCTCCATGCAGTGTACCCTCACTCACCAGCAGACAGCTCCATGCAGTGTGCCCTCATTCACCAGAAGACAGCTACATGCAGCGTACCCTCACTCACCAGCAGACAGCTCCATGCAGTGTACCCTCATTCACCAGCAGACAACTCCAAGCAGTGTACCCTCATTCACCAGCAGACAGCTCCATGCATTGTACCCTCACTCAACAGCAGACAGCTCCATGCAGTGTGCTCTCATTCACCAGCAGACAGCTACATGCAGTGTGCCCTCATTCACCAGCAGACAGCTCCATGCAGTGTACCCTCACTCACCAGCAGACAGCTCCATGCAGTGTACCCTCACTCACCAGCAGACAGCTCCATGCAGTGTACCCTCATTCACCAGCAGACAGCTCCATGCAGTGTACCCTCACTCAACAGCAGACAGCTCCGTGCAGTGTGCCCTCATTCACCAGCAGACAGCTCCATGCAGTGTACCCTCATTCACCAGCAGACAGCTCCATGCAGTGTACCCTCACTCAACAGCAGACAGCTCCATGCAGTGTACCCTCAATACGTCCCAAATCTGATCAGTACCCTTCATCACGCAACTCTCATGATCTCAGTTTTGGATCTGCTAGAGTTCAAACATACTGGATTAAGTTCAGGACTCTACCTTGCTTTTTGTCGTCGCAGACCGACACAACTGGTCTGAACGAAGTCATAATGTAGTTATAGTGTCAGTTGAGATTTTAAGCTAAATTTAACGATGAAAAGATGAAGCAATGTGTGAATGGGCATTGTAATAGCAAACGTGTAGGAATCTTCAAATTGCATCTTCAGTGCTGAAGTAGAGGTAAATGGAAGTATAAAATTTGGGAAATATAAAAGTGAATATTTCAATTATCTTCTATTGATGCTCTGACGATGGAATTTCAAAATTCAAAAACTTATGCAAATAAAATGTTCAATCTCTCATTGGTTTTCATTTCTACCATTAAATTGAGTTTTTCGAGATATTAACAAACTAATGGTATCAATTAAAATTCTGTCATAAATTGTTATTTAAACGATTTTTTGAGTTGCAATTAAGAACAACTAAGAATGGAATACTAAGATGAATACTAATGGAAGAATGGAATGGAAAAAAATTTAATTTCGTTTATGCTGTGGTAATTTTTATCGTAATAATTGAAAGGATATTTAAAAAAATTTAATGGGTAAACATCATTAAAAAAGACATTAGAAAACAAACATCTTAACTGAAGACTGACTGCAGTACAATAACAAAGACTGCAGCACCATAACATAGACTGAAGCACTATAACAAAGACTACAGCACCATAACAAAGACTGCAGCACCCTGACATAGACTGCAGCACTATAACAAAGACTGCAGCACCATAACAAAGACTGCAGCACCATAACAAAGACACACCTGCTCTAAAGACTCCACCTCACTAAAGGCCAGAGCCACAAAGTTTACAAAATTCAACAGTGCCGCACCAAGAGGGCAGCCGCCATTGCTGCAGCGGCCGCCGCTGAAATAATTAAGTAAATGGTGGCTGCGACGTCACCGCTCTGAGCAACTCAATCCTCAAGAAACTCAGCGACCAACTTTGCTGAACTTGAACCTCGAAATCATACCTTAGTTCTTGGCCCTCTTCCCACCTATGCTTTGATTGTGTGATGTGATAAGTTGGGAGAATTAGGGTTTGAGTTACGGGGAATATGTTAGATTAGAAAGTTTTTTTTTTGTAATTAAATCATTGCGGCTGGAGCATACAGCCTTGCTTCTGCTTGTACAGGAAACGAGCTGGGGAAATGATGTTGGTGGCGTAGTAGCAAAGTAAAAATCTGACTAGTGTAGAAACACTAAAAGAAATGATATTATCAGTGTTAATTCCGCATCCTTAGTTTTATTACTACCATTTTTTTTTTGCTCATGCTTCAATATCCTACGACCTTAAATTCAGACGCTTGATTTGGTGCCTTGAATAAAAAAGTGCGAATATGCATGAAAGAAACAGTTTTTCATTTTTTTTAGTTATTAAAGTCAAGTTTCTTTGCTCAAAAGATTTCTACTTCAGCTTAACAGTTCATGAACAGGAATATATGAACCATTTCGTTTTGTTTTAGCCATGTAAATATTCAACACCCAGCACGATGAAAAATGAAAGAACCTAACGTGGTAGATCTTTAAATCCATCCATTTTATTTGCATCCAATAATATTAATTATTCATTCTCGTCAGACGGTAAGAACAAATAGAAAACACAGGTGTTCGACTGAATAAATCAAGAAGCAAAAACTCGGGCTTTCACTTTTGAATCTTTGGATATCATTGCGATGCTTTCAGTAAATGTCTGCCGCGTGCGGCATAAAGACTGTGTAATACATGCGCGTAGGTGCTCAAAGTGAAATTCTAATGATCAGCTTCATTACAAGATAAAATAAAGTTATTTCAACGATTAGTACAAAGTTTATTCTGAACTAAAGATATTCCAATGATGAGATTGCATCTCAACACCGAAAGCAGGATTTTTCGGTGATTGTCAATATTTCTTCCCAATTCTACACACGCGCTAATTCACAGGCCTGATTGTGTCTCAAGAGTAAATTTTTGATTTTCAAACGAGAAATTTGGATGCACAGTATCGCAACTCCAATCCCAGGTTACATGATAATGAAATTATACTACAACTTCGAACAGAGAACTCTCTAAAAATTTCCATTTTAATATAAAACAATGATCTTTCAATAAAAAGCAAAAACTTGAATTTTAACCTCTACAGTCTCTTTTTTGGGATAATAAGTTCCAGACAATCTTGAATTGAGAACATATAAAAACACGATATGTATGATGAGTTTGAAGTTTTGACTGTTTCTACGCATTTACCTCCTCTTCGAACAAAATAATATAACGTACATAGTTTAGCTCTGCAGGTAATGAAAATAGAAAAAAAATATCAACCTGGAACGCGGAATTTTTCTCTTCAAATCAAAGTCAGGCTAAATCAAGAGTTATCTTTTCCTACTGAGTTGGTGCGTGAAGATTTGAACATTCGATAAAAATATAATTTGTAATACAGCCCAATGCATGTAAAAATATTGATAAATACGTGCTCTCTTTTAAATCATATATTTCATTAGTGGAAAAATATATGTAAACACATGGTAATTGAATTTAGTGATTATTTTTATAGATACGCGGTAGAGAATAAATATAATGATACTGCTTCTGCATTTTGATTATAAAAGACAGCAAGGGCAGCGAGGATCTTCTATGCCCTTGTTTCTGCAAGTAAATAACTCACATATTTGTTCAGAATACTGCCCCTCATATTCACCTTTGAGCAATGAATGTGTAAAAAATTTCCCATAGAGCTTTCCAGTTAATTGTATCCACCGTCAGATGTAATTATTCCATGCTATGTACTCGCTCTTCAAATGTTCACTTTACAGGCTCAGAGCTCCCTCAGTGATTCGTTTATTGCATAATTGCAGAAAAATATGTAATTTCAGGTCGCCGCTGTGTTGTTAAATGCAGAGAGCGTTTCCGATTTCCGGCCACCTCTGAGTTTAATCATTTCCCAATTGACTTACTTATTTATAATTTGACAAATTAAATTCCCTGGGAACCATCGAGCGTTCTGTCAACCAGAAATCGTGCACCGGTTAACTCACAGAAATGACGGTAGGTTTTAATTGTTTTCAGCGATTACAAGATCGCAGTGCAGGACTCTGATTAGGCTCATTGGATGCACTGCCATTTTAATTTCAATTTATTTCACTGTTGTCAAATTTTCAAGTTTTAATTGAAGAATCAATCCAGTAATTTATTCAGTTTCTACTCCTTCATAATTAGTTAAACTCATAATTGCATTTTAAATTTAAAAAAATCAGGGGTACTTGCTTTTCCAACTTACGTAAGCATAAGAAGAAGTGAGTATTAATGAAAAAAATATTCGTATTCAATCAAACGCTAGTTTATGTATCTCTTTGCCAGATGTGCTGCCATGAGAGATAAATGTGCACATTGAGCGTACAAAATTCACATTCATGTTGAAAATTTCCACCAAAAGCCGCTCTACCTTCTTTTTATGCTAAGTGTTCTCGGCTCACCTAATGCAGCAAAATTGTTGTATATCTGAAGCTACGTTCTACAGTATTGGTATTTTAGATGTAGTGAAAATTTCGTAAGTAATTTTTGTATTTTCATTGAGTAAGTAAATGGATTAAAGAGTGTTTTCAACCTTACCATTACTTCGCCGAAGAGTTAATCTTTCTTCTTGCACGGATATTCCGGTTCACAAACGAGTAATACGCTGGAATATTCCTCACCTTATCTATACGTTAGCCTTCAGCGACATCTTCGGAACATAAGTCCTCCATAAAATGCATGACTCGCGCTGGCAGCGCCGTAGTAAGGCAATAATGATTTTTGCGCAGCGCTAACTGGAGTTGAGTGTTTTGGTGGAGTTGTGCTGTTTGGTGAGCGATTTTGCAGAGATTCTTGAGTTCGCTTTTGTTTGCTCATCTCGTGAAGTGCAGCTTCGGAAGACGTTGATGAGGCGCTGTGAAGTTCCTTCCCAAAATTCCCCTGACGAAGTTCTTGCTTTTAGAATTCTCGCCAGAGTTTCTGGATCTCGTAAGTAAATTTGGTGCTTGGACTTCTTGCAATCCCTTCAGAGATAAAAGCTGGCATCTTCATTGCTTTACGGTGTCTGAGTGGCCCAGGCAGAGCAGAACTTTAAAAACATCTGCATGTCTACGCTAAAATTCTCCTGCAGATGGCTTCAGAGTTACTCCTGTCACGTGCTTTGGTCTGTGAATTTGGAATTTCAAACTCGCCAACAAATTATCTGACACGGATGTATTGAGTTTATTCTAGATAATTTTTTATTATTTCCTATTAATATTATTTCCATTATTAATTTACCGCTTGTTGCTAGCTTCATTAGCTTACTGCGCATTGTTTTGCTTCAAAATATATTCTATCGTACTAGATCCACGATCATAAAACCAGGAGTTAATATCAGAATTAAGTGACGCACCATGTGCTACTTACTTCGCTAACACAAACTGTTCATCAGTTAAGCGTTATTTAAAATCAGGTGGTAAAATTATAGAACAAGTCAAGTTCAAAATATTGACATGCGAAACACGATTGAAAAATTTCAAATTTGCAAATTAAAGATTTGACAACGTAATCAGTTCGACTCAACAGTGAAGTAACTCGCTAAGTTTTTCTGAAGTCCGACTTAATCACAACAAATCTACTTAAAACTTCATTTTCTTTATTGTTCCTTCCAATCTGAGTAGAATGTGAGACCATATTCAGAACGGGACTAGAAAAAAATCTCTTGAAACAAATTTCTGACTGTTTGAGAGTAAATACCTCAAAGCTAAAACCCACACTTTATGTTCAAGTACTTGGGCCAGAAGCTTAGCGTTGGAAGACATCGGTGCTCACACTGAGAACAAAATGCGAGTGCTCTCTTGCGCTTTAAATATTAAGAATGCAATCTCTAGTTTATTAATTCAGGATTACCTCCTAATCCGCAGCAGGATTTAAAAGTTGAGCCTCATGCCCGATTTGGCGTCTATTTTAAAAATATGTTTAATTTAAACCGAGTATTCGTATTCTGAACTCTAGTTTTACGAAAGCAAGTAAACGATCTAACTTTGAACTGTAATAATCACTTTCTCAAGTAATATTTGGGGACAAATTTTAGTCCATTACAAATGATCCTGATGCTTGCTTGAGAATAATACGGATATTTATTCTGTTTATGAAAAATTTGTGGTAATGCTTAACCAGTGAGTTTTCTCACGAATAAACAAAAATTATTTCATTTTTCGAGCCCCTAATGTGATTCAGTATTCTCTCCAACAAAATTGTATGTTATCTTTAAGCATATACCTCTAGTTACTCGCTACTCGCAGAGGGACGATTTTTTTTAAACAAGAACCTATTTCTCTCGAAAAATAAGTCTAGAACTTCCCTTCGCTTCCTATCACCCATTCGCTTCTCATCACAAACTACGTCTACACTTTCCGTGCAGTAAATTTTAGCCAAAAGTTTTATTATTACTATATTTCATCACATGAAAAAAATAAATACACTGCACTTTGCTCAGAATTTTCAATAATTATAGGTCAAGGACATTTTTGAACATGGGTTCAAAAAAAACATAAAAACTTTAAATGCCCTGATTAATTTTGGATCGATTTTTGAAAAGAAAGCATTTGTGCAATCTTGAGAAATGCTAGTTTTGTTTTGATTACTACAATATTCTGAGTACAATATTTTTCGTCATGTGCGACACCCCTGTGCACAGACTAAAATCAGCACGATAAGACTCATTAATTGCGGTGCTGGGGAGATCTAATCCAATTCGCTCGATTTCTATCTCGAGGGATGCCTTGATTTAGTGTGTGTTTGTGGGTGTTTTACGGTAAATTATTCCTGTTAGGTATCACCCTAAGGAAAAAAATCCATGGGTGATAATTCAAGGGACCGAGCATGCCAGCCTAACAACATCATTAAATCTTGAGATCAATTTTCCCGGATATAGTGCCAACAGAACAACCATTAGATTCAATTTTCTTTGAGAATGTTCTATACTAAAATAAACCAAGAAAAAACTAACAATTCTCAGAATTTCATGAATGCTTGGTTCTTTTAAATCTGTCTAATATTATGGGACTTATTAGATATACTTTTCGGTGCCATACCTAAAATTTTTTCAGTGTACTTATGATATTTTCAACGATAAAATGCACGAAACTTTCAGTTAAAATTTATAGCACTGTAAAAAATTCATCTCATAGCATCAGTCGATGCTTTTCTTAACCAATAATGACTGACAAAATTCATATTTGTCAAAGGTGCATCAATTTCACAGAGACCACAAAGTATTTCTAATTTTAAACTTTCTATTAAATAACATTGACTATTAAAATACAAATATTTACATAAATGAATAGTCATTTCACTTTGATCGATTGGAGCGTAAATTTGCTGAATTTGAATTTCATTTTTTCATTCGGGTATACTTGAGTTGCTTTAAGTTTTATTTATATGAATTTCACATTAATTCTAGAAAATTTACGTTGAATAAGTTTTTGTACTTGATTCTGAATCATTTGAACTTCATGTTGATAATATGAATTTGCTTCTGTTTAATATAAATTGGAATACGATAATTTTAAATTCAGGTTGACAACTTGACATTTAATTTCGATAGATTCAAATATGAGTCCGACAAATTTGAAAAAGATTTTAAATAAGCTGAATTTGAGTCTTATTACTTTGAACTTGAGAAGGATTAATATGAGCTTGAATTACACAAATTTGAGCAGCAGTGGTGACCAGAAGCGGTCAATGTGGCATGTTAATCTTCTGCCACGAGGCAGTCATAATAATGGTGAAAAAATTGTATTAATATTAGTGATAAAGCAAACTAGGTCACCAGTAATTTTTTAAAACTAAAAGAAAAATCATTAGCATCACAACACCTCGCCTGCCAAAAAAATTATTTCTTTCGATTTCAATCATTTATATTAACAACGAACGTGGGTAAATTCCTCACCTTGAAACGATCAACTTGAAGTTGTATAAAAAATGGCCTTGTTTATTTTATAAACTGCTTTCAATTAATGCTGGGTTACGTGCATTTCAAACAGACTTTTCTGTCCCATAGGATCTTGAGTCGTCGGTGCCAGTCCATAGAGGGTTCGTAAGGGACCTCATTTTCTTTTGGGCTCGCTCGAGCTTCCTCGTGCGTTTGGATGCAAAGGATCGGAATCAGTTTAGGGGAATCGGAGGCTCTTATTCCGCGAGAAAAGAATTCAAGGAAACCTTGAGTGGGCGACAGAAAATTGGAGTTTCGTTGATTTACCTCAATAGAGAAGGCATGCATGCGCCACTGCAAGACTTTCCAAAGACCTTGTGTGCGCGAAAAGCGGCTGGACAGAAATGCTCGCGGATTTGTTCAGAAGCAGGACCCAGAACCAACAAAGAAGCAACTAGAGCTTCTTTTTCACTTCACATATCCTATGAACGAAAAACTATTTTTTCAAGCATGTCAAAAATGTTTAAATATGTATCCCTGCACGTGTTGTAAGTCACCGTACCTTCAATTCAGAGGCATTTTTCGAAATGCGTTGCATAATTTTTTGTGAAACTGATACGTTGATGAAATTCTAATCTTTTATTCACAATTGTGTGTATTCTCTAAAACAAAATAACTCAAAGTATGTTCGCTCATTAGAATGCATCATGTGTTTATTATGTTCGTCTTCCGTGAAATGAGGGTACATGCTAACCCGACAGTTCTGACCTGTGAGCTTCAGTATTTTAACTCCAATGTTCGCATTTCGTGTTGAGTAATCCTGCTCTGAGAATTAATTTACAACAAATTTGCACTAATTAACAACCAGCTTTCACCAGAAAGTTTAATTATTCCATTGAGCTTATATGGCTTTAGAGTTTAGGGATTACATGGCTTGTTGAGTACCCATACGGAGCTTCAGGTTCTAAATTGAAGCACAGAATTATTAAAGCACAGAATTATTGAAACACAGAATTATTGAAGCATAGAATTATTGAAGCATAAATCTAATTGTAAATGAAATTATGAATTAGTGTGAGAAATTTCTACTACACATTTACCTAATTATTTTATTTGATTTTTCACCATTAATAGCGCAAAAGAAGAAAAAACATTTAACATCACAATAGGGTTTAATTTTCTGTTTTATTTTGTCTCTTCTCAACACCGAGTCAGAAATTCCACAGTAATTCATTAATATAAACTTTCCTAGCTTAGAACGGCCAGGCAATCAAATTGTGCGAGTTGAGTTATTATCTTAAAAGCGACCAGCCAGTTCACGCATAAAATTTGATTAGGGTTAAAATTCGAGTTTATTTTTGTTTTAAATAAGTGCCAGGCAAGATCACGGGCGCAACAATCAAATGGAGGCTGCGACGATTTATGCCTTGGTGCTGAAGCAAGACACGGACGATCGGCAAGTGATTATCAGGGTGTAAATTCTAGTCATTTTTTGTTTTAAATAAGAGTCTGACAAGATCACGGGCGCAACAATCACATGGTGGCTGCAGTTATATATGCATCTTTGCCCAAGTAAGACATAGAAGCTCCGCAAGTGAAGCTGTGCCACTCCAGCTATCGAAGGCAAGACACGACAACTGCAGGTCACCGTCGTCACACTCAAGAAGACCAAGGCAAGCGATCCCAGATCACTCAATCCGAGATCAGGCAAGCGGAAGCTTTGGCCAAAAGAGAAGACTCGACCGCGTAACATGCAGGTCTAAGTCCTCTCAGAGCTGCATGGACGAGAAAATTATGGTCAAATTTACATAAACCATTAGAGTATGTATAAATAATTTCAGCTGAGAGCTCAATCTTGCATGTGTACATCAGGTTTCGAAATTCTGAAATTTACAGCGTTCAATGACGAATTCTCCCTTAAACAGAAATAAATAAATTCTCGAGTTTGGTGTGAAGTGGGCAACATGATCGGCGTGTAAGGCAACATCAGCGCGAGATACCACAAATAAATATCAGATGAGAATACCTAATTGAAAAACTGACATTATTATCAATGTAACTAGGTAAAAGTGAAATAATAACTATGTACTAAAACTACATAAATATGTATAATTATTATTTCACATATGTATACATGTATGTTAAATAAAAACATGGCAGTACTGTAACGCACTTCTAGAACTTCATCCTCCAGTTTGCGATGCGACTTCCGGACAGCACTAGTAATGGACAAGAAGCAATAGAAGTTAAGTCAAAGTAAGTTAGAAAAGGCAAGTGCCCAATAGTAATATAAATAGTAATTTAAGCGAAAATGCTCATTTTGACGAAGCAAGGGTAGCCCCTTTTAGAGCAGGGAACCTGTCTGAAAAAGAAAAGTTACATGCAGGCTAAAAATAGCCGTAATGATGCAAATTTTAATGAAGACTCCGAAAATTACGCACCCATTCACATAACCATTCAAAGACAAATTACCAAATCACACAGGAAAAAGGCCTGAGAAGGACATGGGACCACGGCCGTCCCAAAACTGCCTGCCATTCGACGAGTCAACTCGGGAGGATACGACACTGGGCACAGAATAGGGAGCTCCACTGCTGCCTACTGCCGCCATGTGCTGTAATCTGCCCGATGATCCGTCTGAGAACCTGCCTGCCCTTCTATACGCACGCTCCCGCTGCGTGACCTCACCGGCATCCGTGACCTGTGTCTGCTTTGTAGTATAAATTTAAATGCGAAGCCCGGGGGAATCCGACGGAAATTTCTCCACGTTAGAAACATTCGTCTCACCGTCTGGAAGGTAAAAGAGCTTGTATTATGAATAGATTTTTTTTCATAAATGAACTCAAAACTGAAAACCTGTGCCTAAATTTAAGAACAAATGTAAAAAATTTCTCAGATGAGCTGATAACGTTTTTTAAGTATCTTCCGAAACAGGAAAACTGGGAAGCCTTTCCTTGTGTATGTTACGCCTCGCATTTTACCAGTAGAATGTAAAAATATTTCAATTTTTGGCCAATTGTTTCATTGTTAGGGTTCTTCGAAGTACTGAAATAAATTCTCAAAAAACTCCTCTTCAGATATCTAATATAGTTTTCCTCAAGGGTATGGAAAAGTCAGCTGAAAGTCACGTCGAAACAAAGCAAATACGACAGACGCCGCCAGTGACGTGAATTGCTGATCCGAAAGTCTTCACTGAAACACTCACGAAAAAACACCGCGGCGGGCAAAAACCAACAAAAACCAGGAGAGTAAGCCCTCACAAGTACTGTGCTAGATGCGCCCGTCAAAGTTTGAGTTTTGCCTTCATGATCCTAGAATTAAGTTGTTATTGGTCGCGATCTAGCGAGAAAATCTGCGAGATGCTCGGCAAGGCACGATCGCCGTCAAAGATCCCCCACACCGAACAGAAGCACGTCTCAATGACTTCAGAACTTCGGAGTCAGAGCGCTACTTCCGATCTTTATTTATCTGTCTTTTACGTAAACCTTTTCACGAGAAGTTGTTGTGGGAGAGTGAGTGACCGAGTGCTACATTAGTGTTGATGATGTGGATTTTTAGGAGCATAATCCATAGCTTGTTAAGTTCAGTTTACATATTGGATCAAATTAGATTATTATAGGAACTAAAGAGTGCTTCAAAATAATGTATACACGTTATTAACTGTCTTTGACAATTCACTTTCCAACCTTCAGGTTAAACTTTTGTAAAAAGTAAAGCTGAAGTCCTGTAGGACAAAATAGTTAATTAGTTTGTCAAATTCAACATTAACTTTACTTCCCCCACACAAAAAATTTTCATTGTATACTAGAAAATAAGTTCTCATGACAGTTGAATGTATTCGTGCATTTTTAAGCTCCATGTACGGCTGCTTTAGAACTGATTCGAAAATTTCAAAGTACAAGTTATGCTGGTAAGAAACCCAGATTTGTGTGAATTCGTAGGATGGTAATATTTATGCCGGAATTTTCATTCATTTGATTAATTAGAAGCTGAAGTTTCTCTGTATGAACATAATTGCTCTAATTCATTCATTTTAAAGCATTTTCATTGAAAACTTGAGAGTCTGTCTTTAAGGTAGACGGCAGACATCGCACCAAGAAGAGGTTCAAAATTTGGAGTAGGTTATCGAAGACGAGCAAAATGCAACTCCTCTCTGACACTTTTTCAATTCGTCTAAACATGACACATGACGTCACATTCGATTTATGGACCGTGAAGGATTCGGTGTATCTGCACGGTAACCTGTCTTCGCAGTGTTGATGGACGAAGCAAAATTCGTGTTCAACACCGGTCTTCAGTAAAAAATGGCCAGACTCAAAGAACTTCAGAGCCCCTCTTCTCACTAAATATTTCCTTCATTTCAAAACCGTTTATCTCGCAAAACTCACCGCAGTGCCCTGGAGAGAAAGAAAGGGACGGATTCAAATCCCGAAGCAATTTTCCGCATGTCATAGCTAGCAGTTTCATTTCATTGCCGGGAAATGTCCGCAGAATTTCCCAGTACAATAGAGGCAAACTCTTCGCATTACATCGCTTCGTCTTATCAAGCAGGCTGAGCAAAAATGAAAATCCTGCTGCTAAACAATTCCTTTGGGGATGTTTTTTAGCGCACGTCAGTGTTTCTTCGGACAACTTGACGTTTAATCCAGGAGAAGGAGATTCGTAATCTCCCGGGATTATTGTAATAAGGCTCCGAGAATAATTTAGACCACCCTGGTTAGGACCTGCGGAGGGTCCTGGACAGAATATTCCTGTAGTTGAGTGAAGCTCAATAGAGAAATATGCCCTCATTTTCCCTCATGTACACGGCCACTTAAGTATTCCGCTAAGGAACCCGACTGTTGATTTAAAGATTTGAGTACGTGAATGTTCTACAACAAGAGACTTTAAATTCAAGGTTGATTAAGTGATTGAAATTATTGTCCTTATCTATTCTTAATCTAGGTGATTTTAATTAGTCTTATCTATTCATAATCTAGGTGATTGGAATTAGTCTTATCTATTCATAATCTAGGTGATTGGAATTAGTCTTATCTATTCTTAATCTAGGTGTTTGGAATTAGTCTTCTCAATTCTTAATCTAGGTGATTGGAATTAGTCTTATCTATTCTTAATCTAGGTGATTGAAATTAGTCTTATTTATTCTTAATTTCATGGTCTAGCCATTGTCCTTGAGATTCTAAGTTTTGCAAAATCAAGGTCGAATCAAATCGCTCTCCTGCTTTCAAGATTATTTTAAAAAGAAAACTTCAACTCTTTGCATTTCAAAGATAATTAACACATTTCCTTTATTAAAAAAAACAACACGCACCCAAAAATTGAAGGTGAGGTTCGAGTTTTGAAATCTTAATGGAAATTTTTCTTCCGTTTCTCTATTGACACGAGGCTTTGGTGAGTGAAACCTGTAAATGCATAATTCACCTATCTATTAATCGCCCTGCAAAAACGAGCTATTTTTTAACCTCGCAATAGTTTTAAAATACGAAGTGATAAAAAGAATCCACCTTATAAATAGCACAGACGCGTATTAATTTCTTCAGAAATTCCTATCCCAAAAATGATGAAACATTTCTCAGTTGAGATTATTTGTTCTCCGGGGAACATTTAGCAAGGCAACATGCAGCTCTAGCAACATGATTTTCACGCACAGAACCTTGAAGAAGACCCTCAATAAATACATAAGTACGCGCCTTAGCGTACCCTGAGGGGAAGTGCAAATCCCATTGACATCAATATTCACATGGCGCTTATAAGTCATCTTCTACGACGATGGTACGTGTTGAGATTAACTGTTAGGTAACAATCTCATGATTCAAAAACCAAGGACGGCCAAAATTTAATTTTTCATCAACTATTTCAACTGAAAATGGTCAACGTTTTAATATACATGTATATTCTCCAACGCTAATAACAGAAAAATATTTTAATGAGTCATAAATTATGGTGGATGGGAACACCCCCTGGAGGATACAGTTATTGTATTTACGGGAATTAGCACTCACAAGGGGAGAATGTGCAGCACCAAGATAAAGGTTATGTAGAATTATTAGAGTTGAAAAAGATAAGTTGAAACATCGCTTGATACATCAACTTGATACAAGTTGATACATGACTTTAGTTGAAATAAAATACACTCTTTCTATACAATACGCTATTTCTTTTGTTACAAACTCCCATTTTTGGTTTACCGCCACCCTGCTTTTCAGCACCTGGAACTTTCTTCTTCAATTTTCATCTTCTTTCGATAAACTTCCTTCTCAACTTACGGCTTCTGTGTACCTTGTGCATAAATTCTGCATTCCTTAACTCTATATTATGTGATGCTTTTTTTCTTTTTGAAACAAGTTTGTTGAGGTTAGGGAGGCCTAAGCTTACCTAATTTAATCTGTGGCAGATAGGAATCACTGAATAAATTGCTCTAATTCATTCTAATTCTAATTCATTCATCATATAACATATCTAACTACAAAACAAGTATATTATATCCAATATTTTCTAAGTCATAACTTCTCATTGATCATGTAACTTTTTCATATAATATCAATTCTACATTTTTACCACCTTTATGTGGCATATTTACGAAGCTTTTTTCTCTAAAACAGACAATCGCTGCATGTTTTAATTATCTCTGTAATATTCGCAGAATATCTTCCATTTCTTTGTGTCAATGTCACGAGAGAACCATGACTCTACATCCTTTTAACATACTTTGCTTTTATTTCATTGAATTTCTGTTTTACAGCTTTTAACGCACGTGTCTCATATTAAAAAACGCGATGCATTACAGTATTCGTGGTGCTTAATGTCCGGTACGCATATTTTCGTAGTGTTACTGAATGCTGGCTTGTAGAGACACCGCTCTCCGAGTCGCCTTCTCACGTGTAGCTATCCGAAGTTTTCCATTTGTTGACATTAAAGCGTTATTGTTAACTCTGAGTTTAATAGCCCTGCTACAGACATGAGTAAGTAATCAGTGTAATCCTTGCTTCTTTCAGGCCCTAGGTTAAAATGATATGAATTTTCATCAGGAATCTCATGAGTGTTGCGCCCTCTTCATTTGGCAATTATTTCCCGTCCCTACTTTAATTTTGCCTACGAACGTTTTTTTAACCCAAACATTTTCGTCCGGGAGAGATAAATCATTCCTGTTGCAATTTTTTCCTCGAGTATTACATCTAAAATCAGCTCTTAACTGTTTTGTACAGGTATCTAAAAATTGATGCGCTGAAAGTTTCCGAAAAGATTAACGTTTTACAGTATATCTGTGGCGTACAACTAAAACAATAACTTTAGCTGTTTCTTTTCGCCGTAAAACATGATTTAAATCAAACCATCTTGTTTATAAGATTTATAATGCAATCATCTATGATTTTAAAACTGAATCCTTACCATGCATTCTTAGCTTCTTTTTACAGTTCTGTGCAAGGAGGTTTAAGAATGGAGGCGGCATCAGCGCTCTAAAGTGAAGCCAATTTTCGGTAGCTGTAGGGTATACGGGCACACACACGGATATGGGGCTCAGTGCGTGTCAGACACTCAGCGTGACAGGGCGCCGCTATCCACGCTGCGGTCAAGGACAAGTTTCCTCAATTTGAGTTTCTTTATCATTCAGCGAGGACGCAATTGAAATATATGACCAAGAAAAAAACGTATAGCACAGAGTAGCGCAAGTCTGCCATTTAACAGCGCGGTCTTCAGTCGCTGATGATTGAGGTGGTGCTACCCCTCCACTGCAACACCACCTCCACACAGGGACCTAATGCCGGGTGGGCGGGGCTTGGGACGGCAGAAGTGGCTTCACTCGCTTGACTGGCAAAAGATAGCGATGCCGGTTCCATGTATCCAACTTCCTTGGTTCTGTGTCCTCTTCTGTACCCCGTACAGTACAAATTTCTGATACTCGGTAATTTTGCAATCAAAGTACAAATATCTTCCATTCAGGTGCTAGTGTGCGTAGCTTTTAATTTCAGATTGAATACTGCACTACATTTCCAAACGACATCCCATCATATTTAAAAATTATCTTGTTTACCATAACCTCCTCCTCACAATCTTTTACGAATCTTAGGCCCGACACCAAATGCCCCTCGCTTCTAAAATATTTATATCCAAGGAGAATCTGATTCCCCAATCTTTGAACCTCTCTGTCAGGCTCTCATGATATATTGTTCCACTCACTGCTGCTTCCACTTCCCATAAATCTTGCGCCGGTCCTCGTTCTCTTTTCATTATGTTTTATTATTTTCCCCTCATGTTCTCACTAAATCCCCATCAGGTCACGCTTACCTTAGCTTTTGTGTACTGATGCACACCTGAATGCAACAGAATTACACTTAATAACAGTTATATTTTTGAGTTTTCGAGCGCTTACTTACTCTCATCCATATATTCATTATTTTTTCTTGAATACATCTCCTCATCATCACCATTTTCGATTGCATTTTCAACAAATAAGGCAATCTCAATTCCTGAAATTAGAAAACGTCTTGCAGCTTGCATTGCTTTTTATATATATCAATTGCATCAGAGAACACGAAACCCACAAATACTCACTCCGACACCACAGCCACTCATTCAAATCCATCCCTTCATCACACCACACTAACACCCTCCAAATCCCCAATACCTCGAGCTACATAACCTCTCTCGTGAATCTCTATAACCTCTGTCAGTCAATTCGAACCAGCTCTCCAAGTCCACATAGTCCCTTCAGGTTCCATTCATGGAGCTAGGCGCGATGGTCGGGCCAGAAGCGTCCAAGACTCTGTGCCATAATCGTTCAATCAGAAACTCCATTTGGCCAGTCCATCATGAACTGATAGCCGCTGTCAAACCAAAGCGTACTCGTTCGAATATTGAAAACCTGTAGACTGTCCTCTCGCTCTTTGTGTTATGATAAATGTGATCGTGAGTGAGTCTCCGTGTAGTTTTCGCGAGCTCTAACTCAGGCTTTTTCCAATGTCTTATGAAGGCTTGCATTTCACCGTATTTTTTCGGCGTAAAAATGGTGTGAACTCGTCCGAAAATAAAGAAGTTTTAGATTTGTTAGACCACAACGATATTCATGAGCCGTGGCTCACTTAAGATGTAAACAAACAAAACCACTATAGAATTGATCGATTCAACTCAACAATTATTTGCTCCACGAAAAACGCAAAACTCGCCATTACTTAAAAAACTTAAGAATAATTATCAAAATAACCAAATAAACTCACTCTCGCGAAAACACTTACCTCACCGGCTACGAGGAAGCTCGAGCTGGTCCATAATAAGGAATGTTTTATAAGTACCGCACGATGCCTCACGATGCTGATGCAGCACCTCGATATTTGCTTCTGGAAGAACATTGCCGGTGCTCTCTGTGACGGTCGTGGCTCATTTGTGTTATCGACAGCGCCCCTGAATTATTTTATAAGCTCTCCAATGAAGAAGGAATATCGGCAGAAAATCACTTGTATTGAATCTAAACAACAAATCCGTGTGGGGGTTCGTGTGTATCCGAACATTTCAAATGATTTAGTGCTCGATAGCGGTTCCATCTTCCATTAAACTCAATGGACGAAGTTTGTGGATATCTGTGGATAAACAAGCCATTTAAGACTTAGAATTACAGCGAGAGTATTGAATGAGTTCATTCAAAATAATGACAGCAGATACGATGTTCTCTTCAACTCACGTTAGCTTTTTTTTTTAAGTTTAATTTTTTGTCACTTCATTGTTCTCGACAGTAGCATTTCTATAGAACCCACTTTGGGTTAAAGAATTCAAATTTTCCCTATGTAATGTACAACAAAATATGTTATTTCAAAAATACAAACGTCTCCAAGTCGTCTCGTGTTCACTGTGTGAAGAGACACGCGTGGGACCGAACGAAAGGACTGACAATGCTTCTCTGTAGTAGACTTGCCGAAAATTGGCGCAGACGATATTTAAAGATGTATTACACTATAATAAATTATTTAAAGGAAGTTTCAGTTAATTAAATATTATTTTAAAATTATCTACTTCATAGAAATTATCCTTTCCTTCTGTTTATGCAGATACAAACTGAATTATTTAAATGAAGTACTTTTTTGAAACTCAAACAAAATAAAACTATGCGTATAAGAGTGAATTTCTCATTTCAGCTTAACAAAGAGCTTAATATTAGCTCTTCAGTAAAAAAAAACAGTGAGCACAAAATGGTCATAACATAAATTTCAAATATTTAGAGGAATGTTAATTTACTCTAAAAATAAGCTAACCCATCGATTTTCAAATACCAAATTTAAAAAAAGATACTTCGGGCTTTAATTCTGAAGTCTCTTCAGCTGATATAAATGCATATTGCACTCAGGAATGCGAAAGAAAATCGTTCGTGTCGAGCGTTTGGGTTGATATTGATGAGCTCATTATCATAACACTATCAAAACAGCCTATCAATCATAACAGCTCACTATCATTGCGCTATTAAAACAGCTCACTATCGTAACGCTATCATAATAGCTCACTATCACAACGCTATTAAAATAGTTCACTATCATAACGCTATCATAACAGCTCGCTATCACAACGCTATCGCAACATCCCTCTATCATAAAACCATCATATCGCCTCGCTATCATAACACTATCATAACAACTCTCTATAACAACGCTATTACAACAGCTCATTATCATAACCTCACAATCATATATTACACAGGACCACAATTTGTCGCCTAACTCTAAGAGCTATCGTCATACCCACGTTGAAATTTCATTTGAAGTTGATTTAATTAATTCTAACTGACCTATGTATGATTGTATAGCTTCGTATCTAAGGAGCCAACGTAGGCGGACAATCCTAGACAACTTTTAGACAGAACTCAACGTAAAGGCCGTTCGTATTCAGAAAATTATCGACTGCTTGTACCAAACACGCAGTTTAACTTCATAGTTCGATTTACGTTTGTGTGTTTCTTATGAGTGATCCCATTTAAGAATAATAAATGGCCCTTTGTAATTCGGTAGCAAAGTTCAACTAGGCATACACCAAAATTATCCTGCCGTTTGAACAGCTGTTTGACCTACATTTGAAAAATTAGACGTTTAAAATTTTGAAGCATCTTATTCCTCATGCAATAAAAATGAATATTATCTTTGCGTCATCTACATCAGCTAATCTCCAAAGAGCCTAATGCTAGTAAAGCTGTTAATTATTTTTTAAATGTCCAGCTTTCACAACATAAGATTTAATTGCATATTCCATTCTTTCCACATCAATTGGGTGAATGAGTAAACAGAATTTGAAGTTAGCCTCACGTATTATTTTGAAGTTACTTCAGAGTTGGATTCAATTCCAAAGTACGAATTTATTGTTCGAGACGATGACCATTAGACCAGAGGATCTGTTGGTGGGCTATAAGTGATCATGAAAGTCCTTATCGACTTCAACTTACTTCAAAAAACGCCTCACTTGCCATCGTGATGAAAGCCACAGCTCGTGTATGTTACGTCGCTTTTAACTCCTGTGTTGTTTGTGACTGCTACATGGCATGGAAGCAAGTCATCGTAATGTTGAACCCTGAAAAAAGTTAAAGGATCTGAAAGAAAGTCAGCAGAGGGTATGAGCAATACTTATTCATGGCAAATTGTATACGATATTTATTCCATAGACACAACTCATCGTAAAATTAATACTCGTGAAGTTGTAAAATGCCTTGCAATGTTTGAAAAGATATTGCAGTTGTAGGAAACATCTCATAACATGATAAAAATATCGCGTAGTATTAAAAAAATAGCTCTCTATCATGAAAAAACCCTCGTGATGTAGGCTAAAAGTTTTGTGGTATTATAAAAATGCCTCAAAGTGTTGGAAAAATACCACGTGGGAATAGAACTTCATTCGTTGGAAGCGCGGCAAAGCGTTTTATGGCGATGTAAGAGGATTTAGCTGCAGTACTAAAAGTTCCTCTGAAAAATACAGCAAATTTTCAGAGCAGGGGGCTTATTTTTTACCCGAATGAAGTGTATGGCTGGGGAAAAAGTACGACTAAGCCCACGCTGCTTCAATCTCCAGTTCCTGTAGATATGACTCCGAACTTCTTTGTGAGCTTTCCTCCTAGTATAAATTTGTAAATTTTCGTGCGTACCAGAAGCGAGGCGTTCATTTCCGTGAATACTTGCAATGCGTGAATCAACAAGAAGGTTTTTGCTAGCAGACGTCAATTTTTCCCGTTCCGACACCTGAACTGGCGAAAGACTTCGTTCATGCAACCCTTGGCCATGTAAAAATCTCTTTTGATATCGCTGCACCTTCAGATAGTGTAAGTAATTAAAAAATTGAAAGAAATATCAGCTACAGATATGCTGGAGAAGCACAATAAATATTTAGGATGCATTTCATAGTGTAACATGCTTTGGAAAAGCTCACATAGATCAGCAAAACAGCAGTCGTGGATCAGAGGCAGCTCCTCAGTTGCGTGTGCCACAACACTCGCGGCGCGAGTCAGGATGCCCGGAACGGCCTTCAGTTCTTTTAGTATCGAGCATGTGGGGTTTAGGTATTAGGATCACAGCATCAGAATTTGCAATTCACCCCAGGAAGACATAAAAATGCTCCAAAAGCATTCAAATCCCATGAGAAGTTTATTTCATGTACAACGAATACAACTTTTCGACCAATAGGTGATTTGCACCGAAACCCAGCAAACACAGAAGAAACCTTTCGATATTTTAGATCAAAATCATAATTTACGCGCCCTCAATAAAGACATAGGCTTCAATTCTTGAAATTTTAGAGCTCTTCGAACAGATAGCGAAAACGAACTATGCATTCATGCTGTAAAACATAAAGAAATGATAAATTTCACAGCTCACCCCGAGAAAACATCCCCTTTGGTACGCAGGCAGTTCATACCATTGACTTGGTGCGAAAGATGCTCACGCAGTCAGAATTTCTTGAGTTCATGAGAATTTATTGAAGTCATGAGAATTTCTTGAGTTCATGAGAATTTTTTGAGTTAATAAGAATTTTTTGAGTTCATGAGAATTAATTGAGTTCAGAAGAATTTATTGAGTTCATGAGAATTTATGGAGTTCATGAGAATTTATTAAGTTCATGAGAATTTCTTGAGTAACAATCAGAAGAAAAATTGAAAGCAAGGACTCGACGTCAGGGAGAGCCCGAACGAGATAATGAGTACGACACACCTGAGGAAATCTAAAAGCAAAAAAAAGCGAATACAAGAAGGACAAATATGTAGATGCAGTGCAGTTTGCGCCTGTGTTCGGTGAATATTGTTCTGGGTGTCACCACATTCAATAGGGACACGGCCTGTGTCACCACGGCCTGTGTGCCGTGGCGCGAGTGCTGTAGTGACAAACTTTAATAGAGCTGTGGCTGGAACAGAGCTGTGCCTGGAACAGAGCAGTGCCAGGAATGGAACTGTGCCTGGAACAGAGCAGTGCCTGGAACGAAGCAGTGCCAGGAATGGAACTGTGCCTGGAACAGAGCAGTGCCTGGAACGGAGCAGCGCCAGGAATAGAACTGTGTCTGGAACAGAGTTGTGTCTGGAACAGAGCAGTGCCTGGGACAAAGCTATGCCTGGAACAGAGCTGAGCCTGGAACGGAGCTGTGCCTGGAACAGAGTTGTGTCTGGAACAGAGCAGTGCCTGGAACGGAGCTGTGCCTGGAACAGAGCTGTATCTAGAACAGAGCTGTGCCTGAAACAGAGCAGTGCCTGGTACAGAGCTATGCCTGGAATAGAGCGATGCCTGGAACAGAGCAGTGCCTGGAACAGAGCTGTGCCTGGAACAGATCAGTGCCTGGAACAGAGCAGTGCCTGAAACAGAGCTCTGCCTGGAACAGAGATGTCTTTGGAACTGAGCGATGCCTGGAACAGAGCTGTGCTGTGAAGTGGCTTGCTACCTCGCTTCTCAATTGCCTGATGCTGCTCTCTATTGTCTGCACTGAGCATGCAGTGTCGAGCACATTATCTGCCTTTAGTGTTGAGAGAACTTGACTCCGAGACGTGAGGCATGATTCTGTCATGAACCAAATCATAGATAGCGCAGTTTAGCTACACAATTATGGTTGTGGAGTTAGGAGTGGCGTAAATTCACACTTGGTGATGGAACGAGGCGAGCCGTAAAAGACATAAACTTGTGTATGTTATCAGACACAGCCAAACACTGTGGGAACCCATCTAATCTCCGTAGGAGTGTGCAACGAGCTGTATAAAATGATTTAACGCTCCGAGGTGAGTATCAAAAATTGCGACATAAAGTACGTAAACGTCCATGTCAGAGATGTATTTACAATAAAATCGGGGTACATCATTTAGATGGAAAATTTCGTTGAAGGTTAATCTTTATGTAAAAATACTGCTTCAAATCAGATCGGATTTACATTGTTTTTTGGAGCCCCAGTGTAATTAATGGACGTATTCGGAAGTTTTTGAAATGCGTAAAGATAGTTCAATAAAACGAAAATAAATACATGAGTATAATAAAATGAACTGCTGTAAAGAAAAACACAGACCGTTGCAGCACTGCGGTCATCGTATGCAGCTGCCTCGTGTATTTCATTTTTTAAGGAGAAAATCTCAAATATTGATACAACCAGTACACGCATGTTTTCCTTTAGTATTTTTCATGTAACGAAACTTTGTTGAACTCTTAAATTGATCGAGAGAATCAGTATCTCCTTTTTCTCACTTTTCAGACATTTTCACACCATTTGTATTTATCTTCACAGTTATTTAAAATAAGCTTTCATTTTTTCGTTTAGAAATTACTTTTCTCACCGGTCATATCATAGAACAAAATCGTTGTGCGCCGTCATCGTACTCAACTTTAATTCACGGGAAATCCTTCAGCCAGAAATAACAAGTTTTTAACGCTCACGACTATGATTATTTAAGTTTTAAAGTTTATCATGAGGTAACTAATCAAATACCTAACAAAAATTGTTATTAAAGCACAGACGGAAAATTGAGAACCCACGACAGTATACCAATTCCCTTTCAGGTCACGGAGCTACAAAACTATAATACAGGGTGATATTTAACCATGGGGCTTTAAAGAATATTTAAAAACTCCTTAATTGATGTATAAATCTAAAAATTAAGTGTTTACGATATCCTGGGATATAATTTTTTTTCTGATTTCTTTTTGAATATGATATATTTCCTGCACCACTCTCCTGAGTGCAGACAAACATCGGCATGATTACGCAGGCGTTACGACGCTGGTGATATCAGATCCAATTCACTATATTTCTTCTTCGATGAGTACCTTGAGCTGGTGAAGATTTGTTGGTTTTTCACAGTAAACTCTTCCTTTAAGAGGGTATCCCCCTCCCCTTGGTTGGAGTAGGGCGTTGTTACGAAGATGAGTTGTTCTTCTGTCCAGCTTGTTATTTTTGGGGTAACGCTAAAATTGTATGCATTATTCACAGTGGGTTTCTTGGTTGCAAAAATATCTGATAAAATTATTATTTTTCAGAATTTCATAAATAATTTTTTTTTAAATGCATTCGATAATATAGGAGCAATTGAATATTTACAGGCCGAAATTTAAAACTCACTTTGTATAACCTTACTGGTATTTTGGAACTAGTTAAAATTATATTGATTTTCAACTAGAAATTTGCATATTTTCATCCATAAATAAGCATTATTGATCTGAAATTCTTTCACATTTTTGTAAATTATACGACCTCCGCTGAAAGCCCGTACAATTGACCGAGATTTCAGACTATAGAACAACGAGAAGAACGAAAAGCTTAAGTTCCTTGTAACTGTTTTGAGGCGCACTGGAATCTTTTTAGCCAATTCTATGCTTAAACAAAGCGAGATAACATTCCTTCCTCCTCACTTTACACAGATTTTATTTATTTTTCCTCCCCAGATTGACTTCATTTTTTCTTTAAAGAATGACTTCCAAATTAGAAAATTCTTTGGGTATAAAGACAGGCTGCCCTCTGAATTGCTTTCGAATATTGTCTATAAATTTGCGTGCGGAACTTGCCAGAGTTCTTATATCGGAAGCACTCAGAAACAGTCGAAGATCAGATTTTTTCAACACATAGGCCGTTCCTTCAGAGCAAACCGGCCTCTAACATCCTTGACGCATTCTCCTCCCAGACATCATTGTGAACAGACCAATCATTCGTTCTCAATAGATAATTTTGAAATCATAGGATCAGCTCAGGAGTCAGATATTAGAATTTTAGAATCCCTTTATATAACCAAACATAGACCGCAGCCCAACACCGATCAAATTGCCGTGCCCCTGTACACCCAATGATTTAGTTTAGTTTCCGTTTTTATATATTTTTTATCAAGGACCCATCTAATTTCCTATGAAGTTTTACAAGTTTTTTTTTCGAATACTTTGTAATTTTGATTGTTTAAATTTTTTGTCCTTTTGTTTCAGAAGCATTCACTGAAAATGAAAAGTCGAAACCGGCTGGTCTGAGTGCAAATAGATGATTTTTATTGTGACCCTTGTTTTTCTTTTTATACTAAAAATTAGGTTTCCTACAAATCGTCCAGTTTCTGATATTTTACGTCTTGTTTATTTTCTTATTACTTATTTGCTCTCTGGAATACTTTATAAAACGTAAAAAGTGCCTTATTAAAGAAGTAAGCTATACTTGAAGTACATCGTTATCCAGCGAAAATTTATCATTATATGAATAAAGGTCATTTTTAAAGGCGTACCTTAATGACCTTTAATGATAAACATGACCTTAATGACCTTTAACAAAGGCTTACCTTAATTTTACAGAAATTGAAATTAGAAGCAGTACTTCTTCCAAAACATACTTTCCTTTCATGAATATCCTTGAATTTACTCAGTTCGGGAGTGCTGAACCTCGCTCTTATTCTCTTGTTTCTAGCGAGCAACGAATTTCCGCAATTAGCCCACCTGCCATCAGCTGGGTTGACAATATGCACTTGCACTCGTAACTAGCACCAGAAACGTCATCTGAAAGGCCAATGCAACACGCAATATAATAGCATGCCCTATCAGCATCACACATTGCCATTCAACTCTACCCAATACCCTCCAATACTACATAACACCCTGCGACACTACCCAATATAACCCAGTGCACACAATATTACCCAAAAACATCCAATAATGCCTAAAATCCAACAGCTTCATTCTCCCTGCAACTGCGTTGATCCCTTCACCACCCAACGCATCACACTCTCAACAACCCGTCACCACCCAGCACATCACACTCCCAACCACCCAGTCACCACCCAGTGCTTCACCCTCTCAACAACCCAGTCACCACCCAGCACATCACACTTCCAGCCACCCAAGTCCCCACCTAACGCATCACACTCCAACAACACCAGTCACCACCTAACACATCACACTCCCAGTAACCCCAGTTGCCACTCATCACATCACTCTCAGTCACCTCTCAATATATCACACTTCCAACAGCCCCATTCACCACCCAGCACAGCACATCACACTCCCAGTAACCCCAGTTGCCACTCAGCACATCACTCTTAGTCACCTCTCAGCATATCACACTTCCAACAACCCCATTCACCACACAGCACCTCACACTCCTAGTAACCCCAGTTGCTACTCAGCACATCACTCTCAGTCACCTCTCAGCATATCATTTTTCCAACAGCCTCAAACACCACCCACTACAACCCACTGCCAGCAACCAAGTCACCACCCAGTACACCACACTGTCAGCAACCAGGTCATCACCCAACACACCACACTGCCAGCCACCAAGTCACCACCCAGCACACCACACTGCCAGCCACCAAGCCACCACCCAGCACACCACAATGCCAGCCACCAAGCCACCACCCAGCACACCACACTGCCAGCCACCAAGCCACCACCCAGCACACCACACTGCTAGCCACCAAGCCACCACCCAGCTCACCACACTGCCAGCAACCAAGTCACCACCCACAAAGCCCGCAAGCCCGTTGCATGTTTCGAGTTCTGACTCGGCCGAGCGACTCCGGTAGTCCAACTCTGCACATTTGCATGAAACAACGCTGGCCTCCGCTGAGCGTGGCCTAATGAAATCTATCAAGGCCCGTGTAACACAACACCACCAGTAAATTGCTTCGTTAGCTCTCTGTCTCTTTGTCCAGGTCTCCTGCTCTGCCCGTGTTTGCCGGAAACTTTCCTCTCAAGTGTCCGTTAATGCATCGCTCACCCGCGTAACATAAACCGTAACGACCTGCGGACAAAAAGAGGCGTGCCCTTGCAACCTCGGATGTATTTTCGCCTTCTCCATTAAATTGATGCGTAAGGTCTCTGTTTCTCTCCTTGTCGCTTGCAGGTCTCCTTGCTTCTGGCTAGCCGCCGTTGTGTTGGGGAAACGAAGGTTTAGCAGCATAGAGGAATCGTAGGATTAAATATAGAGGGCGATGGCCGTTAAGAAATACGTATGGCCACTTCTGCCTTCCTTGCTGTTTGGTCTGAGAAGTCGTTATAAATGTTTTATCATTTCCGAGCAAACGCCAGGGGAATTTTGCCCCGTTTCGCTGCTGCGATTACTGACCTCAGTTGAAATATTAACGTTGATTTTTTACCTTACACTTCCAATCGGTCGACTTTTAAGATACGTGCGATCTTTTCTATCGGTACGCGCATTACTCTTTTCATACCTCGAGTTTCTAGCTACTTATTAAATGTGTTTTATTGCAGTCAGGACTGGTATTAAAAATGTCTTGCATGAATTATTCAATTCAACTTATGTTCATTTTTGATGTAGATACATGCTGTGTCTGGCATAACGCAAAGTTCTTGCTTATGCAAAGGCACAAGATATTCTTGAATTAGCCGAGGTTAGCTCCAGGTGTTGAAAGGAGAAGACTTGTATTCATACAATGACTTCTGATTCAATCTCACTCCTAAGTTTAGAATATTAGCTTTTTCCAGAAGAATGCAATATCAAAGACCAGTTATGAAAAATATGAGTCTCCTTGAAGAAAAATAATTGAAAAGAGACGTACAAGACAATTAAATACGAAGAAACGGCAGTGCGCAGAAAAAAGGGCTGAAGAATAATTAGATATGAAAGGTCGCTGTTGTCTGACCCTTGCATGGTTATTAAAATATATTTCAACGCAGGGATCATTTGTGGGAGACAAGATTAGTATTTACAAACAGAATAAAACATATAATTTGAAGTCCGACCTTTTAAAAAATGGGAATTTTCCTTTGAACTACGTGCGCTGAATTTAACTTTTGCCAACTCCTCCAACATTTTCTTTCTTCAAAGGGCTTTAATTAAGAGATCATTAGTGTGTGTAAATTTGATTTGCTTTGTAATTCTTTCCCGTTTGAAATATGAAATGTGCGTTGAAACTTCGAAAGCTACTAACCTTTCCAGAAAATACATTCATCATCATCAGGCAATTAAAAAAATAAACTTCATTGCAGAAAACCAAATGGTAAACAACACGTATTAGGACAAAACTATAAATAATATTTCAGTGTTGTCTCAATTTTCGTAGGGGGAAAAGTTATAACAGAACAAAAAATTCAAAGTACTCAGTTTGAACACGCACGAACTTTCGTTCCTTCTAAAGTGCGTTTACCCATTTTTAGTAGACCTTGATGACTTAATAGAACTGATAAAAATTACATTCATCCAATAAACACACCGCTCAAATGTTTTCTTTATTTTTTTGCAGTTGATCGTTACGGCTCAACTGTGCCGATCGAAATTTCACTCTTGCCGCAGACTTGTAACTAAAAAGTTTCTATAACCTGTTTCTGAAAGCCATGAGGACTTAGGAGCGATTAATTCTTCCGACGAAGTAAAACACTTAAAGCTTCAAATTTATACTATTCATAAATTTTTACACTTACAAAAACGTCACACTATGTATGGAAAATGCTAGAAATGTTCACCGTCGTTTCACTCACTACAAACCTTAACAAAAGCGAATTTATACTAAGTGTTCAGTTACTCAGTGAAAGCAACCGGTGGCAGCGTGTGCAGGACTTGTAACGGGCGCAATTAACTAGGCAACTGCCTTCAAAGGTCGAGGCTCATTGCTGGATAATGACGGCAGTTCATTCCTTCGCTTTCCGTAATGAACACGTGCGCTCAAAGACGATAGTTTTAACTCAGTCGCCGGTACATGGAGCCTGAACACGTCCTTGTTCGAGTGCCTGGGGTAATAATCCGGAAGTAATTTCACGCACACATCGCTTCCATTTTCTAGTCGCTCATCAGGAATCACATCGTACGAGTGATAAATGAAAGCGATTTCTCACATGCCTGAGAGTATGATTGCAGGCTAATTTACGAATGTGTCTCCACAAGTTTGACGGTATTTCTGGTTGATTATTGTAAATGCACATACTTATTGTATTTTTACAAATGGATATTCAACAATGCCGGTAACGCATTTTTAACCGCAAAATTTAGCAGTGAAACCGCTCAGAATTCAGTGTTTTTTAAATGCAACACCAAGTTTTTTTCAGAAAGAACGCCAAATTTTTCAAGCAAAACTCTTGTTAGGTAAAAAGTTTGTCTCTTACACTTTGTTGTCACAAATTCAATTTTATAAAAAATTAAACCAAATTGTAAGGACGATCCAGTTAATGTTAGTTAATTTCAAAATTGTTCTTTATAATTAACTTTGAATTCAGTTGAATATCGATCTTCAGCTCAACCAAATGCGGTCAAGGCGTTAAAGATAGGGACTTCCTTGGTTACAGTGTCTTATTCTGTTACCATCAGGCATTTTTGCGATGCAACAACATTGCTTTTAATTTTAACTTCCCCTTATTTGACATCATCAGGGATGCAGTGCGCTAAAATATTCTGTCCTAAAACAAACGTACCTTCACTCTACCTGTGCTACTCATAAGGAGGAAGTTCTTCATAAAAAATGAAACCTGCAGGCGAGTTTTTGATTTTTTCTCTACTACTTTTGATCATGTACTCTAAAGTTCATTCCATTGTTTTGTTAATGAACCTAAGCCATTGAATTTTTTAAAACGGATTAAATCGTTCGATAAAAGCATTTTGACTGATGAAATATTAGTACATCAGTGCAAAAATTTGAAATATTGTGTTTCGAACGACACAAAGCAAAAAGTAAAATTTAATTACTGAACATGTAAGAATGAGTTTCTAGTCACAAATAACATTCATGCAGAGCCACGAAGCTCAGCGTCGCTTGGTAACATTTCCTCATTATCATCCCTATTTTCATCGTGTACCCATATATATTTTTAACTTTGCTGGACCCTGTGAGAGGTAATATGAGATATCTATTCAATATGGCTGGCATCGGTTACCTTGTTATTAATTATCGTTGGCAGACTTCGGTATTTTTTGCAATCGACGACCAGATGAGAAATTTTCCTAGAAACAGCGGTCGTTCTTGTCGATAATCTCAAAATCTGTCATGAACTAATCAAGAAGATTGAAAATTCTCGTTAATTGACGAGTAAAGTTCAACAGACATGATTTGTTCAGGCCCCATCCCAGTCTAACTTTTTCATCGCCTGCATGCATGTTTTTCGCTGCCTAAGCGATTTAATCACTTAAATCTTTGGGCGGCGAAAAACATGCATGCAGGCTACAAAAAAGTTAGACTGGGATGCCATCACACGTGGGCGGACATTACGCAAGACTGCGAGCCACTTCATTTTTCATTTTAGTTAAAGTTGATGAAAGATATGGTATATTCTTCGGGGACATCTTTGCTAGAATTTCACCTTATTGGTCGAACAAATTTGGTTTGCTTCACGATTGGTGAACAAATGTATTTACGACCACGTTTTAATTATAAAAAAGGAACTTCAGGATAAGAAACTAATTTTTAAAGTTTGAACATTAAATTTTTGCTGACCTAAACATTAGGGGACGAGTAACTTCCGCACTGTCTAGAAACGTGATCATCAAAAAAATGATGAATCATTTTTTTAAATAAGAAATAGTTTCATCTCTTTAACGTTAACCATTTAATTCATTCCATACGCGCATCAAATATTTGATTAAAATTTAACTATTGTCTTTGATTTTAATATTTCCATAATTTTCTGCCATAATTTAGCAGAAATTAAGCAGAACGTTCGCTGCTTTTCATTAAAAATTGCTACAGTGCGTTCGCTCAGAATGTCTCCGAGTTCATTAAAATCTCCACGGGAATTTCTGGCCAAGCATTTCCCGTCCTGACAATTACCGTACCAGTGTCTCCATTGTCCTCCAGCTTCATCACCAGACGTTAAAATTCTTTGTGTATATTTCCTGGAAAAATTTTCAATTCTGCTTCTGCCACTTCTTTTTGCGCTGCTTCTTTGCGATTTCTTAGTATCGTTTCTTAAAATTTATTTGTTTAGTCTTGAAATTAATTTGATTTGTCTTTTAAACTCCGTTATAAGACTACCTCAGTTTTTCTACGTAAAGAAAACCACTTTTACCTCAATCAGTATTTCCCACAAAATAAAATCATTCCTAATCTCAGAAAGTTTTTTTCACTTTAGCGACTGACCCTCAGGCTCATCGTTCGAAATACAAAGTCGTAACTGAGCTGAAACTTTTCTTTCATATGAGAAGCCAAAAACTCTAACGAATGAAGCGTATTATTGGCAAACATTAAAATTTTGCGGCGTATTCAAACACTACAAAAGCAGTTAATTAAAACTTTAAGAGTAAGCTGAAAACACAAAAACATAAGTCACGTTGAACTTAGTGTGCAAAGAGATGTTTTACGCAGTTTGGAGCATACTATAGAGCGGCTTTACGTGACAGGTTCATATTCCTCACGGTGGAGAGCCTTCTGTCCCATGCTGACGTGATCATAATCATCTTGCTGACGCTGCACTCTTTTAGGGACCCTAAAATGATGTCAGGAACTCCTCCTTCATCATGGGAAATTATTTCCCATAGAAAGAGTTCTGGTCTGTTCTGGTCAAATTTTCTGGTCTGTAGATATGTAAAAGTCTATAACTTGAAATATATCAGTGAATTATCGATAATTGCACATGGAGCGATTCATAAAATTATTTTAATTACCATTAATCAAAATTTTTACTTTTTTTCTAAACTTCAACGCTCGCATGACGTCAAACGCTTGCTTTGTAAGTGACATGAAAAATGAAGTTTTTTAGAAACATAGATCAAATGAATAGAACAGGGCATGGATATCCCTAAAAAAATTAATGAGCAAAATTTTACTACACGGAAAAAAATTCAATTTAATTAAACATTAATAACAGTCAATAGCATTGCCTTTATCTCCTTGAACTTTGCGCCACTGATTTTCTAAGTAAATGATGAGGATTTAAGCAAGTTTCATCGTGGTATTTTTCTTAGCCTCATTGTTTACTCGCGCCAATTCCTGAGTAGTTTTTGAAGTGAGGTTAATTATTCAAGCTTTCAATTCTGGCATCAGATTTTGAATACATTTTAACCAAATTACCTAAAAAAGCCACGGCAGAACTGCAATTTGGTGTCCCTGAAGCCATTTAGCTACTGATTTAAGTCTATGTTTGTAGTCGTAATTTTGTTGAAAAGTAAATCGCCCGCCCAGCCTGGGATTTTGCGCCGAAGGCCGAAGGTTTTAAGTTAACTCATTTCCCTTTCTAGTTTTGTCCTTTTTTTAGTGAAATAATTATTCTCCACTATAAATCGCATGAACCAAAGCAATCTCGAAAATATTGCGAACATGCTACATGATTAAGTTCTTGCTCATTTTTTTTTGTGAAAGAGCCTCACTTGCCTAATTCTTTATATTTGCACGCTATGAACACCTAAGTTTGAAATTTTTGCATTATATTTTCATTGTATTAGTTTTCAAAAACATTAATCTTAAAAATATTTTCGGAAAAATACAAGCAAACATAAAATGACGTAGGTTTGTAATAGACAGTTTTCGAGGCAAATTTCAGCTCAAATTCCAAATTTCCGTTCGAATTTTAAATTTCAATTCAAATTTCAGTTCAAATTTTAAATTTCAGTTCAAATTTCAGTTCAAATTTCAGTTCAAATTTTAAATTTCAGTTCAAATTTCAGTTCAAATTTCAGTTCAAATTCTCTGTTTCAGTTCAAACTTCAAATTTCAGTTCTAATGTCAAATTTCTGCTCAAATTTCATATATCACTTCAAATTTCGCTTCAAACTCTAAATTTCCTTTCAAAATTCTAAATTTCGTTCAAATTTCATTAATCAATTCAAATTTCAAATGTCAGTTCAAATTTTGAATTTCAGTTCATATCTCGAATTTCATTTCATACATCGAATTACAGTTTATTTATCCAATTTCAGTAGAAATTTATATATGAATTTACGTTTAAATTTTACAGTTCAGTTTGAAATTTTTTAAATATTTAAAATATTTGAAATATCAATTCGGGTTTGAAATATTAGTTTAAATTTTAAGTTTCAGTTGAGGTCGTCGCTATTTGAATATTGTATTGCGCTCGTAAGTATTGCGCCGCGATGCACACATAATTTTTTGGCGATCGTCTACATAACTCGCATAATTTTCTTCGTTGCAATATCTCAATGAACACCCACATACATCTTCAGGAATGCTCTGTACGCAGAGTAAAAGTGTACATTCTTTAAAAAAATAAACAATTTTCATTATTGCTCGGTCAATTTTATTTTATCGTTTTTGCAAAATTCTCTTATCAATTTCAAGGAGAAATTTAGGCTAAATTTTCCTAAGTATTTATTGATGAGTAAAATAAATACTATGAATAAACAATCCTATTCTAGCTCACGGTATGAGTAAAGCAATGAATTGTTTCTATGATGATGCGAGTGAGAATGATTTCGTATCTATTTGTATTTTAAAAATTCTCACCCTTATTTCACGTAACGTTAAAAAAAATTATCCCTCAACAACCAATAACTAATAATTCATTCTAAAATTACCTTAAATGCATCGAAATAGATCTATTTAGCATTGTATTATCTGATGCCTATTGTCAACCGATCCGTCCCTAAAAATATTGTTATTCAATGGACGCTAATTAGGATTTGCCCTAATTAGCAAAATGCGAGCATTTTTAGGCCAGAATTAAACGAGGCACAGCCCTGGGGCTCATTTTTCTTCATTTTCTATGCATTGGTTGAATCTCAGTCAGAGTCTGAAACGCGTTTCAACAGAAATTTTCGTCAGTAAATGATACTCCTCATTTTGATGCATATAGGTCAATTGTGGTCATGGAGGCGGTTCAAAAATTTTAATATTCCGATTCCGCTCATCCGAAAAAATGCTTGCCACCACACGCTATATTTTTCTATAACTCATCTCCTTTCTATAATTCTTTTTATCTCCTTATACGATATCTTCCAGAATTCAATAAGCCTTTTCACAGAGGTAACTTTGTTACAGCAGGTCAAAAAATTCCAAGAATATAATTCGCAGTTCCCTAAATTGCATCGGAATATGGCCTAACGAGGGGCATTGAGACACCATTGAGAAAGGATAGGTGTGGCATTGTGTGTACAAATTGTATGTGTGAATTCCATTTTCAACCTTGACTGATCGCTTAACCAATTTTTTGAAAATTGAAAGAGCAATGTAAGTTTGGTGGAAGTAAAATGGACAGAAGGTGTTACGAATTATAAGGCATTGAGTTGGAACGAACTAGAAGAAAAATCCAATCAAACGTTTGCTGCAAAATAAAATTTGGTTTTGTAAATTTCACCAACTACAATAAAGCTAATATTCATCCCAAGATCCAATCTAAACAGTCCAATAACTCTAAAATTCTTATTCTTCTAGATACTTAAAAACACCGACCCATTCGGTACGCGTACACTGAGAGAAATTTTGACACACCTAGGTGTGTCAAACGGTTATTCAGAAATATTTTGATAAACATTGAAGTATTTCTTTTGACCACATATTAAAGCGGTTGAGAGACTTGAAACACTTATTCACGTTTCAAATGGCTCAATATTTTTGTAGAAAACCAAACTGTATTTAAATTTTGTGATTGGAGTACAATTCAACCCCAAAAAACTTTACATCTTCGCTAATTTTTCTTCTAATTCTTGGACATTGTCTGTATATCAACGTAATTAGTTGCTGGTCTAAGAAAGTGAAATATTTATGAGAAATAAAATCGACTTTCGTTAAGTGTGTCATGTTTGGCACACTTATGTGTGTCGTATAAGCCCATGACTCACAAAAGTGTGTCAAAATACATAGGCTAATCGAGTATTGTGTTGACACACTTTTGTGTGCCGGTTTTGCGACAACTTGACACACAAAAGTGTGCCGCTTTTGCGACAAAATTTTTCTCAGTGTAGACACTGTCAGGAGTGAAGGGAAGGTTTATTCTCTGGATGATTAAAATATGCTTCATTCATTTACTATACTCAGAAATATTAGAAATATTGTTGTACTCAGATTTTCTGCAGGATGGGCGGGTCACAAGAGAACATTTGCCCCTGTTGTAAAGACTTGTGCTTGTGAAGTATAATAGAGGATCGAAATGAAACCGAACGAAAAAATGAATGAAAATCAAATGATGAGAAAAATCCGTCAAACTGTGACTAAAAGAAAATAATTCCGGGCATATCAAGTCTACAAAGTGAGGCCCTAAAAGTGTGTATGATAATGTAAGCAAAATCAAGTTTTGAAAAGCAGAAAGGATGATTAGGAACAAGTACCGGGAAGTAGACTATGCATTCAAATTCAAAATTCGAAAAGTAATAGAATCGAAATACAGGGCATATAACGGCCGAGAAAAGGTTTCTTAATTTTGACTCAGACCCATTTCAAAAGAAAATAAAGAAGGAATCTCGAATTAACCATCAATAAATTCAATTTACTTCTCGAGGAGATTGAAAAGAACCCGGATTTTATTCTGTATCTGGAAGCACCTGAAATTGTCCAGAATAGACAAATTCACTATACAATTCTACTGCTGAAATATGAAACGCTTTCAGCCTGTGATTGAAGAAAATTAAGTTTATCGTCTATTTATATTGAAGCATCGGCAATCATTTGATTGATTGATCCAGGAATTCCTTTTAAAGCATCACATGTATTTTCAAAATGGTGAAGTTTTTTACTTTGCTTTTGAGAACTGCATGCATCAACACTAAAAAAAATAGCCTTGAGAACACCTGAGTCATATTTTGACCTCTTTTCCCAATTTCACACGCTAGTGGAGAATGAGTTTTTTGTGGACGTGCTGCGAAGAGTACCATAGCTGTTTCCTACATAAAATACTGTAGCTTAAAGAAGCTAGTATTTCAAAAATTATCATATTCATTTGAATAACTGGAATTATACTTCAAATATGTTAGTTGTACTTGAGTTAAAATGAGTTATCGTATAATTAAAATAGCACTCTAATATTAAATTGAGCAACAACGTCTATTTCAGTTCTCTTGCCGTACCAAAAAGGAAAAAATGCATCTTTTCACATATAATAAAAACAAATGTTTTAATAAATAAACAATAAGTTTCAGTAGCTACGCGCATGAAGCCTGAAATACCAGCTTTTGCAGGGGGATATAAATTTGGTGCTTGCCTTCATAAATTGAAAATTAACAAATTTCGATCAAAATAAAACGAAATTAAAACCTCAAATAGAACATGGTAAAAGTTTCTAGAATCAAATATTCCCGCTCAAATTCGGGAATAAAAAATTATTCCATAAACTCAATGTTTCCACGTAAATTCGGATAATAAAAATTGTTACTCCACATCGAATATTTCCATAAAAATCAGGACAACAAAAAACTTATTTTCCAAATCAAATTTTCCCATCTAAATTAGGACAATACAAACTGCTACTCCAAATCGGATATTCCCGTACAAATTACGGCAATAAAAACTGTTTTTCCAAATCAAACATACCCGTAAAAATTACGACAATAAAAACCGCATCTATTCCAAAAAAGACAATCTCGACGCCCGACGCTCAGTGCGTTGAAGAACCCCAGATCCGGACGCGGACATTTGGCCGGGACCTGCACGACAATTTGGCACCATTGCGAGACCGTTGGGAGCTCGGCGGGTCACCGCCGTGTGAGCACGCAAAAATAATAATGCATCCCCCGGGGCACGGCCGGATACAAGATCCCTTTGATTCAGTTTTCGTGTTCAGAGTTTTTCCGCTTTTTGAACAGCGACTGCTACGACCTGCTCGTATTCGGAAACTGCGTTCCGTGGGAGGACGGAAAGATGAACTTTTATTTACCGATGGAAATTTGTAATTTTTCAAACGGCTCGATAATTCTGACAGGCATTCAGAAGCGTATGATATTTGGCCCCATAGTGGGTCGCTAATTGTTAGCACCCTACTGATGGAGACCGCCATATTATGGGAATAATGTAAGATAATACGGTGCTAATACGAGACGATACGGCAATATGCAAGTGAGAAATATAGTATAAATGTCATCAAAATGAATAAATTGCAACACAATGACACAATACGAAAGTGAAATACAGAGTGGGCCAAATGTAACAGACCCTTTCAATTTGCTAATAAATGGAAAACTAACTAGAAAACTAGGAAGTTGAAAACTTGATTTATTTGAAATCATGATATTTTTATGGTTTATTCCTGTATCCTATTTACTCAACCATCATATAAATCACAGTACTTTAACCTCATTTCACACCTTAAATTTTTTATCATTTGATTTCACGATTTGGTAACATCCCTTGCCATCCTCGTTCACCAAAATTGTCCACATGCGACTTCTTCTTGTGGGGCTACTTTAAGTCACAAGTTTATGTAACAAATCAGAATATTTTTCATGAACTAAAAAACAACATTTACGATGGAATAGCTCAACTCTCGCTTATACACTAAGGAGCGTTATGAAAACGACAAAAAAAAAGAGCTCTAATTTGTCCGAACAGCCTTGACAGTAATTTAAACGACATTATATTTTAAAATAGTGTCGATAAACCATAAAAATATAATTCTTTCAAGTAAAAACAAATTTTAACATCCTAGCAATTAAAGTTTTCTTTTTATTAAGAAATTAAGAGGGTCAGTAACTTCTGGCTCACCCTGGCTATCAAAACGACATCAAAATGGCTACACAGAAGTAAAATTTGGTGATGCATTCACTTAAACAAACGTACCATTTTGTAGAGCTGGTATATTGACATATTCTAATGATAAATTTTCATCAGAGTGAAAAACATGTTGCTTCCTTAGAATATGAAATTCAATTTTATTGAAAAAGAAATACGTACACTTACATACAACTATTATGATGATAACAGTATTAATGCATAATATATCACAGTAACATATAAATAAATGATCAACGGCTCGCAAACATCGGATGAGTAAAAAATAAATTATTACGCAAAAGAATTTCCTGTTTAAATAATTTATGTCTCGATATGCAACCTCCACTCATTCCTAACTGCTTGAAAATTTTACAATTTGTTGTACTTTTTGAAGAAAATGATATTTGTATGAACGAATCATAATGCATGGACACTCTAAAAAAATTAGTGAGATTTGTGGACCATTCCACGTGACATGGGAGACTGCTCTGCAACACCGGTGAGCCATAATACAGATAGGACAAAAAATACACAATATCCCTAGCCACTGCTGAAATTTCATTCCATTTCATACCAACATTACACGACTTTTGACGTATATGCGTGTTTTTGGACTGCAGTCTAATGTAATTCCTATAATTACTGTTATGTTAAATGACAGCTGCCTAATTGTGCTACAGGTGTACCCCCGGCACCAAATAAAAATATATTTTTGAGTTAAAACAATATATTACGGGTGAAAACTGTTCTTTAAACAGGATCAATGGCCATCTTCTTCCGATTCTTTTATATTTGTTTTCCGACCAAATCGGTAGGAATTTAAACGTACATAAAGAAATCATATTTCTGACAAAAAAGAGGTCAACAAGCATTGCACATTGTTCAAGTAGTATCATATCGAGAAGCAGACCAAACACGCAGCTATGAAAGCAAGCGACAAATTTTGCACAATTCTGAACAGACTTAAATCAGAACATAATTCTGAAATTGTCATACATGAGTTACATGTATACCCGCGTCACCAGAAATGACTACTACTGCTCTGTCTCTTTAGGTCTCATTTATTCGAACGCAACGTTAACCATTTGATCACGATGGCTAAAATTGAACATATAATGATTACTTTCGCTACTCGAAAACCTGAAGGTGAGTGTTGAATCTATTTGTGATACAGGCTTCACTATGTCTCCAATTTTTATCATAATAATCCTACATATAAAAAATAATTTTTTACTTCGAACAAATAGCAATTTAGAGCAAAAAGTTACTTTAATTTTGAGAGCCTTTATGTTTTGTTAACAAACAATGTTTTCCATTGTGTGGTGCTCAGAAGACAGTCAAGCTACTCCTTACAGACGTAAATATTTTCAGTGTGTTTTTACATGGTGCCACAAATTCACAGATTTCAAACATTGATGCCACTCATTCTCATATTTCTATGTCTTGTACTGTTAATTTCTGAATTTCTAATGTTCATAGAGAGGACGAAGAGACTAACAAGTAAACAGCGAATATTGTCATTTTATTGCATTTTTATGACAAAAATTTTAAACTGGAAAATTTGTCCTTCATAAAAAATATTTGAATCACACAGAAATATTCTCATTGAATGACGCTGTTTTCTATTTACCACAAAAAACACTAAAATGAAAAAGGTTTTCTCAAGTACACTGGCCTTCATACAGCTATGTGGGTGATTAAAACTCAGATATCCTCTCGCTTAGCCTAGAAATACATACACAAATTTAGTAACCTAAGAAGTATGAGTGAAATTCCTCAGAAAATAATTCCCGTGCATTTATTTCAAAAACAAGTTCACAACCGCGTCTGGAGGGAAAGGAAAGACCAATCTAAAGCCCTCGAGGCCCTTGAATACTACCCAGCAGCCTTATTGGCTCTCCAAAAGCCAATAAAAAGACGCCACCTCCCTCGACCCCGCTAATTGCTCCTCTCTAAACACAAGCAACTACAACAACAAATACAGCACAGTTTTGTTGCTCAACGTGCGATTTTTCAACCAAAAGTTGCTCTTGACCGAAGGCTGTTGAACGGTAGGGTTGAAAATGTATACCCAACATCGTTTCCTATTTGAATGTGTTGCACTTTACTCATAGGTGTTAAAGACGATCAGAAAATAAATAAGACGACTCAAGCTGTAAATCGTAATTACATAGCATCAATTGAAAAAACAACGTTCAGACATGAGTTCATCACATTATAGTTAATTCCCTGAAATCTGAAAAAAAACATTGTACTTTACAATCTAGAAAGTAAAACCCTAGTTACTGAATGAAACTTGAACAAAAAACACTCATACCTATTAGCATGAAATCGTAAAAGAAGCAGCACTTTGGTAATAATTCAGAAGTGACCTGCACTTAAAGATAAATATAAACTTCAAACTGTAGATATCGGATGCATTTGACGTTAAAACCCTCTTTATATTCCTAATTGTAAATTGAAAACTACATTTCACTGCATGCAATCATATCGTAGACTGAGAAGGACCTGTGCGCAAAGAGCCTGTCCTGAAACTTCGACCTACTTACTCTGCCACTTTTATTTTGAAGGCACATTATCTCACGGTACAGGATCATTTTCTGAAATGCAAAGTATTTGAAATGACCATTTTCTTTCGACTCTTCTATATATGTTTTACTATAACATAATTAGATGTTGAAACGAAAAAAATGAAATCGTAATTCAGACAAAAATGAAGTTTAAAGGCATAGCAGATTAAAAATTAACTAATCTAAAATACAGAGTATTTCAGGTGAGTGAGTGCAAATAAATAAAAAGTCAATGAGAGAAATGAATGAATTTTGTGCAATTCAGCGTAAATTTACCTATGTGCGTAAATTTAAAAATGATAATTCAGATCCTCTGCAAGTTGGGTACACTGCTGGGCATCCCTTAGGCTGAGTTATTTATGAAACCGGTAATTAACATTTTAAGTTCGTTGCTAACACAAAACGCAATAGAGCATTCGAAATGTTTGCAAGAAAAACCCAGCATATACAGCAAAATCCCTTCAGTATCCTAGGCAGACAGCTTACAATGTTTGTAACCGTTTTCATGTATCTTATCAAGATTCCTGGGCCACCAACAAGCCAAGACACAAGCCACCCCAAAAAATTTAGATATCTCTCTTTCTAGCCATCTCAAAAAAATAGCCTCAGCCAATCAACTGTGTCATCATTCACACTGGCTAAGAAAAGGCTCGTCAGCATCACGACAATTTAAATAGCAAGTGAAGACCTCGGCTTAACCTTTCGTACACAAGGTAGGACGCATCTCCTAATTAAAAAGAGAAAGAATGTCAAATGGAGAGGTGCAAGAAAACTTTGAGCTGGTTAAAATCCAACGGATCGACCATTAAGTTCTTCTATGCTTAAAAAAATTTAGCTATTGATGGGGCTTGGAACAGACGTAGCGATTGCTGGATTGCCTTATCTAGCACTGACGTTCAACTCACGAAGACCACGACAAAAACTAGCCAGCGTAATTACCCTCTGCATGATTTCTTACGAGGGTGACATCTTCACCCACTTGTTCGACTGCTGCGAAAAATTGAAAACTGTATCTTAATGCCACGTCTCGAAAAAAAACAGGAATCGATACATTGATGAAAGCTAAAGCTTCGATTAATACTTCCATGTTCTAATAGAACTTGGCTACCCCCTACATGGCAAACAAAAGTATGGACTTGCTCGAGATATCGTGTATGTTATTCAGGAAAGAAAAGACTTTTGGCCTTCCAAATTACCTGACCTGAACTCGTTGTATTATTATGTTTGGTCGCAAATTAAGGCAAAAGCCTGTGCTACACCGTGCAACATCGTTACAGCCCTTGAAATAGCCATGAAGTCGTTAGAAATCGCAAAAGTTATCTGCGGTGTGTCAAGCTCGCGAAAGCGTGTTAAAGCCGTCATCATGGCTAAAGGCGGCCACACCGATTGAAACGTTTGTTCTCCTAGATTGCCAAATAAATAGTCAAAATTTCAAAGCATTATGTAACTTTCCTACGAATTAGTTTATTTATTAGGTCTTGGGCACAAAAAAATGAAATTGTGTGGGTTCATCTTTACATTGGTTTTTCAAGTGTCGCATAACAAACGCTAGGACGCCAAGACAGTTACTTCTAATCGAGCTAGTATCTATTTCTAATACCTGTGTAAAGAAGAGAATTGTGGATAACTTTTTTCCTTTTCCAACGGGATGAAACACCGGGCTCGCTTGGCGCAATCTCACACTCTCCGGCCTACCACATGAAGAGAGAGTGCGCTGAACCACACTGTGATGTCCAAGTATTCGTGCGTAATCGCTGAGGCTAGAAAAGTTACTGAAATCTATACGAATGGGCCACTCAACGTAGGCAAGAATGTTTTAATCAATTCTGAATATCGCAGCTTTCATAATAACAGAATAAAATTGGTTAGTGTTTTTTAGTTGAAAAGCGTGTCGTTTCTTTGATAGACAAACAATTGGGCATTTTTTTCATTCAAGATTCCCTTTTCAATTAGTCAGTACTGCACAAAGAGGCAATTAATTTATATTGCTCAAACAAACTGCACCCGTTAAACAAACAGAGGAGAGTGATTTTTAATTTCATCAAATGCTCTGTCAGGTAACTATCAATATATGCACGTTAAAACGTACGGCTGAAAACTAACTAAAAAGTGGATATTGCCGGCCTGAAAACTGTGCAGAATAAACCTTTAGCGTTATACTTTGTGGCTACTTTCAAACGCAGAATTCATTCACGTAGAAAAATGTTGAATTTGGAATCCAATAAAGTTTTTGGATCTCGTTTATCTTGCGAGGAAATAAATCAATGTCAATTAAAGCGGCCCATAGACGATCAATTTTATTGTCAATATAATTGTCAATAATGAATATTGACAATTTAATTGATCATCCGTGGGCTTGATTGAGGACTGTCAAATAATTGACTTGGTAGGCAAAAAAAATTTCATCAATACATTGAGTCAACGATATTGACAATTAAATTGATCGTCTATCGCTTTACTGGTCCTTAAAAGGTAACTTATTGTACTTGAGCATTGAATTTCTACCATGCATGATTTTAACCTTGCTTGGCTAGCTAATTAATCTTCTTTTTAGTTCTTCTTCCATGAGACAGAAAGCCGATTTTAAAGGCCGCTTCTGTGTAAAACTATAGACCAGTACGCTAAATTGGTGTCATTGACGACGTTCAGTTCCATGCGACAAAAGAAACTAAAAATTACAAACTTCAAAATCAACAGTCTTATAATCGTCGTTTCCCTGAAAAAGATAACGCCAATTGAATTTTTTTCTGCTACGTAAGAGAAATGTTCTAAATTTGAAAAAAAAAATCAGCGCCAAGATCCGGACTGATGCAAAAATGATTAAACATTTCTACTTGGAGGCGTCGTGCGGACCTCTCAGGCTCCTGGTCCCCAGTCCTGAAGTCGAACTGACAGGGAAACATGGCGCCCTTGATTGCGTTCCCTTCCAGATTGCCAAGACTGCCTGCAGCACGCTTAGTGCTTGTTTTGCAGTCTCGTTCCCTTCCAGATTGCCACGACTGCCTGCAGCACGCTTAGTGCTTGTTTTGCAGTCGCGTTCCCTTCCAGATTGCCAAGACTGCCTGCAGCACGCTTAGTGCTTGTTTTGCAGTCGCGTTCCCTTCCAGATTGCCAAGACTGCCTGCAGCACGCTTAGTGCTTGTTTTGCAGTCGCGTTCCCTTCCAGATTGCCACGACTGCCTGCAGCACGCTTAGTGCTTGTTTTGCAGTCGCGTTCCCTTCCAGATTGCCAAGACTGCCTGCAGCACGCTTAGTGCTTGTTTTGCAGTCGCGTTCCCTTCCAGATTGCCACGACTGCCTGCAGCACGCTTAGTGCTTGTTTTGCAGTCGCGTTCCCTTCCAGATTGCCACGACTGCCTGCAGCACGCTTAGTGCTTGTTTTGCAGTCGCGTTCCCTTCCAGATTGCCAAGACTGCCTGCAGCACGCTTAGTGCTTGTTTTGCAGTCGCGTGCCCATCCAGATTGCCAAGATTCCTTGCAGCACGCTTAGTGCTTGTTTTGCAGTTGCTTTCTTTCCCAGGAGTACTTGTAGAATGCTTAGAACTCATTTCGCAGTTTAATTTTTTCTAGTACTGCCAAAATGAGGTTGAATTAGCAGAAAAAGAGAAATATTTATTCACAAAAAACAACACTCGGAAGTTGAGACGCTTGTGATATCCCCGGAAGCCTCCTGAAGGCTCATTAAAAGCAGCCGCGTCGACCAATGAAGACTCTCTTCAACACCCGCAAATTAACAAATGCGTCATTATTGGCGCCGCAGCAATCTTAAGAAGAACGTAAACTCGCTTGTGATGTTTCTTGATGATGCAATTTAGAACTTACAGCATCAGAGACGAAATTAACACGCTGACTGCGATGAGTTAAGCTGAAGTTCAGTATTCAATTCAAATTTAAATTCAAAATTTGTTAGCAGTTTCACAAATACCAAACATTTACTGGGTCGATTAAATATCATTCATTTTAAAAGATTATTTTTTCAAACGACTCATCGATGGGATCGCTTCGCAGCAGGAAGAACTCAAGTACGACATACCAATGGGTTCAACTTGTTAGGCGCAAAATCTGTCATTGCATAACGCTTTTAACTGTAATTAAACTGGTTTGTACGTAGGCAACATAATCTGAGCGCTGAAAGACATTCATTTTTTCTTTGGTGTTTAAGAGAATCTCCTTTCTATAAGCTAGAGAATTGACCAAAACATTCATTTCTGCGGTTGTATTCGCAGGTATTTAATCGAATTTGAGATTTTTGTAGTAATAGAATTAGGTCATTGAGTCCCACATTTGCAAGTTTTTGATGAACGAATTTGTCATCCAATGGAGATATATTTTTCTAATTGGAGCAGGATAGTTCAAAACAATAACTGCATCAACAGAGCTGAAATCGTCTAAGATTGGTTCTCGTACATGAAGAATTATTTCATCTCGCCAATCGGCCAACACACTTTCATAATCTATATTCCATTGAGAATTAACGAGATTGGGTTTGGGGGAACATTTATGCCTCAGGCAACTTTCTTCGACAGTAAACATTGTAGAAGATAAATAGCTCCAGTCGATGTCATAAGGGGAGTGGGACAATTGTGAAACCAATGCAAGAAGAATGCAAGCAGCTACTCAATCAAAAGGTGAGCTTATTGACTTTCGATAAGAACTTTAACACATTTCCAGCGAAGTGACCCACCGGTGGTCACTTAGATGATTTTCATAGTGCTGCTGACCCACCTGCAGTCACTGACTGACTTTTTATTAATACTTAATGAAAGCCAAATGAAGGCCCGATCCAGTTAATGTTTGCTATTTTCAAAGTTGATTACAACAATTGACTTCAAAATTTGAATTGAATATTTAACTTCAGTTGAACCCATCGCAGTTAACGTGTTAAACCCTGACACTTTTCAGTCATTTAGTGTACAATGGCCAACAATCATGATGCATTTCCATCTCTTTTGTATGGGCCACAGGATATATTTATTTTAAGAAGGATTTATTTTTTCATTTATGAATTTTATCGCCGTAATGAACAGGTTTTTGTCAAAAATTAATAGTGCATTGTAGATCTCGAAGAATTATCTTGAACTACCTATCTATTGTTGTTGAGACGATGTTTATTGTCAGCAAGTTCGTTCTTAACAGCGTTATTTTTTTCCGGATCATCCTCCGACTCTCCTAATCTCGCTCATTTGTGTTTTAAGAGGAAGTTTGTTTACTGTATCAGGTAACCGAACGTCAGCATGAGGTCTACGGATTCAACCAAAACACGACAAAGCTTCAAAATTTTACAGACCCGTGATCGATCTGAATCCATCCGAAAGTGTTACAATCAGCCTAATTTTCGGGAGTGAGCACAATTGTACTATGTTGAAAACAGCCAGAGCTAACGAAGAGGTGTTAGCGTTTACACGTTTCTGATACCTTGCCACATAGTAAAATGAGCGATATTTTTAATTTACAGGTTGTTTTCTTCGACACTAAAATTTTGAATTTGAGTGAAAGTGCTCCGAAAGAAAAAGTTACGGGCTTCCCACAAGTCGAACATTATTTGAATGTGACGTACTTGTTAAGGGGAAAAATTGGAAAATGTAATTGTTTTATGAATATTGAATTGATGTTATGAACAGTCTGAATGGATTTTCACGTGAGAAGGTATCCTCGTTGGTCCATATTTATTTTCAATACAATTCATCTACTTTCCATGTATATGTAATGAATCTCTAGGACCTTCCACTTCAGTTCTTGGAAGGTCCCAGAAATTCAATTTGGCCTGAAACCAAGCAAAATTTTAAAATAATAAAAATTAATAATAATTGAATTAGGTTAACCTAACCTTAACATCAAATAGAAACCAAAAATTAAAAGTGGCGACAGATAACCTACAAGCACTATTTTTTCTATTAGCTTTGCGCAGAGGGCCACAAATGTTATCGTTTCAATTTTATGTGATCCTTTATATGGAGTTAGCGCAATTCTGATGCTTTCGACATCTTTTTTGGGTCAGCTCCAAGCAACTTCATATTTATTTCATTTATCATTACTTAATTAAAGAGCGAAGTCTTTGCTCTCTTTTTTTTATTTATAAATCAGATCAATTTGAATGAATTCTGAAATGTAGGCAGAGAAGAGAAGAAATAAAAACTTTAAAAAAACTGTAAAATCACACTAATTGGGCAGGTAGCCGCTCAGAGCTGATACGCCTTTTTTTCCTTAATAAATATGTTAACGCTGCAGGGCATTGTATCGCTGTGAGTGTAATGTTGTATTGCATTTTGTTAGGTCGACCTTTTTCTTTGAATCGCCACACAAATAGTGTTAAAATTCTTCAGCCATACACCTTCAATCTTTTCTAGCAACGCACTTCTCAAAAAAATTTGTTAACTCTTTATTTGGCAAATGACGTTTCTAAGTTCATATTTCTAACTTGTACGTGAACTCTGTTGAAAGTATCTATTAGCCTTTTGCTCGACAACTTATTTCCAGGGAAAATGCTCTTTTGCTTAACTTCGGCTGCTAATTCCTCTAGAAAATTATCCGACGAATTCAAACTTATCGCTGCTCTCGGCTGCTTTGGAAAATTACATCAAACTAAATACTGCTCTGGATTAGTACGCTTGCTTAGCAGAAACTCTCAGAGGTTCTGCAGCGCAAGAAAATTTACCTGGTCCAACTATAATATAAAGTAACTTTGAGTCTAGCTCAAGTTTGAAGGCCTATAAATTTCCACAACAAGGGTTTAATTTACAGCGAGAGCAGTAAAGAAGGCGTGAGCGAAGGCTAACGGCTCAATAATTGACCTCCTCCTGAAAAATTCGGTCCAGAATAAACTCGAGCGAAGTTAGAATTCTTTCATTGGAGCAAGACCAGCCCTGGATGCCGAGATTTGGGGTCCGGGTTATCAATCATGTTCCGACGAAGCGGACGTACACAACTATGAACGTCTGCCTCATCACCTCCGTTCGCTGCTGATTCTCAGGATTCCAGGCAAAAAGATTGAAGCCGCGAGTGAAGTGATTTTCTCTTGAGGTTTTCCAAAGGTCAGTAGTCTAAAAGCGTTTTGGTTCGTGTGTCTACCCTAAGCCTAGTGGTACGTTCTTCTTATATCAAGGAGAGAAATTAGTTGTTACGGCTGTATGATACTGGAAGTGTCAACGAAAAATGCTAAATCATAAGGCCACAAGTCTGTGAAGTGTCTGTCTTCGAGCGGTAAAATGAATGTACTGGAGCTGGCACGGGGAGATCGACGACAATGAATGTAATTTTTATTTCTCCTGTGCCCTTGTACCTGCGCTTGATTGGCTCTTGAGTCAATCACACACATTCGGCCAACCATTCTCGAATTTTTACGACAATAATGGTCTCAGGCCGTTCCTGTCATCTTAGCAGATTTTATTCCATTCTGAAGTACGCCATCGTTTGTGAAGATCTCTTGATTGGCTTAATGCAAGCTACCTTCATTCTTGTGATGGCACATGTTCAACGTAAACTTGCTACTTTTAAAAACATGATATTGAGAACGATGTCGAGTATTTTGTTTTATCAGGGTGTTTTTCTATTAGATACGTAAAAAATGTTCATAGAATTTATCAAAATTGACTTAAATCATTGGGATTACAGGAATTTGCGGGTGTGATTATTTTATAGGGCTTATTATCACGAGTATTTTTTTGTAATACTCGGATGAGCGATGCAATGTTTTCAGTACATATTTTCAACATACGAGTCATTTTTAAAATTTATGGTAAATTCTTCCAGCTTCAAACTATGAAATCGTTAGTTTTTCCCTTTTTTAATTCAGATTGTGCAAGAGCCCTCTTGCAGGAGCAACAAAAGTGACATATTTTCCTCTTTTTCCAGCATAATTCTTCAACCTAAAACAGTCCTTTTACCCCATGCTAGGCAACAGCAAACCAAAAAACTATTCCTCTTTTCTCAGTCAGAACCAATACGTAAATTCGACCCCTTAACTTATTTTTCGCGTGCGCCCTAAAAATACCAAAAAATCCGTGGCAGACGACTACTCCGTGAGCTAATTAAAAGTAGACACTAATTCGGAACTGGTCTCTGCGCCGAGCATAATTTCTGCTAATGGGAGCGTTGCGCACGCACAGCACAGCGCTACAACAGCCCCCGCTGCTAATACAAAGCAACTCTAATAGACATGCTACTCTCTCTGCAAATATTTACGGATAACGGGGCTCTTATCTGAGTAATAGCCGTGCTTCTCGTGCGACCAAAACACATAAAAAGTAAGATATAACTTGAGCTTCCTAGCACAGATTTTCAAGGATTGGAACTGAACAACTTTCAGGCATGAATTTTCCATGTGTTAAAATCAAAACGCTTTTTTTGTTTTAATTAGCTTGTTTTGGAAATAATCTGAAAATGTTGTCATGAATTGATAAGTATCCCCTTGCATTCTGTGTTAGCGCTTCTACAAGTTAGTAACTGCTTTCATTATAAACACACGAATGAAAATTTTCGAAAATCTCCAGACAGAGTTTGCCTTTGGATGTGCGCAGGCTTCCCGATTTGACTGCAATAGTTGGGAACCTCGAAAATATCAAACGATGTCTATGGATGCTTTCTCTGATAATAAAAGAGAAGCAATCACAGAGACTTTCGTAGTTTCATTTCATATCTAATGCTTAGATTAAGCCACAGCTGTGATCCTCAGCTTCGGTCTCTATCTTCACAAATCAGACGTATTTCGATAGATGTAAATTCATCATGTCACCGTTTCTGATTCGTTGAAGCCTTTAGATAATCGCGCGTCTCTAGAAGTGTGACTTATTTGCATTCTGTTTATGCTCGGCTGATTTCACGAGTCTTGCTCAACATGTGATCAAATGCTTAAACTGCACTAGATACGAGCGTGATTAGTTGATTGGATGAATCCATGAAACTTTTCGACACTTCTCATAGGTCACCGTCACTGCAGCTGCGGTCGTTACCACCATCACCAACCACAGTTATCGAATCTCGCATTGTTAACATCGTACATGACCAACATTTATATTCAAACGCTTCTATTAATATACGCTAAACAATAAATGGGAATTCTTATTCGGACGAGTAATTTTGTCCAGCACTTTCGTTTCATGAGAAACGGTCATTCGTGAGACGAAGGAAATGATGCCCTGACGTGGCGTAGGCACTTCCCTAGAGGAGCCCTCCTGTATGGACCGACGTGTGTGACTGAAAGTCTCTGCAGCAATTATTGACTGCTGCATCGTAAGCCTCTCGCTCAACCATCCGATATTGGGAGGCGAATAGTGGCCTGTCTAGATGGTCTCATTATGTTCGGTAGTCTTATACAGTAGAATGGCTTACAGGAACAGATTGTTTGCCCCTATGGTACAGTAAAAACGTCTTAGGAAAACTTGTAAATTTATCAAAGTTGCTTGCTTGAAGACTGATTTGAGTTGCTATAAACATTTTCACTTAGTTTGCGCTATGTTCACTAATGCTGTTCGGAAAATTTCGTATTACTTTATCTAGAAGTTTTAATGACATTTTGATATTCACATCATTTTCCGCCACATTTGAAATTTCTAATGACTTGGATGAACAGTTTTTTTTGTATCGGCCAGACCATAACTGTGATGAAGCATGTAATCATCTCTGTATTGACTTTATTCTCATTTTCCTCAAAAATTTTGCCATCACACGAAGTAATAGTACAAAGAAGTCACACGAAGTAATGAGTAATACTGATACAACGAACACGTGCTTGAGCAAGCGATGAAAAGTAGGAGTAACTCAGCAAGGTTGATCTATAACTCTATGATGTCACACATGGCTGACACTGATTTTGCAACCAATTAATAATGCGATGTTACACATAGTTGACACTGAGATGATAAGCATAACTAACACTGAGATGTCACACATGACTGGTAACGAGGTGTTACACATGACTGGCTGACTAACACCTTGTTGCCTGTCATGTGTAACACATGACTGACACTGAGAGGTTATACATGACTGATACTGTGATTTCACACATGAATAACACTAAGATGTTACACATGACTCGCACTGTGATAGTACTCGTGACTAACACTGAGATATGTTACACATGACTGGCACTAAGTTGAAATACTTGACTAACACTGCGACGCTACACATGACTGACACTGTGATATCAATTCCACAACATACTAAATACTATCCAATTGCACCACGCTGGGCATACTGACGGTCTCTTCAGTTTTTGAAACACGATTAGCAAATTGTATGCGCTCTCGCTGCCGGTTCTTCTGTAGCGCTCCCTTTTTTGAGGCAGGTCGTTGGTGCTGCCAAAGAACGTTCATTTTTTTGAGCAGGAATAGAGTCCCAATTTGTAGCCTTTCATGTCCGAAGAAACTCCTGCGACCAAGATTGCCTTCGGAAGACTAATTGCCATGACCCGAGGTAAGGGTGACTGGCGCTATCCGTGTCTTATTTTCCTTTCATGTCTTCAAAATAGAATTTTTTGAGTTTACCTTGTGTTTTTTTCCGAAACTTTTTCATACTTCACAAGGGAGACGCATTTTTGCATTTGTTCTAGAGACACTGAAAGTCATTTCGCGTCGGCGAAACGTGCGTAATTTTTGCCGCAAAATTTCAGGGTTTCTTTGTTTTCATTTTTTCACGGTCTAAAATACCGTAGAATGTTGTTTGATTGCGATTCTTTTTGCAAGCGGATGGATGTTTTTTCCACCACGTTATAAAAAAAGTTGATTTTTTAATGTATCCTTTGTTCGTTGTCATGTTTAAGACATTTAAGCGAGCAAACCTTTTTTGTGTACTTGTTTGCACGCTTTCTAAAATTTGTATGATTGTTATCTAAAACATGAAAATATAGCGAAGCTGTTTAGTTTTTTATTCATCTGATGAAAATTTCATCGGTTTTCTGAAGCTGAAAGATGAAAATTTAAAGTCCATGAAAATTTTTCAGCCGTTCTATGTATACTCAAATTTCGGGTAGAAACAACACTGTGTTGCAATGAAGTAAATATCAAGTAATGAAGTAAATATCAAGTTTATGAGAAATAATTTTAATTTTTTTTTTCTTTTGACTCCCATTCAAATGCAATTTTCCTAACACCATATTGGATCACAGCCAGGGATAAAAATGAGCTACTAGTCAACTTTTAAAGAACTAATCTTCATATGCGACAGAAAGAGGTTAAAATTTTGCACACCTGCAAATTAAAGTTAATGATGGATATTTTGACTGATGCATGAATACTCATGTTAGATTCGTACCTCAAAGTCACTCTTTCCATTGTTGACTGTTAACAATAAACTTATCATAAAAGTTCGTAAACGATCTGAGAGATCTGGGACTAGTGGGTAGAACACTGGAGTTACTTTGGGCACATGAACTAGCATGCCAAGGACGTTCTTTTCGTATAAGTAGATTCAGGACGCTGGAGTAGCTATTGACTTACGCTCCGTCAGGTTTTAGATTTTTCACAGACACGAAATTTTATAAACATGAACTAACCAAGGATTCTAAATTAACCTTTCGAACACCCTCTTACAAACGTTAAATTGTCAATACTACCCGTGAATATTCCTATTCTGACAGGCTTGCACTCCATTTCATCAGGAGCAAATCATTACTCACAAAGAAGCTCTTCGTCACAATAAAAATCAGCACTGTACCGTAACATAATCGATATAGGATCAACAGAGTGACACGGCAGAGACTGTGCAACAACATAGACATGATCGCTTTTCCTGTAAGTTTTTGTACCGAGGCTGCGCGGACCATTGCAGTAACTCGTGTGTGGAACTCTACTGAGCAAGACCTTTGTGCATTGAACTGTACTGGCCTGTAATCGCTATTGTTAGTTTACTGTGGCAGAAAAGGCAAAAATGCACCTGTAGTTTTTACTGCCCTAAACCACGATCGAATGGCTTAATTAAGCTAAAAACTTTGACGCTCAATTCAAGTGAGAAATTATGAGCGACATCGTCGGTAATTTTAGGCGCACCTCATATATTTTCACCTATTATGGTCGTCTTCCGCAACATATTTTCCAAAGGCTTTTTTCGCTCACATCGATCTCTTTGGCGCAGGCCCGTTGTGTTATAATGGATTTGATTAAGTCCACGAATGTCTCTATATCAGTGGAGACGTGTACGGCACGCACTTGTGCTGACGCGCCTTATGTTACATGAGGCAATGAGGCAAAGCGAACATATTGAGAAGATGAAAAATCGACAAATAAAAGGAATATTTATATATTATAGACAACTCATTACGAAGTGAAAATTTCGCGTATGCAATACGAAACCATTCTGACTCACGATACCGGAGTAAATTTCTACCTGATACCCGTCTTAAGCTCGACAAACTGCTTTGAGCTGCAGCGAATTATTGGATTCTCGATTTTTAACTCGGTCCAACTTTAAACATCGTTCCCAACACATCAGAAGTTCATATTGCCACTACTGAAGCTCAGTCCTTCTATCAGTCTGTGAATGGCTTCATTGACTGAAATACGCAGCCATTTTGCCCAATTTCGCCGTGACGCGAGAATGTGTCCCCTCGAGCGACAGTCCCTCAAGCAATCACAAGAGGAGGACGTTTACGAGAAAGAAGCTAACAAGACCCCGTCAAACTCCGAGTCGTTGCTCACATTCTCGGCTGGTCGAATATCGAACATTTGATCTACGAGGCCTTCATGATAACCTGCTCAAAGATTGGACTCTGGTTAAGAAAGGAGGTTTTTTTTCTAATCAAACATGATGGTACATATCATCTTGTACATTGGTTTTTCAAATGTTTTTTAACTAACACTAGGATGAACTGAATGTTCCCTCTCGTCGATATCATTGAAACTTCATAAAAACACTTAACAAAAACACAATTGAAATATATCATTAACTGGAGAGTGCATGAATATTTCGTATACTAAAAGCCATTGAATGGACATTTTGTACACCACATAAAACTTTCTCATTCTATGAGAAAATTCATTTTTCTGATCCTTTTTTTCAAGCGCAAATCAAATTTTCTGGAAACTAAATCCTACAATTCATTTTCGCGTCTCTATATTTCCTAATTTGTTGAATCTAGAAACACAAGCAGTGGGTGGCAGGGAATTACTTCGAGGAGTGGGAACAGTAGCTCGAGTTCTCTAAAGTTTTCATTGTTAGTTTGATCTTTGACATTTCTGTCGTGCTGACGCCCGTCATCCTTGTTTATTTGAAAAGATATACATTAAAGTTCAAATTTTGTTCCTGCTGTGATGCGGAACAAATGAAAGACACTAGAGCGTGAGTTGAAATAGTTTCAGTGGAATTAAATCAATTTAGTTTCCTCTCCTTTATTATCCTTAATATTTAATTTGTAGACTCCTATGAACTTGACCTTTTCTCCTTTCTCAACGAATCACTTAAAGATTAATCACCAAATTTGTGTTTCCAGAGTTGATTTTTTAGCATAAAGTAATATCTTATTATATTAGTTTTCAGTTTTCAAGAAATTTTGAGAGGCTTTGTGTCGAGTTAAGAATTACAACACCACAACACTTTAAATGAGAATACCCTTTAATAAATGTGAATTCATTTTGCGAATAATGTGATAAATAAATAAAATAAAATAAATGATAAATAAAATAAAAGTGAATACCCTTTAAACTTCATTTTATATTTCTAGAGAATTTTTTGCAATAAATCTATGCTCAAAACGTTTGAACAAAATAACTTTATGATTTATTTTCGCTTTTTTTTCCTCATCAGTTTGTTGCTCTTGCGAGAAATACGTTATCATATTCTTGTTAATTATGGCGAAGAGGCTTATAAACTTTATCGCATATATGAAAGCATAGCTCATAAGTTCTCGATGGCTAAACTGGATTATGAGTTTTTATATGTGCGCAAAGTGTAAAAATCATGCAGATATTTTTTCGTTTCAAAATTGTTGAGCTGTCTTTGCAAGATAGAAACTTTCAGAAGTTTTGGGAAAAGAATCTTTTCACAAACTAATTAACTAAAAAAAGCAGAGAATATTCTCTCTAACTACCTACCTCCCAGAATATTGCAATAATATTAAGCTGTTTTTTACCTGGGTGACTAGTACTCTTATTTATTGTGTGGTTCATGAACAGCTGTAAATATTCGTTGCTGAAACATTTGACTCAAGATTCGGAACCTTAGTTGTGCGGAATCTTATTCCTATTTGCCCCGGTAAATGTTGTGAATTTTTACTCGCCTTCAAGCTTCTTTTTTATCAACCGGTCGATCGAACTAATTTCTATAGGTATGTTTTCTTGCCATGAAAATTATCATTAATTTTAAATAAATAATTATCAAATGAGCTATAGTCTACTTTTTCATTGGTTTTATGATTTGACGGTATTGAAGATTTCCTTGATCCATTTTTAATCATGATATTAGTTCTGATCTCAAACAACTGGCATCTAATCTAGATATCATTGCAAGTAAACCAGATAAAGGCAAAGCAGTCGTCTTCTTGGACAAAAAAATTTCATCAAGAAAACGCAAATTATTTTTCCGTTTGCCCCAATTTTACTACATCCCATTAATTATAAATTATACAAATTTCTTTAAAGGTTGAAAACTTGGAATAGCTTTTGGTTGAACTTGAGAAACATCTCGTGTTCCCTGGGACTGCCCTGGTCTTCGATACGGTTTACCTAAGATCTTAAAGCAAAGTTCTCAATATCTTTTCCATTTCGGCAAATTCTCGCAGCATGGAGTTGTGAAACCTATCTCACACCAAACTACTTAGTCAAGCCTCTTAATCCACAGAATGTAATGGATTCACTGTTTCGCTGTTTCTAACTTTTTCAAGTTCGCTGAATGTATGACTGCTCATGATAATTCTGATAGTTGCCAAATAGTTTCTTCATAGGTCGAAAATCTGTTCATTTGTATTCTAGTAGCAGAAGCCATTGAAATTTACCTAAATATTTTACTCTCTTGGGTAAATTTTCCAATTAAAGGTTTATGTAAGAAATGTTTTAAAATCACTCCTGAGACTCGCGGTGTAAAATTAATTTTTTGGGTTCAAGTAAATGCATTTGCGAAGAAATTAAAGGTCTAGCAATGGGCTTACGTATTAGTTTTATATTCTCGAATGTTTCTATGCACTTTTGGAAAAACGTCTAGCTGTAAAATTTTACCCTGAGCTTTCGTCCTAATTTCTACAAGCGCTTCGTTGACAACATCTTCGTTCCTTTAAGCTCAAACGCACCATAAGTTTTTTCCTTTAATATTTGCCTGCCCTGTGCCCAAATAATAAATTCATCTGTGAATAGGAACAGAGCAATCAATTAAATTTTTCCGGCGTAAGTGAACCGGTTGTGTAATAAATTTGATACCGTTGTTCACAGGAAACAAGTTTCCTCCGGTCTAGAGTTTATTTCTCTCAGGTTCTGTTCGGTACAGCAAAAAATTAATAGCTTGCCTATATTTATTTCCCGTCCTTATAGAGTAGGTTTCCAGTGTTACCATCTCTCAAATGAATTTATGTACTTAAACCCTTTTTACGGTAATAAGTTTTCCTGATAAATTGATTTCTCGGCCAATCGGTAAATTTCTATGAGATATTTATTCCCCTCCCTCAGTTCATGATAGGAATATATCTATTATGTTTCCACACTTTTATCGTCAGTCTGAAAAATGAACGCCAAATCTCATCTCTTAATTTTTTCAGATGATTATCTACGAAATGTCTCGGTTAATGCAAGCACATTGAGCTAATTTTTTCTTTTCAAACACTTTCTTCAGAAAACCATGTGACCATCAGTAGTTTGTAATTTCAGTTGCGCGGAAACACGTCACGATATGTCGGTTCAACCTAAACAGCATTGTTCATACGAGTAGCCGAGAATGCTGGACGGCGTTATAGAACGGTCAGAATAATAAGTTCTTCGTCTCACTCTAGTTAATATTGACAATCAAGTTATCATCAATTGCCGAATTTTATTTTTAGATTCCTACCCAGATGAATTTGAAGTCCGTATTTTAGAATTCGCGCCAATCCATAAAATGAAACCTTACTTCACTGACATGTAAACTCATATCCGTTCAGAAATGTTACCCGTTAACTTATACATTTCAAAAGATTTTTATATATTTCATTTTTTCACACGTTGTTATTTATTTCATTTTTATTTTCCTCCCTTGTTGTTTCCATTTTGAATTTGTACACTCATATGAGCTTAACCCTTCCTCCCTTCTTCAGAAACTGCTTAACTACTAAGTCCAACATCCGTGTTTCCAGAGCTGCTTCCGCTACGTTAACGATATGTTGTTAAGGGCGTCCTCTCTAATTCTTAAAAAAAATTGCCGTTATCTTGATTGAAGAATTGCCGGGTAAACTTTATGTGTGAATCACTGTTAAATATCATTTCATGCTTGAGTAGAATTCGTTGAAAATGAGCCCGGGAATGAAATATTCGAACTTAATAATTTTAGATTTCTTTCTACGATTTCATTCCACGTTAATTTTCAGTGTGAGCAAGTTACATTTAATCCGATTGTACAGAGTTATGAGCGCAAAGTTATACTGCACTGTTATGTATTTTGAATGAAGAAAGCATTCGTTACTTCTAAAATATACTACTTTTAATTTTACAGTCGTTAAAGTAATGTCAGTTCAAGTACTTTTATTCCTCCTTGTGCACTTTTATCGGAACATACCTACCAAAATAACATTTTTCAAAGTTATCTGTTAGATTCGTTAGAGCCGAAAACTGTTTCCATTCTCAAAAATTAAGTAGAAAAATTGAAGAAAACCTTCGGTCGCAGTTCTGAGAAAATCTCATAAATCTCGTAGCATCTGTTTGGGTTCTCCCCAGCAGCCTCGAGTGTTTTAGCAAACGAGAGCAATTGTCAGATGAGCGCCCAAACATCGTCAATTCTGAGCAAACATTAGAAATAGAGAAGAGATTTTCTGTAGCACCCACCGGGCCTATCCATCAGAGTCAGCAATTTCATCCCGAACGCTGAAGAAAAAAAATGCGAAAGTTACACAAGACATCTGAAGAGCATCAGCGTCAGGGAAAAGACTGGTATATGTGATACGTGGGATACCGGAACCTCGATAAAAACACGAAAGGCCGTTGATTAATCTATGTTTGATGATCCGTGTTATTTTGGGAAGTTTTACGAGACAGATAAAATATTATTTTTGGAAAATAGGTCACTCGAGGCAAGTGTAGCTCAATTGAGTTCTTCATGGTCGATTCCTTTAGGTCTAATTGATAGTTCTGCTTAGACTCTTACGACCTTTTCAATGAAATGAAATAAATTCTTTACGTCAGCACATTTTACACATTAGGAACTGCTGTTAAGTGAGCCATGAACCGCCTAGCGACACCGTCGCCGATATTGACGAAACTCATCGTAAAAAGACGTAATATCGGTCGTGAAATTTGAGTTGTTTCTTCAGTTTGCTATTTTTATTTTAGATTCATTGCTAGAGACCTCCTGAAAAATACATATTAGTGTTCAGATTTTCTATTTAAATACATTCATAGTTGAGATCAGCGAAAAAGTTAAAAGTTCAAATTGACGCTACAAACTTTTTTAGAATGTTTGATCAAAAAATGCGTAGTAAGGAATAAAATTTAGGCGACAAAATCTAGACCAAAAAATAAAAAATTGACAACTACAAAACTGACCAAACTAAAACTACCTTCTAAAATTTAAATGCAAATAAAAAATACTTAAGAGAAATGAGCACATCGTACCGCTCTTGAGCAACCTCATATTAAGAAAGTGAAAGTAAGGCTTCTCTCGTAAAGTTCTTTCGAAATATTTTCCCTTACAATGCTTGAAAATCTTTCATAAAACTCAAGTTTTCATTCCAATTAATGCCTGAATTTTTTGAATGAACTGAGCAGTCCCAGTTCTTGCTTGGGACAAAACGAGAGACAGTGAAAATGAAGAGTCCCACCACCGCACAAAAACTTTACAGCTCCGACAGGGGGCGCAGGCTGGAGTGGTCAGAATCCCTTACTCGTAAACGGAGAGCAATGAGCAGGAATATACACCACTCATGGTAGAACGCATTATCAATAAGTCCTTCTTTGCGAAAAGGTAAAACCGAATCTGTATTAGTTTAAATAGATGTGATCATAACACTTTAAAATGAGTACAAATACTTGAAGTGCCTCTTGTTTTCGGACCATGGACGGGTATGATTTAACGATGGAATGAAATATTTATTTCAAAAAGAAGGGTCGGACGCTTTTTTTGCATGGCAATCATACACTTCATTTTTAGTTCTTCTTGAGTCCCAATAAGATATGAATCAAATGAGAGCAAACTTAGAAAACACCAATTTCTGAAATTTTTCATTATTTTACTAAATGATTTCCATATGAATAAAGCATGAAGCGATTAATCTTACTTTGGAAACTACTTAGTCAATATTTTCTTTCTCTGCGTCTCTTTTCAGTATTAATAATACTAAATAAAATGTCTGGATTGTATTACAAGTGACAAGACTGTAGTACATTCATCAATTCAACATAATAACTGTATATTCAAGCTGCTTAAATTTTATTTTATTCCACTGAAATGTTTGTTTATTTTCCAGATGTGAAGGATTAACATAGGGAAAATTGAAAATGTAGTGAGGGATGCTTGTATTCTCAGTTGTTTGGATTAAGCTGAAAAGCTATTTGAGGTATTTTTATGTTTACAATTTTATTCATATGATTAATGCTTCATTTATTTCTTCGAATTTCAAAGAGTTTTTTTACAGTCTGATGTGACCACTGGAGTACACTAGCCATGTTATATTTAGACGGCTGGTTCTCTTTATAAGCCCTTAGCGTCAAAAATTCCTATCAAAAATCACAAGAATAAACAGCAGGACACTTGAATTTGTCTTCAATATACCTTTACGTAACAAAAGCTTTTAGCCAATAGTCACTTTGATCGCGGCAAGTCACGTAAATATTTGCCAACGCTCGTCAGAAGGCAATTGCATCGCAAATCGATGCAGCTGATGGCAAAATTCAATACCATTATGCTTTGCAGCGTTATTTGCTTCCCGGTCGACAGAGCTGAAGGAAAATTCCACATACGCGCTTATTTACTTTTGAAAATTGAACATGTGCTTCACCGAAAATTTACTGCATGTTAATGGTTCTAAATTGCATTGTCGCTACTAGTCTGTTTTACATTCGTGATCCGTTTGTGTTTTTTGACATTCTATGGCTTGCATCTGCTTATTAATGCATAATTTGCTTATAAAATAATTGTGCCTTTTTTCTGTAACTTTGGTATTAGAATTATTTAAATGGTAGTTTCCCACAAATTTACCGGATATTGCATATACTGTGGTAAACTGTTGTTGGTATGATACCTAGAGTTAAGTTTGTCATGAATTACTTAAAATTCGTATATTCAACACAACATAGTGCCTCCTGTACCCATCAAGAACCACCTGTGCCGAAATCTGAGGGTGTTTAAGAAATACTTTGAGGGAGAAATCAGTGAACTAAATGAGAAATGGGCACAAAAGTATTGACGGCATCTTTGCGTTCTTCTCTTTATGCAGTATCAGCTGAAGCGTTTCACGGGTCCGTCCAAGAAGAATGGCAGTCTTGGTCTCAAAGTTAGGTGCAATCGTCCCAAGAAGAACTTTGGCCATTCAAGCACCACTCAGCCCTCGCTAAGTTCTGAAAAGAAGCATCCGAAAAGGCACATTTTCTACAAAAGAACTTTTTCCTGAGTCCGAGTCGAGTGGCATTTCAGAAAATTGAATACCCTAAATTTCCGTGCCTTCATTGTAAGAGTCCATTTGACCTATAATCATCCCGTAAAATTTATATATAGAGACCCTTTAGAGCATCCCCTAGGAAAGAAATCTCCAAGAATTGAATATTCCTAACGAATGGTAAGGAAAGTCCACGGGTTTTACTACGAATATTTAATTTACTTTGCACTCTGTCTTCAGATGCCCCATCTTGGGAAAAATTGAATACAATAAATGATTTATGGCAATTTTATGTTGTTTAGATTTTTATCCATAAAATTAAAGCTTTATTTGATATTGTATTAAAGTCAAGGAAAAATGAATTCAAGCATTTTCACTTTTTTAATACTAATTTTGATCATGATGGATTATCACGAATATAATCACAAAATGGACGTTCAACTTAGAGCAATATTATGTCCATGTTTAAATAAAATAAATCATAATAGGATAGCTGATTTTCATCAACAATTGTGATGTAATTAAATCATTAAATTAACATTGACAGCAAATTTTTATATTTTAACAAATGTCATACATCCCCCATATTACTTACGATTTAAATATTCCAATAGGAAGTCAAACTCTCCCGAATTTAATTTAGGAATTTCAAGATGAAAAACAACATTTTCCCTTCTCTTCATTGTTCGCTCCCAAGATGTTTTTATGAACTTCATTCGCGAGTGTGCGAGTGCATGGTAACACGGCATCTTGTAACACGGTTATGGACCTAGACCGCACGCCACTTCTTCTCTTGTATCGGCACTTGTGTTTGACTTAGATTGTGGGGCTTCTGCACTATGGATTTATGAATTTCACTTAAGCCTATACCCCACAAATGATATCCTCAGTTAAGTCTCCGATAAAATAAACTTGTGAAATTATAAATAAAATTGTAAACTAGTACTATATTATAAACTCGTGCGATATATTAAACTGTGGAATTACAGTTCCGTTTTTCACCTTTTGTTTTAAGCTACAAGATTGTTGAGCAAAATTGTATTACGTTCAAACGAAATTGCGCAGCAAAATCATGAAACTACGAAAACTTTACTGAATTGCTTATATGAGTGTTGGCATGAAGACTTTAGGCTAGCAGCCATGGTAAAAGTTGGCAAAGTTTAATTAGCTCAAACAAACATCAATAAATTAATTGTTTATTTTCTTAACAACTAACTTCTCAAAAATCTCCCGACGACTTCAGCGAAGTATGATAAGTAAAAACTCCTCAAAATTCATTCCATGGTTAGAAGTTTCACAGTGAAAAAAGTAATGCATGTTGCTCCTAAACTCATTCAATTGAAACTCAAATGAAATTTCATGAATTGTGAGATGAAGAAAACTTTTCAGTGCGTCTAACAACATCAATGAAACGCAATGAACTAATGAAGCTGAAATTTTACAATCACTCACTAAGCAGTACCATGATATAACATGATTAGTCTTACCTAAGCGATGAAGTATTCGAAAATGTTGGGGAAAAGCAGCATTGAACTTCAGAACTTGACTCATCTGCTGAAACAGTAGCAGCCAGGCAAAATTCATAAAGGAAGCGAAATGAAGCACATGCCTCAGCAAAATTGCCCAGCTCAAATTGATGAGAAAAGCCCATACTTGAGCGAAAATTGGAGTTTTAATTTTAGCAGCGCTCGCTTTTCGAATCTAGTAATGGAATTTGACGAGATTAGTTGGGCCTAAGTCAAGTCGATTACTGGGTGACTTTTTGAACGCAAGTTGCTGCATAGAGCCATAGAGAGAACCGTGCTCCAAGCTGCAACTGCAAGCGTCGCTCAGTAAGTTTCATTTTTTCCTAAAGTACAGCCTACTTAGAAAAGAAAAAGCTGTTACGTTTTATGTATTTTAATCTCTGTGAGCTTGCCGTCTTGCTTCAGTTGTCCGTTCAAGAGACATACAGCGTGGAAAGCTTGACTCCTAAGTAGAGTGTACAATATTTTGGGATATTTTTTTCCGACGTGATTCTTCCTAAGACGCATCTGCATAATGCCAGTGTCTGTGCTTACTCATGAATCAGGCATGCATTCGCTGTTGCTGAGAGCATACATGTATACTGTATTTGTCATAGTAAGAATGATGTTTATCAAGATTTCAGCTATGCTTCTACACATGATATTTATTTAGAGACTTCAGCTACGCTTTTACACGTGATATATATCTATATATTTGCGTGCGAACGACTGCCATGTTTGCGTGAAAGAAGACATGTGAAATATTTGTATGCGTAAACTTACGAATAAACCTTATCCAAGACTCACACTTTGTACCTCAAAGTTGAAACGATGGGCCAAGCACTCCTTATGAAAGACCTTCTATCAAGCTGAGTTACTTTTGGACGTCATTCATATGATGGCACTTAGTTTTTGCTGAAGATTTCAAGGCCTCAGTTTGAAAACGATTTTTGCAGGCTTGTGCTTGCACGTAATTGCGTAGTTTGGTGATCCATCACCGTGATAATCAGTCGTCAATCTTTCGCACTGGGGCTAATTTTGGGTTATCCGTCATGGTCTGAAGCACAATTCAGTGCATGTGCCGTGCTTTGTTCAAGAACTGGAGCACCATTATTTCCCGAGGTGTTTTAAGTGCTAAACTCAATGCACCTAAAGGATGAATATTGAGCGCGAATCAATACTCAACGTTATGACAAAAAATGCGTTTTAGAGTAATGGCAAAATTTTGTGTTGTGACAGAGTTATTTGTGATTAAAAATCCTTATTAAATCCTTGTGGTTGATTATGTGGTTGAAAAATTGAACACAATGACTCCTATAATAACGGATTTGATTTAGGAATCAGCTGTTTATCTTAAGAATGCTTGCTCTAATTTAATATAAGATGAAAGTGACTGTGTGAGCTATAAATGCGCCAGACATATCGTTTAAGTTGTTGTGGATTCATTTTATTCCTACGGATAATTGCTAACACAAATTAAATACACTTAAGACTGCAAAATGCAAATCATGCATAAGACATGCATAGTAACGGTTACCAGAGCAAAAATTTCATCAATATCCCCTTTCAAGACTAAAATCATAATAATATCGGGGCTTCTCGTGCAAAAAATGAGTTTTTTGGAAGTGATATCGAGCGGTCATCTACAGCGATCCGGCGGCAACGGCTACATTGTTCTCCGAGTCCTGCAAAAAGAAATGGAGGATGGGCAGAACAGAAGCGGGCCCGGAAATTGCCCTTGTTCCGTTCGTGCAGGAGGCAAGGGTCGCGCGAGGGGTCAGGGCCCGTTACGGAACCTACTTGCTGTAAAACTAAATACCGTAGAACTTAAATACACACTTATTTGCATGAATTATTGATGATGTTGCGGAGGAATTAGCTTCTAAAAAACGCTTTTACCGAACTTGGTTTTTGGGGCAGGTGCGTGAAGAATCTCAGCTATACAGTAGAATGCGCTGTTTTGTAACAACTTACACGAATGAGTTTTCCGAAAATGTGCTATAATTTTGAGGTACAGCTTTAGTAAATCCTCAAATATAATATAAATCAAGATTTAACTGTTCGACGCCCATTCTGTCTAGTTGTATGTTGGCTGAAACGCAAGTTTTCTGCGTTTCAAAATATTTCCCATGATGGGAAGGAATTTAACCTTAATTGTTAAAAGTCCACGTTGTTTACTACCAGTATTTAAGTTACTTATTCAGAAAAATTGTTCAATTTTACTAGCAATTTCAGTCAATATCGTTGCATTGACTAAAGCTGGTATTTTAGCCTAAAGTTAAAATTGATATTTTTATTTTTTATTAATATTATTATTCAGATACATTGAAGTTATGCACTATGTAACTAAAATAAATGTGTGACAGTATTTTTAACATCATCTTCTAGCTAAAGTGTGTCTGTAGCTAATATTCCTGCAAACATATAATGCTCAAGCTCAAATTTGAATGGGCTAAAATTTATGAACACCAAATATTATAAATAGCTCATTCATCAGGAAACTGGGGCATAGGAGTGAGCGTTACTAGAGCTTCTCTTTCCAGCTTAAGAAAACCTGAAACTATAACTGCTGCAAAATCTTGAACGTTCGTTTGAGTTCGTTGGTGAGAGTTTGGTTCTTCTTTGCCATGAAAACTTTGCGCACGGTCTGGCTTATTACTTTGATGAGAGCTATTAGCCCAGCTTGGCTGTTTCCCATTCCCGCGTAATGAATGCTATCGCCTTTAGTGGAAGTCGCATGCACGTACAAGAAACTTTCTAGGTTCGTCCCTTTTATGGCCTTTAGAAAGTTCCTCTACCAACAAAGTTATCACAATGATTGGATACAAAGAATATTATTATTTGTTGTAAATGAAGCTTCCATGGTTGTAGTGATTCGGAATAATATCACAAAGATGGCGGTCTTGTGACGTTTATGGGGGTGGCGAGTCTTCGTCCCCGGCATCTAGACGCCTACCTACACAGCTCATTACAGACCAGGGCAGTGCACTCATACACCAACGACACTTATTACAGACCCTTATGTCACTTACTGAACATGCAACAAGACTATGTATTGTTGTAGACCATGACTATGCACCTAGACCGCTCATCACAGACCAAGACCATACACCTTCACCACTTATTATAAAGCTAGGTAATACAGAATGGATCTTTATTAATCATAGATCTACACGATGATCTGTATCAGTCCCCATAGGTAATTATTTTTTTCCTATTGTATACACTTACAGCAATTATCGTGTGCCTACATCATTCAACTATACAACTACTCGATAAACTAGAAAAATAAAATCGAAAAACTAATTTTAACGACTTGTTCTCTTCTTTAGACGATATTGTTTTCAATCGAAGCCCATCTGTTCGCTCTGACATTCATTTGTAAACTCTGTCATACGCATTATTTTCTTGAAAAATAAATCTACACACTTCGCAACAGGCTTCCACCAGCCTTCAATAGTGCAGCATATGTACACTATGCAATCAATTCGAATAAAGCTACGAAATATGGCCCCAACCTCACTTAATACGCCGAAGTCAAGGAAACACCTTAGTGAAGAGAACAGCAATTCTCTAAATATCATACCTGTAGTGGGAAATAAGTACAGTGTTTTTATTTTTGATTTACAGTTTCTTAACGATTATCAATTTTACAATGAACACACATCTCTGTTCTGTGGAAGTTATTTCCCTCACGTACACTTTGAACATGAAATTTACGGAAATGGTGAAAACATAAATGTACGAGGAGTTCGGAGACTCGAACTCAGGACTTCAAATCACCGCGCTAGCACGCATCGACCGCGCTATCAATCACCCTAAAGATGATCGAAGCCCAACAAAAGCAATGCTTGGCACAGTGAAAGCAGGCACGCACTTGGCCCGACAGATATATTTTATTCCCTTGTGTATCGAGAGTTCAAAGTCAAGTCACCCCCAGAAACAGATAATGAATCTGGTACGGGAAGCTACTGCTTCCACAAGGTTTTTCAAATAAATAAATGTACGAGGAGTTCGGAGACTCGAACTCAGGACTTCAAATCACCGCGCTAGCACGCTATCGACCGCGCTATCAATCACCCTAAAGATGATCGAAGCCCAACGAAAGCAATGCTTGGCACAGTGAAAGCAGGCACGCACTTGGCCCGACAGATATATTTTATTCCCTTGTGTATCGAGAGTTCAAAGTCAAGTCACCCCCAGAAACTGAGTTCGAGTCTCCGAACTCCTCGTACATTTATTTATTTGAAAAACCTTGTGGAAGCAGTAGCTTCCCGTGCCAGATTCATTATCTGTTTCTGGGGGTGACTTGACTTTGAACTCTCGATACACAAGGGAATAAAATATATCTGTCGGGCTAAGTGCGTGCCTGCTTTCACTGTGCCAAGCATTGCTTTCGTTGGGCTTCGATCATCTTTAGGGTGATTGATAGCGCGGTCGATAGCGTGCTAGCGCGGTGATTTGAAGTCCTGAGTTCGAGTCTCCGAACTCCTCGTACATTTATTTATTTGAAAAACCTTGTGGAAGCAGTAGCTTCCCGTACCAGATTCATTATCTGTTTCTGGGGGTGACTTGACTTTGAACTCTCGATACACAATGGTGAAAACATATTCACGCAAGCTCTTTACCGTAGGATTAATCACTAACCAACCCTTTTGTCTTTGGTGGCAGTGGAATAAAAATAAATACGTACAATTCAGGGCGTTAACACTACTTATGACTTATATTACGTATGATTTATTATGACAAAAGTTATGGAACACTACGGTATTGGCGCTCCATAAGTCTATCATATTAGTCATCTTAGCATATCATTAGTATTTCACCGCTGCGCACAATGGAAATCCCTTTTTAACATGAGTTAGGCTTATATTGGTTGCTTTCATCAATTTAGAAGTAATTGCCCACGTCCTCGGACATTTTGGCTAAGGCAGATCTCTCAAACTAATTATAATCAACAACACCAAAATATTCACTTGAGTATGTTTTTTTCCAGTGAGTAGCGGATGAGAGCGTGTGGTGTCAGCACTGTCGAGCTCGTGTTGACCGCACTTGATGTTTCCGTGCGAAACTAAAGCTACTTCACGACGATGGTAGAGACGTCGACCTGGCACTTTTCTAACGACAACTTCAACAGAGAATAAACGAGGGAGCTTTTCTCCCATAAAACAGCATTTCTCTTGTGGGTGAGGGAAGACACCGTAATGGATTACCGAATTTTGAAAACGGCCAAGAAATGGTTCTTCTTCGATGTCCGTTCAGTTTCCTCACCTCCAATTGGATATTATGCCATCACCTGATTACGGTGCGCCAGCTGCTCTTGATGAGATGGATGGTTACTTCGCTAGGGTCATGTAGCTGCCTGTGCCGGCGCGTCTATTCATCATCCTGATGACTGCAGCGAGGGGAAATTTGCGAAAAATCATCTTGAGATGCTCGAATGATGAGCCGTGACCTTATTGCGAAGCTGGGTTCATGGAAGCGTCTTGATTAAACGTAAATGACTTCACAGCTGCTAAATTTCACGTGCACGTGCGAGCCTATCTTGCCTTTGCCTCGACTAAATAACGGACTAAATCATGCCCATCGAAGGTAAGTTTGACGATCAGTACAGAAAGAAATTGCGTTATGTAGAAGCTTATAACAACGAACGTTATAAATTTAAAATAGTGAACCTCATTATCACATGTGCAAAGCAAAGCAATGTAATGGGAAACGATAGAATGATTGCAAAAGCGGTATTTTTAAATTTAAAGAAGCAAAATTCATCGTTAGTTGAATAATTTAGATGCTGTTGAATACTATTCTTTTGTTCTAAAGATAATAAGCCCATTAAAAAAGCTTAGAAAATGATCAAAATGGGCAAGATTTCAAAACGTTTTAGTTAAAATTTTGTAAAAGATTAATGGTATGTTTTATCTAATCCTAATTACACGCAGAAAATAAAGAAAATGTAAGTTAACTGTCCTAAGATAACTTATCAAAATATGTCATAACCTGAAAATCGTTTCAATCGTTTCGGTTATTTCCAACTCCTGAACAAATTTTTTTAAATCTTAAACGAAAATTAAGCTGCTTTAAACAACATGCCACGGCCTAAAGATAAAATATAAACTAGGAAAAATAGGGTACGAACACGACACTTATTGCTGAGGAAGCGTTCATTAAGCATAGTTCAATAAAAATTTATCTTTTAATATAGACAATGATTCCAAGGTACGAAAATTAATTAGACACTGTGTAAAACCATTTGTTGAAATATCGCCCTATCGTACCGAGAGGTCACACCTCTTCACAGGAGATGGACATGATGTAGAACGGTGTCTTTAGTGCTAAAATTATTGAGTTGGGCTCCGCTACTCGGCCTCGTGCATTTGAGCCCCCGAAATCAAGAACAACGTGCATAACTAGACAAATGATGAAAGGGAACATGTATTTAAAAATTAATTTTTTATTGTTGGAATAGGATCCTATTTTATACTATATTTATATTTTTGACTTGAACTATTCTACGGAAATGCTTTTAAAAAAATGAGACATGTTCTAGTTTAAGAACTCCTAAACAAAACATAATATCACACAGGTCACTCATAATCTACTCAGCACCTTGCCTGCATGATCACATTCAAAATTTTGATTATTTGCTTGCAGTCACAAAGCTTAAAAAATTATAAGAAAACAAATGTGAAGCTCATGAACCTTGAAGTCAGCAGGTACTGGCGAGAGCCTAGGTTCCAAGTTAGGCATTAATTCAGAGTCACGAATATTTCACACGCCACAAAATTGAGAAGAAAAAAATGCAACAAGTTTGTCCAAAAACTCCGGACATCGAAAAACTAGCCGTTATGAATGACAATTTGTAAATTCCGCTGTAACTAAAAAAATCAGTTCATGATGAACTATACCACATGACTACACAAAAATCGATCTATTCAACGCACACGGTTTTACACCGATAAGGGAGAAACTACTTCATGGTGTACAATATCATATTAAAAATACAGAAGCAAGTACATGATACATTAGATTTTTCTTTTGATGAACAAACCTCATCACAAAACACAACACAACATTGACGAGAGAGAAACCAGCTCACGATATTACATCGACGATACAAAACCCTACATGATATCCGACAACTAAGAAGGCAGCCTGCTAAGAAGAGAGCGTATTGCTTGTACGCTGACAAGAGAGAGGCCAGCTACAATATTGAACGCAGGTGACGAAGGAAGCATGAAAAGCAAGCACGCGGAAGGGTCTGAGCAGAGCTCTATCTAGGATAAGTTCATTAAGGCGCTCGTTAGAAGGCAATCCCACTCCAGGCTTCGCAGTCTCCTGTCAGCGCGAGTCACCGCGCCACTTTTGATGCACTACGCTGTGCTGAGGCACACCTGTGCACACTAGCTCTGATTTGTTGCAGTGGTGTGAAATTGCGCAACTGTCAGAGCTATTTGAAATGCTTAAGCTGTTTGAACTTTTTTGTCTATTACACATGTTAACGGCTTGAATTACTTAAGCTGCTGGAACTGTATTACCTGTAGAAGTCTCAGAATCTGGAATCGTGAAAATTGTTGAGCTGTTTTATCATTTCGAAGCTTTGACTGCTCATATTAGTTAAACTGTTTCAAATGTTTTATCTGTTTGATGCCTAAGTGGTTTGAAATATTTTATCTACTTGGAAACTATTTTATCTGTTCTAAGCCGCTTACACTACTTTATCTGCTCGTACTATTTTTATCGCTTGAATTATTCCTATTACTTAAACTGAGTCATCTGTTCGAACTAAGTCAATGGTTTTAAATGGTTCTTCTGTATGAACTGTTTCATATGCTTACAATGTTACAAACAGAATTTATTTTTTTAACTTTTTCAGCTTCAGAAACGGTTCAAGATCAGTACTGAGCACAGACACGCTTAGAGATCCAGTACTCATTTTCGCACTTTAGTTTTCAATCGGATGCCATACATGGGTTGAAAAGAATTGCTGCATATTTTATCTTTATAGAAATTAGTCCAAAATTCGATCAAAATAGGAAATATTTCGGCATCAAAACCAGTAAAAATATGGCAGGTGAAAATAACCATTTGTTCGATTATACGCTCCAAAAAAGTTTCAACCACAGAATGTGTAGCTAAAGTTTTTAACTGAATGCGAAACTTCAAAGCACTTTTTTAAAAAGAGTCCAAAACAATGGTAATCAAAACTCTAGACTTTGAACTTTGTCATTCTTCTCTGAATTAAGGGTGTGCAATAACTATATACGTATGAATTGGAAATACCCTATTTCTGTAACTAAAACTTCAGCTGCACCTATGCGTGGTTTTGCAGTGTAAGCAATATCGTCTTACTTTTATCCATTCATTTATTTGATTTTTATTCACCTGCTTATTCTTTCTTTCCTTTATGTATTCATTTACTCGTTTACTTATTGACGTGTTAATTTTTTATTATTTACCAATTCTATATTGTTTGAGAAATTCTGGTGAGCATTTCGTTCGTACGAATTGAAGTTTGTTTACTAGGTTCCCTTAAAATAAATGAGTAACATCATTAACAACTAAGAGGGAAATTAAATTTCTTACTTTCGAGTAATTCACCTCAAGTTCCCTGACTTAAATTCTTATCCGTTTTCAAAGGCATCGCTGAGCGGCTATCTCTGATGTCTGTGCGAGCCATTCGCGGGAATGTCAAAACTTGGAATAAAAATGAAAGCAAAAGTGCGTTCACAAGATGCTCCTAAAGTGTGAACAATCAAATTATTAGGGTTTTATAATCGTATATTAAGCCTTAATGACTTCAATTCAGCTACTGCAATTAGGATTTTGAACGTAAATTCTGTCTCAAGCATCAAGAAGCGCGTCTAAGAATGTGCGATTTGCCACGTCGGTCAATGATTTCTTAAATAAGGTTAAATTCCACAGCTACGTAAACTCTTATCTGAAAATACCTTGTTATGTATAACACTTGATTCTAACATGTGTTAAGCCCGTGAGTGTACTTTCCTCATAAAGCTATGCTTCAGCTGGACTGGACAGAGACACTAATCGATGTGATGATGTGATCCCTACTAGCGTTAGCCCCTTGAGGGCGAACGTCGGCTGCCTGGTAGGTTATCGTGAAAGAGATAATAAGAGTAACACCCCGGGACAAGATTATTGTATTTCGAATAAGAAATATTTAATCCTACTTCACTGTTGATTCTATTTTTCATTTTTGAGTCAAATTATCGATATTTTTAGTTGAATAATTCATCTTTCATATGTAGGTGCATGACGGAACAATAATTTTAAATAGGAAAACACTAGCGCCGTACTAGCACAACAGAGTCGCCTTTGTAGGTTTATTTAGCCCTCCGTGATTCTAACATTTGTTAAGCCCGTGAGTGTTCTTTCTTTCACATGAATAAATTATACCAACTTTCCTGAACAAATTTAATGATCTCTAAAATAGGGTAAAATTTTATGAAAATGTTTGAATTTCCATGTGAAATTTACCTGATGTCTTTCTTTCTTTCTTTCTTTTTTTATATTGCTCTGAAACGTTTTAGTGTTTTCTTTCATTTGCCTTCGAATAAAAACCAAGTTTTTCATATATGGTTTTGATATTCATGATTTCAAAAGTAAATTTACCATTGAACTTTTGGTTCTCAAAAATTCTACGTTGCTGCAGCTCTGAAGTTTGAGCGAACAAATATTTTAATAAATGTATTTTCATTTTTGTTTATTAATTCTACGCTGGACAAGGATATATTTGAGGGCAAAAAATTCCTGGCATTTAAAGTTCAATCAAAACGAAATTCCACCCTAAAAATTATATTTCCTGAGCTGCAAATCAGTAATTTACAATTTACTCTTAAAAATATGATGTTGAAGAAATTACAATTTACACAAAAAATTTTCAATCGGGAAAAAGTTCTTCAGAAGCCCACATAATTTAATATCGTATCTGGTCATTCTGATGAAAAAGATTATTTCTATAAATAGGAATGTTTCAATAGAATTTCAATCACAAAACTGAACGTGTTTTTCAGCATTAAAATTTCTATTTCGCATCCAAAGATGTAAGGGGCCACTTACACTTCGAAACTTCAAATGTTCTACTTAACATTTGAAAGTTTGATAGTTTTGTGCCTCGTTTCATAATTTTAAGCCGAGATTTTCAAAAGTCCAATATTAGAAAAAAACTTCAAAAATTTTGCAAGCTTGAGTTCAAGCGGCTACGTTTTTCATGTGTCATTTCTATACTGCCACGTGAATTTTACCAGAAATTATTGGTCTCTGATAGATAAGCTGAAGTGCAAGAGAGAGTTAACTCCACTTCCACGAAATGAGAGAACAAAATAACAATGAGTATGCGTGAGTAATCAATAGGCTTCAAGGCTCCCTTTGAAACAATGAAGCCTGCGAAGGGTTGTTTTGAGTTCTCCAACTGAAAGGCTGCTAAGAGTGAGCATTAAGAATTCTCCTCAACACCCAGCTAACCCTCTTACTGAAGCTCAAGAGAAAGAAGTGTCCTGCCAGTCCATTAAGTCGATTAACGATTGGTTGAAAATAGGGCATGTCTGAGATAAATTTTGTGCTGTACGCAATAGCTGAAGGTCCAGACTGGAAAGCCGTCATTGGTGGCTGGAACTTCCCTTCAGTTTCTTGCAATTTTAGTTAATTTGAATGAACTGCGTTAGTCGTTCATAAATATTACCATTGACGTTTTGAGAATGGTTTGACATTTTAGGAGCCTACAGGACATATGAAAATCATATGTTTCACGAACGTATGTTGAGAAATTTTATGTGTTGGTGCTAAGAGATCAAAAACATCACAGGCGTCTGGTTATGTTATCGTCACAGATATTTTTCCGATGGGTTACTCATGATTACTTTGCACCCTTTAACTAATTCAACTACAGTATATTTTCAAATACTACTGCAATGAAATGTTAATTTTCTTTTATAACCACAACAGAAGTATAATTTTTAGGTTAATATTTTCTTATGAGTGAATTTAATATGTTATAATCAGCGCTGACAAAAACAATTTCATGCGAATAAGTCCTTACACAATTATAAAATCAAATAAAAAGAATCATTTAATAAGAATAAGCGAAGTATTTTAGTTTTGATGATTTCGTTCATCTCAGTTCATTGTATTGTACGCAATCATTCGTAGAAATGACAAATGCTAAATCAGCTTTAACTTTGCATTACCGTCCCCGCACTTGGGCGATGAAATGAGCCACTAGTTTTATTTTCAAACATTTAATGTTTCTGTTACAATGGAGGAGCCAGCTCATGTTCCGCCAAGTCGACTTGCTGCAAACACACAGTCGACTAGGCGTTAGTCAAGTTGAATTTGAGGAACTTACTTACACTGCCAACTGCGCTGATACAACGACGTAATTTGTTCAAAATTGTGGTTTCAGAACATTAAGTGTGATGCAGCGCCGCAATTAATATAACTTACAACGGCAGTATTTCAAGCGAGGTCACAAGTTTTTAATTTGGAATTTTCCTTTCACGGACACCGCGAGACCGAATGGTTGATTCCACATTTCTCCTATCCCATTTTCAATTTTTGAATTTTCGAATAGATGTATACATTCCCTTGCATTACTTGAACATTGTGTATTTTTCAAGGAGATCAATTTTAGTTTCACTGTCTTGAACTGAGCACTATACGCTCTGAATATTAATCTGAGTGAGCAAGTGGAATAGATTTCAATATGTTTAAGTAATCAATTGACCTTACCGCTTCTTATACTTCCGCTTTTATCTCTTTGAATAAGGTGTAACTTGAAAAGCATCCACTCATCCCTCACCACGCAACATTTTATTATAGAGCCACAAATGATTTAAAGTTATGATTTAGGTATGTCTTTATTTGCCCATACCTCACTGAAGGCTGTTAGATCAAACAGAAGTTCCAAGAGTTCTAGCGTTATTGAGCGTTTGCTCAATAAGCGTTTGCCGCACTTTGAACACCCAATGAAGCTCATATAATTTTGCTGAAGTGTACAATGTATTACTGCAATAAAAAAACGGGAAGAGAGTGATGGCATACTGTTGATTTTTAGTAACATTTTTCATGAGTTTAATAACACTATCTTTTTTTACGGAATAGTTAAAATGGAACTGAAATCAGAAAATCTTTTTTTGTAAGTTATTATTTTATCAGCTAGTCTATTCATGAAGAAGATAGTGATTCGAAAAATAACGAAGATACTATGAAATGTAGCAATCTCGTGCCTGTATCGCATATGCTCCTTCCTGTTATCTTAAATTTTTCACCAATCGTCTGAAATAATTGAAGAAGTTGAAATTTTTCCCTGTATCTCATGAAAGAATGTCCATGATAGATCTGTTTTTCAGGTAGCAATATCCCTATTCAGGCGATGATATGTCATATTCAAGAGGAAATATCTTTTGGTGATTCAATGAGGATCAGATAATGTTATCCAATGCCCAGAATGCGGAGCCTAATGTCACTATAATCTTCCTGCCTTTAAAGAATAAAATTAGGATTACTCATGGACTTCCTGAACATAAAATTCTACTAGTGTGTTGAAATCGAAAGTACTTCCCAGAATCAAATTTTTTTTTCCCTTCAGAACTAATGAAAATATCGATGCTTTGATTATTAGAAATGGTACTAAGTGAACTTAGAATATTTGTTTTTAATTTCGACTCTGCGTGACTTAAATAATTCGAACTTGCTTACATTCCTGTTGAACTCTGTTGAATTAAAATGCACAGCAAACCCTAAATTTTATTTTGGTTCCCTTTCTCTCTTTATCAGAAATCGACAACTTGTTACCAATTCTGCCTTCAACCGAATCGTCCCAAGTGCATGTGGAGTTATTTCATTATTCAATACACACATAGGCTCAGAACGTCCCGAAACGCTCCAAAGTTTGTATAGCGTAGAAAGTTATGCAAAAGTTCGGACTGGCCAGCGACTGTGGAAGGTTGACCAATCTTGAGCAAACATAACAGTTCTCCATCATAAATGGTGCTGGCAGGACTTGAAGCAGCGTTTCACTTCTCACTTCTGAGTGAATAGAGTAACCCGAAGAAAAGGTTAAAAGAGAAAATTGGCTTGTTGTTAGCGAATACTAAATGCAGATATTGGGACATTTCGACAAAAAAATTTCCCTGCTACGAATTCAGAACAAATCTCTGCTGATTAATTCACAGTATTTTTTTGGGAAAAGGGATAGATATGAATCTTTTCAAACCTAACTTAAATAATCACATCAGTAGTTGGTACGTGATAATCGTGGAAAGCAAAAAATATCAAACGAAAAATTAAACTCTGGAACCCAAAGTTCATGACTCCTGAAACATACCAAATGTAACGCATTTCGATGTTAAAAAAATTAAAGGAACAATAATAGCAAAACTTGCCACTCGTAAACTCCATCGGCTTTTACATATGTATAATTTGCTCATAGTAGCACTTACAGAGGAAAAATTTACTCTATTTGAACGATATAGGAGACTAGGTCTGCGCGTGAACTCAATAGTGGTTAGAAATCTATTCTCAAATGAAAAAAAAAAACAATATCAAAAATCTTAAGGACCTCTAAACTTCTGCTGAAAGTCATTCCAGCCTCCGAGTTTTAGAAGCCTCTCGCGTATGCGCAAATTTTACTGAATAAACCGGCGGATAACAATTGTCATGCACATGATGCACTAGGTGGGGATTGTATGCTCCTCAGGGATAAGATCCGGCGTTCAAAAAATTAACAACATTGAATTACTTTCTCACCCTTGCTCTACGGTTTATGAAGCCATTACTCATTATCTGATTATCTGAGATTTACATTCAAGTGAGCGATTGCCATCACGAAGCTTTTGAATTTCGTCAATAATTAATGACCTAAGATGACGCTGTTTAGAACGTCCCCCAACCATGCACTCTTAACCCAAGCACTCTTTAAAAAGCTGTTAAGATAAAATTCCAGGTCATTGATAATAATCTGCACAATCCTGCAGGGCTTTTTAGAACTGATCGTTGTTGCGCCAGTCGCATGCGGTAGGCATGTGTCCAAAGGCATTTACATTTTGTCTTGTGTCCTTTCTCATCACGCGGCGTTGCAATGGCGGCGATAACGCAGGCCACTAAAGCTCTTCCATACATGCCAAGAATTATGAGAATATTCTCGCCACGCTAATTTGCGATGTTATTCTCGCAGAGAGCAACGAACATTAGGCCCTGCTTCCGCCCTTTCTTCTCGGCCTCCGTTCCATGGAGCATAAAAATTTGGCCGGTTTCTTTTCGGTGCAGAAATCCATTACCCCCGAGAAATAAGTCAAATTTCGCGTTATAATCCGGAACTTGTGCAAGATTTGACTACATCATCCTTCAGGCGCGAGCTCCCAATCTGCAGCTTCCATTCCTCATCTCGGGAGCACCAAAACTCGCAGCCCAAAAACATTTCTCTGAATTATATCGTAAGATTTCTTAAGTCGGATGATCCGCGACCAGGTTTAATTGGCTGCAGCGCTAATGGCGCCCGCTCCAGAGAGTGCTGGTACCTTACTTCAACTTTCACGTTTTTAAGGACCCCGCTTCATTCCTCCTGTTAAAATGCTGTTCAAAAGTTACAGGAAAAATATTTGAACCCAGTAATTTAAACTGAGAGTTTCTTGTGAAAAGTTACGGCGCTCTCGTCAGTCTGGTTTACGTTGGGAGATCGCTCAGAGATTGCAGTCAGCTTCTTTCCGGCCGTTTTCATTCATTTCGGGATGATTGTTGCTGGATTAGACTTCTTACCGTGCAGCTAAAGCCGAAAACAGACTTAACTTTGAGATTTTATACTTTTCTTTGTTATTTACCTTTTTTTCAATGAAACCAGTATTTTCAACATATTGAACATAAATGAGATTCGTCATTTTTTCGTACAACTCATCTTAATTTGAGCAAAGTTCGCCTGAAAACTATTGCTAAAGACTTGGAAAATCTATTTTGTTTTACATCAAAACATCCAGATTAAAATTATATTCATGATTTCAAAAGTAAAATTTACAGTAGAACTTTTAATTTTCAAAAATACTTCGCTGCTGCAGCTCTGAAGTTTAAACGCACTTACCTTTATTTTCAAAGGCTACAGCAAAACTCTGGAATAAATATCTAATATTAATTATAAACTTGTTTCGTTCATCAGTCATATTTTGTTGATTCACAAATTACCGATCACATTCACCCGATCGACGAATCGTAATCACGCTACGATGATAAAGAAATCGTTATCATTCTATGCCGAGCACTAACTCGTCATCCATGCTTTTCTGATCACCAAATTGCTAAACAATAAGCGAGCCAAGCAGCTTGACTATCATCAATATAACGTGAAACTTCACTTTTGGAATGTTAGTCTCATAAAGCTAAATTGATCAATATCTTTTTGCTTTTTCAAAAATTCGTATAAATTTTCAATCACCATTGAATAGTAAAATTGTACAATATCCATTTTTCTGTATCACAATCGAAACCCCCAACTCAAGGTTTTATTTATCGTTAGTATTATGTCTTATTTCGTTTCCAAATGAATGATTATGGCTCAGCTTCAAACTTCTTTCGCGACAAAAATACAGGGATGAGCTCCTATTCATTTGCATCCGCTTTTGCATAGAATTATTTTAATGACATCCAATTAATCGTTTTTCAATACAAAGAGACAGTAATTGTTTATTTCGAGAATTTTTTCCTTGCAAAGTGAAGTGTGAAGTGCACGTCGAAAGTGACGTATGGATACTGGAGTCCCCATATCCCATCAGATTAATATCTTCACATGTCCTCAGTAAACACAAGGTGCAACAGTAGAGTCTGCATCTCAATAATTTACATAGTCGAATTATTGCTGATTTCACGTATTTAAGTGATAAGTGTAAAATAAGAAACGTGAGTGCCAAATTTTACATCCAAAATCATTTCTGATATCTTTAATTTTTTATTTATTACAAATGTTGCGATGTTCTACTGAAAAATAATTCATCTTCCTTGACACATTTTCATTTTTCTTGAGCTATAAATTTCCGTGTTTTCAGTGTATTTGCTTTATTTTCTTCAGCTCAAAATGGCGTTACGTTTTGTCGAAATAGCGCATAATTTTCTAGGGGTAATTTATTCATCCTCCAATGGCTCTAAATTTTCATGTACATCCGTTTTTGTTCTGCTCGTAATCGAAAACCACGTTTAAGCACATTCCTGACATCAACTCATTATTTTTCACGAATTTTAATAGTTACATCATACGTTACTTCCCTTTCACATTCGGATATGTAATTTGTCAATTTATTAGCAAATTATTTACCTAAGTACTCATTGCCATATTTTGACTGCATTTTCACCCTCCTTCGATCGTATCTGTGAACTAATTTTCAATGCATATCACCTTCATATTCTAATCACACGTCATCTTCAATAAAACATCTATGTTTTCACCGAAATGGAAATACCGACATTTCAGCAATATTGAGCGGCTTTTGTAAATTCACCCGTCAGCTATCGCTAAAATCAACAATTAACAAAGTGGAATAATGAGATGAATTATTGCGCTTCTACTTTCTTTGCACGGTTACTCTTTTTGAAACTCAAACTGAACAATCATCGTGAATTCATTCACTGGCTGAAAGTTTTCTTATTCACTGCACTCAACGTCAGGTGAATGGCAGCTCACTAAGACATTCATCATTCCTCCGATACAGCTTTTTGCTCGTTATAGCAGGCAAGAGAATTTTACAAATTCTGCATTGCTATGAGGGGGTGCTATGAAGAGAATTCATATCGAGCTTTAAGAACAATACATTTCGTGCATCGGTGTCAAATCAAGTTTCCATAGGAGAGTGGCTGAACGATCGCTTTTTTTCAGTTTTCTCTTGCATGCAAACTTGAATGCAATATTCCCGCATTTCTCCATATTGCGAGCTTTCACCAACAATACTTGAGTCAATGTAGGCCGTGATATCACGCTGATGCATTCGGAGCTGTGAGTAACTCATTGATTTCGCCCAACATAGCTCTCACTTAGCTTAACTCGGTCCCGCAAACCAAACTTTTAATGGCCCTCGTGCTGGTTGATATTTCCAATTATATGAAGGCATTTCTGTATCAGCGATTTTAGTTCAGATTTTTTTCTAGTAGGTTTATATATCAAAATCCCTTCATAATTGGCAAGTGTTTTCACCAATTTATTGAATTTCAACGAATTCTATCATTTATGGACAATGGCATAATTGTTATCGTTAATTGTTGATTCTATTAAAAAAAGAGAATCACGAAACATTTCGGAAGTAAGGAATTCAAACGCCTCCACAACTCGCTTCTCTCACCCCAGCCACTGACACACCCAGACGCGTCAGAAACGATTTTCAACTCAATTGATTTTCATGTACGCCCATGCAGAGCAAAATGACCTGGAAGAACATGCTCAAAACGACTTTTTTACGAGAAAGACAAGACGGTGACTTCGTCCATAAAGAACAAGGATTTTTTTTTTTTTCGCTGGGTAAACTGTTCAACTCGACGAAAATTTCATGATCGTAAATTTGAGCGACCGAGTAACTCCAAACAACAAACGCAGTATGCAAGAAAATCAGAATTCACTTCAGGACATTGGTCACAGCGCTCGAACCACTACTTGATTTCACCGCCAAGTTCATCACAAGAAAACTTGCCACATGATACTCTTGAACGAGTACTGTGGCTTTAAGTAGGGTTAAATGTACACTAGCTTGCTAAAACTTGTGCTGGATATAGCTGTGGCTCGACACAGTTTTGGCAGACTGGCCGCCGAAAGTTTTGTCTGCAGAGGCGGCGAGGCGAACTAAGTAAGAGCAATGTGGGGCATAAGCAATGAGTTATTCGCAACAACGAGCGCAGAACTTCTGCACGATATCCCGGCCTCCATTGACTCAACTTTGTTAAATTTTTGCCTAGAGCTCGTAATCCCCAGAAATATGCTCGGGGTCCCAAAACAACTATAATACAGAAATATTCAGCTGGAGAAACTCTCAAGAAATGATTCGTTGTATGGTGATACAGTGAATCATTTCAAGAATTTATCTTTATGGTTCGGGCGATATAAGTAGAATTTACTCTTTTTCTCATCGTCATTTGCAGCAAAGAACTTGATGAATCAATTTCACGGGGGAAGTTAGCACAAACTAATGAGTATTTGCAGAGATGTCTTTTAGGATTCAAGTTGCCTACAACAAATAATTATTCTACTGATCCCACTCACTATGGAAAAGATAGTTCTTGGGAAATTTGGATGAACTCTCAAATCTCGTTTCGAATGCACGTCCCTGACCTTCCCAACCTTTTCCCCTAGTCTTTACAGACAATGAGCTGTTCTTTTTTTATAGCATACTAGTCTTTTCTCTCAGTTCTTAGTCACACAATATTCACAAAATAGTAAATTTTTAGTATTCCTCCTCCGGATGTCGCTCGCTCATACGGCTACTACTGTATAATATACGGCCGCAACTATGTTTGGTCGCACCATTCAATATTTTCCATCTTACAGACAGTGTTTTATAACTTCAAATCCTCCTCTCCAGCGCATGTGAAGCTCTCGTACTCTTCATCACAATAATTGATATTTTCGTCGGAGGCTAAATACATCTACTAAAGTATTAATTGTGACTCTGAACCTCACTTGTTAATCGCATGCATAGCAATCGTAATTTCGTACAAATAATTTAACACAATACAATTATATATGTAGGTACCTAAAACCCCTTAGATCTTCCCTTCATTTAAGGGATGCTGAAATCTGAAGTGGTAACTTCGGTTGGATTTTCACATTTTTCTCATATTTTTCGTGGTTACAACTGTAGTCAGTTCCAATATTCTCAGGAAAAATTATCAATTTTTTCGCTCATCTTAACTGATTACTTCCATAATTAAATGATCAAGGTGATGGCATTCAAAAGTGTGCAATTAGCCTTTCTTTTCTATTGAAAATTAACCTTTGCAATCAGTATTGCATTTGTTTGGTGAGGCAGGCTCAAAAAATTCTCTTAAATTCTGAAATTCTCCACTTAAAGTTTTAATTTCTTCTCTGAACTAAGAATACAAACGCTGTGCCGCAAGTTGGGGCGATATGGTTCATTCAAACTGTGGTTAAAATAAGAACAGCTGAATACTACAATCACACAATCATTGCGTGATTCATACATTTGAAGAGAAATTTTTCAATCATTCATTCATGAAATCTTTATTACATTGAAAGTTTAATAATTACATTCGAAGTTCAAACGAACGCAAACTACATTAAAACTTATGATGTACTAACATGAGCCAGCAACTGAGTTGACCAGCGGCTCGCAATTTCGACACGACAGACGATCTTTTACGGTCACTGAGTCGGTCATCCTAATCGCTGCTGTTCTTCAGTGATAGCTTTCAGGAGTTATTTTCGAGATTCAAAACAGAACAACGTCGTTGTTAGCAGGTATTTAAACTAAAAAACTTTCGGTAAATTAGATTAGATTAGATATTTATGCTTCCCTAACCGCTAAAAAAGCGTGCGTTCCGAAGAGAGGAAGGCACCATTTAATATGGAGATAAGGGAACATAGAATAAGTAGAATCTATGCAAAAAAGACATTGAAACGGTAAGTTGAGAAAGAAGTTTATGAAACAAGATGAAAATTAAAGAAGACAGTAGGTGCTGAAAAACAGGACAGTAGTGAACCGAAAAATGGGGTCCTTTTAACATAACAAAAAATTTCATTTCAACAAAAAGAAGGCCTACCTAACTCTAAGCTCGGGCACTCATATATTTTCCCCTTGGGAGTGTTAATTCCCATAGATGAAATAGTTGTATCTGTGGGATGTGACGAGGTACAGTTCCCCTGAGGGGAAAATATTGTAAATATTTAGGTAAATATTGAATGTAAATATTGAATTCTTAAAATATAGGTAAATATAGGTAAAAATATTGTAAATATTTAGATAAATATTGAATGTAAATATTGAATGCTTAAAATATAGGTAAATTTTGAATGGTTTTATGCGTGTGTGCTCAATTGCTGGAGCTATTAGAGAACACTTTCGTGTTAAGTATTTATTTTACGGCAGAAATTTTTAGTGATTGAATGCATGCTCTACAGTCTAGGGGCATACCTATTTATTCAGTATTTTTCAGTAATTGGTCAAGTACTTATTTTTTACCTGTAAACATTTATCAGTGAATTTGGACTAAAATATCTCCGCTTGAAGGGGACAATAAGTGAACATGATTAAACATATCCCTGCGTGCATACATATTTTTACCTATATTTAATATAAGAATATTTTTCCCCCAGGTGCTAAAAGGATGGATATATTTGTTGGTTAGCGGCATTTGGAAAATTTTTCAATTAAATTAGTTAATACCGTCAATTTTTGTAAAATTGTTGTAATAAATATGAGTAATTGTTCTAATATATATATATATATATATGTATATATATATATATATATATATATGTCTATTTATTTACCTCTAATATATACACTCCAAAGCAAAAGTTTGGAATCACTTTCTTGAAATTGGTTCCGCGCGATTTTGAGCACTAAATACTTTTTCAATACCCATAAAAATTACATCATTTCAAAGGTTCAACTCTTAACTTTAAATTGATACTAAATTCATTCAAATCAAGCCTGTATTTCGGGAACTTGATTCTTCACTTTTTCAACTCAGAACTTGATCAGGTCGATGAAAAATTATCGTCTTCGAGCAGTTATTAGGGCAAGGGGAGCGAACACAAAGTATTGACACTTAATTTTAGGGCGAAATAAATTTTTTATTGATTATTTTTTGTTGTTTTATTCATTCCCATATTTTCTTGTTTTCCTACCTCCTTGATTTAATCCGGAATAGCTCCCGAAATACTGGCTTCATTTAAATGAATTTGGTATCAATTTAAAGTTAAGAGTTGAACCTTTAAAATGATGTAATTTTTATGGTCATTGAAAAAATGTTTAGTGCTCAAAATCGCGCGGAACCAATTTCAAGAAAGTGATTCCAAACTTTTGCTTTGGAGTGTATATATATATATATATATATATATATGCGAATTAATTATCAGTTAGGTTTAAAACAAATTTAGCATACGTGTACGAGGGTGTTGAATTTCCCTCAGGGACAATTGGTAATGAACACTTCACCAGTCTCCGTATTCTTTTAGGCGCGCAGGTAGGCACGTTTCAACCTTGTTCATTATAATTCTTGTCCATAAATATTTTCTGCGGTTTTTCACGTGAAACCCAAAGGAATTCGTTCAAATTCGCTAAAGGTATTACCAAGATCGCAGCGGTCATGGAATTTATTAGAGCTTACAGAAAAGTTTTCTTTCGCTCTTTGAAAATGAGTTCCAGCCAGCACTAGTATATTTAACTCGAGGGGCAAGAAAACCTGAAATATTTTGGAATAAAAATTGCTAAAATCCTAGAGCGTTCAACTACTAATAAAGTTAATTAATTCATATAAGAAATCCTCACACATGAATTTTATAAATAAGTACGCGAAATATAATGCATGATTAACACTCTGTCAGGAGTAAAACATGTGCGAGATGCAAAAAATGCAACATTTAATCTGGACAGCTATAGAAAAATCGCCAAAATGACGGGATTCAATATTTTTATTGAATAGTACCAGTGAAGTAATTATTCTTGTATACTTCTGCACTATTGAACTCTCATCACAAATACGGGCATTAAGCATATTTATGAGCGTGACAGAGAGACTGAAGAAGCGGACATCAAACAAATACATAAACACTCCAAAAGCATGAAAAGTTTGTATATGAGAAGTTTTTTTGTGGAGTTAAAGCAGATCTAAGAAATAAAAAATCTTTCTAATAAGCGCTTACCGATGAAACATCCAGACAGTTTCTTCATCAACTTCTGTTCTCAAAATTCCTGAATGCCTCGTCTCTACCAGACCGCTGTTTCGATTTCGAACCTGAAGCTGTAACGCTGTGTCAAATTTTTGGGCCGTCGCTAAATACAGGAACAAAATAAGTCACCAACTAAAAATAACCAATCGTGGTTAAACATGGTTAGCTATTGCAGATGTCTGCCCCATCTGCTTAAATTTACCGAGTGGGTTATCGTTCAAAACTTAGGTTTGTAGCCTCAGGTCTGCAGGTTTAAGATCGTTTTTTTCTTGTCAATTTTTTGTCCACGTTACTGGCTCAGATACCCAATTAGAATGCCGCATTATTTTCATTACCAATTCCGGCTTCCATGAACCCTAATTCAGTTCATTTCACTACTTTGGTCAGTATTCCTCTTCATAATGAACAGGAAGCAATAGACTTGAAAAACAGTTTATTTCCAATTAAGTACAAACATGACATGTTGATACATTGGTTTTTGTAATACCTTGACATTTACATCCTTAACTGATACTAGTCTTTTCATTTTGCTTCCGTAACCCACTTCCCCACACAACGATGATCACATTGAGTAGTGAAATGTACCGAAAGTTACAATATAGTGAAATGTAACATTCAAGTATCTTACGCGAAGCACATCCTCGATGTCGGATCAACAGTTATACAAACACAGCAAGACCTGCAACCTTACCCAGCTACCATCTTAAATTGTTCAACTTCTCGAGGAATAGAAATCCCGCTCAATATAGAACGGGATGTATCGTTTTGCTCGGCCTTCTTCATACTTCAATCTTGTCCTGGTTTGACCCAACAATATCTGGAAACCTAACTTGGTAAACTTTTAACCGCAAATAGTAGAAGCAAATATAGATGAGGCAGGCATTCGCAATAGCCAACTATATTCAATCACGACTAGTCGGCTATTTCGAGTTCGGAACGCATTTCGCTCACTTACTAGTCCGAGTTCAGAGAATTGGGTACAGCGATGTCGAGGACGATTCGGCAAACGCCGAAAAATCGGTTCAACAGTTTAGTAGGATCAACTCAATTGTCAGCTGTGTCCTACACTGCAACTTCCGTTGTACCGCCCTTCTCTTTCTGCAATTGATATATGTACGCGTACGCTCGGTATTCTTCTCTAGATTCAACTGCCAGCTTCACAGTTTCAAAAATTACAATTTTGGTGGCCTCAGCTTTCATCAGCAATTTTACGCCAGAAAAAAATATCTTGCTTCATATCCTGGTGACTCAAGTATATCTGCACTTTCAAACGGTTACAGTTTCCGTAAAGTATGGAACTTTCTTCGTGAGAAGACAGTTTCGAAATTTTCAGATCCCTCAGGGCGCAACCTGCATTCACTCACCAACCATTCGATTCCAGTTTTAACGGCGCCATCTTCCCGTTCAATGAGAACGCAACGGAAAGCTTTGCGTTGAGCCATGGTTGAAGATTTTCTACGCATCAGCTCTGTAGTGAGAAAGCATGTGTTCCGAACCGCTATCGTAAGCTCAAGTTTGGAAGCCGTTTCACCCCAGCCCATTTTTTTCTTACTATCAATTTCTAGTTGCTAATTGATCATTTGTTCAGTGCAGAGTTACGCAATTCCCTATTTAGTTGGAATTCGTCAATTCATATGAGAAGGGTAATCAAAGTAAAGAAGGATGATTTTCAATCTATTAAATATACAACAGAGGCGAATACTAAATTATCTACAGTGAGAACCTCATTGTACAATACTGATATCCAACGTGCCACTGCACGGCTTTTTTTACCACAGAGCAGTCACGATTACAACCTACTCTTTTAGCTCATAAATTAGTCACTCACGCTGAAAAAACGTTCCGAATCTGTAGTCTTACGCAACCCTCGAAAGAGGGTTACAATTCTTAGCGACAACTTTCAACTATAGTTGATAAAGAATATACGAGGATACCATCAATCAAGCTCGGCAAAACATTCCTATTTACAAAAGTGTGGGATATGAACCTAAATGAATGAACGCGCTATTTATAGTGAAATAAGGAATTTCAGATTGGTGCAGAGTTTTTGCAGGAATATAGAGGGACAAAACTACAGCACAAAAAACGCGCTGAGTCAAAGACAAAGAGAAATCGGCACAGGAACTAATACGGTGTGTAACTACATTTAAATACAGAGCACAACCACCAGCTATAAATAACGTGTGGCTTACGAAGAGAGTGGGGGCGAAAAATTGCAAAGGCAGAACCAATGCAGATGCCTCTTATCACAGATAACGATAACTATATCTGTTCATCTTGGGGGGAACTAAAGTGCTGCGCGTATATTCATCAGCGGTTCTCCAATTCTTTATATTTCCTGGAGGGAGTTAAGCTATCGCCACGGTAGAAATGTATTATAAATTAGTGTAATAGTCCCGTTGATTAGGGATCCTAAGCAACATTTCAACACGAATGAACATCTAACAAAAAAGCTGCTTCAAATCCAAGGACCGAGGCAAACAAAACGTAACATAGAACAAGTAGATCTGAACATCACCAGGAAGGCTTGTTTTACGATCTTGCCGAAACTGGCAGTTCGGAAAACATTCCTTCCTAATACATTAGCTTCTCTTCAATTTCTCAAAATAGCCGAATTGAACCGATTAAAATTTCCATTTATTGTATGAATAAAATTCACCATTTCTTCAAGTTCCGAGTTCAAGATCTTTACGCAAGATGGCGAAGATGGAAGTGCAGTTGTTAGGGAATACGTCGCTGCCACTAGCATAACTAGAGGTCAAGGAAGTCTTTGCATAGAGTCCTCCTCGCGCTGCAACAGTTTTTCCTGATGTACCTGTGACCGCAGTACCTGGAGCCGTACGACTTTAGGAACTCTTGACATGTGAGGCTCCCAGCAATGTTGGCGATCCTATCGTTGCACTCACCGTCTGCAACGATACAACAATTTCAAAATTTATATCATCCAGTTGAGCATGCAATATTTGGCACTCGCGTTGTTATTTAGTTTAATTTCAGTGAGGCCGTTTCATGCATGATATTTTATTCGTAAAGTGAGAAGGAAGAGGAGAGGTCATGAATTTTTATACTATGATGTTCAAAATGTGTTTCAGATTTACTTACCTCATTGCATTATAACTGTATGATATATTGTGCCGATGGCTGATGGCATTTCGGAATAGAAATTCGTGCTTTGGGAAGAATCAATTACTTCGGCTAAGAGCCATTCATAACTAGCTCAAGTCCAACAATAGACACATGCAAGAACCGAGACCTTCTATGCCACTAACTTCGAAGCGATATTGTACGAGTGCTTATTATCGAATTCAATACAACCTTTTTTTTTACAAGTTAAGTTTCACTCTTGTCTACTTTGTTCATGGTAATTAGTACCGCTTTTTTTAACCATGCGTGACTGTTTTTGAGACTGCATTTATACACAACCAAGGACGAAATTTTACTCATACTTCCCACTAAGTTAGAACGCACCTTCAAGACTCATGCACACACGTCGAGAACAAACGAAGTAAAACCGCAAGCCGCCCCCCCAGCAATATTAAATTAAAAGCAGCCCCTACGAGTTCAGATGTGTACTCCTCTACGATGCTGCAAAAAATAAAATTTAGATAAGCCATGCATACATGTCGCCGAGACTCGTGTGCTTTGAGTTACGCCGGCGGAAAACTTGTGTTATCGGCATTCGCTGTTAGGAAAATGAAGCTTATATAAGCGAATATGTTATTGCGGGAGCCTTCTTCTGTGCAGGGACAGCAAACTGAAGGTTCTGCAGAGAATCTGCAAGGAAGATCTCACCATTGTAATCTATGTTATTATTGTTGATATTATTCAATATTTTTGGAGTTGTGCTTGTTGAAATCGAAGTTCTCCGAGTGGTAGTGCTGGTGGAAGTTGTAGTGCGTCGACTTGTCTGCGGTCTTCTTGGCAACCTAAATCAAAGTCAGATGAGAATTTTTTTCTTTCAATAATAAAAAATCAGTATATGCACAGTCCTCATTTGTTCCTGGGTAAGAACAGCGCTATGCTAGGTTAACCACGCTCACCTTGTTGTTTGAACTGTAGGTTTAGTTGTGGTTCGCCTAGGTTCGGCTTTGGACAATTCAGTAGTTGGTAATGGAGTAGTGGTTGTGATGGTAGTTTTAGTAGTTGTGGGCTTAGGTTTTACCACAGTAGTTGATGTGGTTTGTCTAGGAGTGGTTTTTGGGGTAGTAGTTGTGGGTCGCATTGTTGTAGTGGTTGTTGTAGTCGTGGTGGTGGTAGTGGTGGTGGTGGTTGTGGTTTTAGGAGAGGTGACTTTCACGCTCTTCTGCGTGGCAGTGCTGGAGAAGGAGTAGTGCAATTAGAAAATTTATATACAAATAGTGAGGTTAATATCGAACATATGAGCCCGATTATTCTTCGAGGAATAAACAGATATGATGTCTAACAGCAGTTGCGCAGCTAGTTTGCTATTTTGAACCATTTAGCATGTTAATCAAAAATTCCAACTCTAGTGGAGTTTTACGTATGTTTTATTACGAGCTGCAGGTTTCTCCAATGGAAAAACTTAAAAGTCCAGGAAGAGACTGTCTGTAGACTATTTGTTATGAACTCCGATCGGAATTTTCATTCCTAAATTTTATAACTGACCTGCACCTCTACTTTCGCGCGACTGTACGTTGGACATCACTTCCTTATCATATTTACAAAGTAAAAATGAACGATGGGGAGTGAAGTGAATCACATTTTTTGTGCTTAGGGAAAGGTAAAATCCCAGGAATAAATTTACAGAAAATTTGTTTAGCGAGGTATCAAGTTTGAACTACAATTGAGTGGGTTTAGCTTGGGAACCAGTAGGAATTTTTTAGGAGCCCACACACGAAGTCCTTTGAGAGCTGTACAAAATCTGTACATCAAATGAGTACGAGCTGCAAGAGCCCAACATGACGATATTCAGACATATGCCGTTCTACAACGACTTAAATGGTGTACCCGAGAAAGTCGTGATCAGATATGGTGTTTTCGTTGTCGTACACGCATCGGCCGTTCAAGCAGATCTTCCCTCCGCCGCAATCTGATCCCTCAGCGGCTGGCCGATAGGAGACGCAGTAGCCACTCGACGAATCAAAACAGAACAGCTGAGCACATACTCTCTCGTCCTTCTGCTCAAACGAATAGAAGGTTTGCATCAAATCACTTGTAGTTAAAATAATATTCATCGAATAGGGACGTACAATGCCACCATAATACAGAAGTTGGCCTAATTTTTAGGCGTGGTAGAAAATGAATTTGAAGCGTAACTATTGTGAGGTATGGACGGCGCTATCTCTCTATAACTATATCAGGAATAAAATTTCATGCTCGTGGGGCACTGAAGGATACGCAAGTCCTCGAGTTGTCAAACTTTGCATGCTTAAGATGTTTTGAATTTGAGCAGTGTTAAAGATTGTGAAAGACTTCAAAAGAATGCGATGTTTATCAAATAGGTACAGTAATAACCCTGAGTCGGGCTCAGGAATGCCACTTCTGTCATGGCATTCCAATATATGTCTTATAATTAGTTTTATGCTTTACGAAGTCGCTCGAAGGGTATACAACTATGAAAATTATTTCAAATTCACTTGGCAAGAAGCTTCCCATACTAAGCTATAGCGCATTCGATGAAGTAAAAGCAGTCTTCAATTTGTTCTGTATCGTAAAACCCGTCTATGATTCGACAGTGTTCGATGATTTCAGTAGCCGAGTCCTTATTTGGATAGCGTTTCATTAAAGTCTCTGTCTTAGAGTTTTTCCGAGGGTTGTTATGCTTTCTTCGGGGAAGAGAAGATTCGTTTTTAAGTTTCCTATTTTTATTAGTACGGTAAACAAGGTTAGTCACAGAGTCATTCAATATTGGTCAAGACGGTTCCGGAATTTCCAGGGAGCTGACCGAAGTTCTTTTCGTCGCTTTCTCGAATTTCGGATCAGCCGGATTCAAGTTTGACGAGTATCTAGGATACTCGTATCAAATTCCGGCGAACATTAATTACAAAGCCGGGAGCGTAATACTATAATATCCTTCTGGGCATACTGGCGCGGGGCCTAACAAACTGCAATCAGTTTTCAGAAATATTAGATTCGAACTTGCAAAAAAAGGTACTCACAAAACATGCCGACGTGCCTCTATCTTTCCTGCACTGCTGGTCTAATGACAGCAGCTTTCCAGGCAGAATTCGCGGGAGAGACTCGTCTTCATGAGGGAGATTGTACAGACACGTAGCTGTGTCTCCGCTGAAAAACATACGCAAATATTTGTCAACTTCGTCGAAAATGTGCACATTCCAACTAACAAAAATAGTTCAATAAGTTTATTTATCCGAGAAAGGCAGTATAGGACAAAAGTACGTCATAGTATATTGTTTGACCTTCAGAACATGAAGAAAACTTGCTACGCTCGGCTCAAAAAATTCGAACTTTTGAACAGCCAAAATCGGGTTTATTAGTTCTTGTGAAGTGTTTGTAGTTCGTTGACATTCAAATAAACATTTTCGCTCACATTAACAGCAATTTTGAATGAAATCGCTATGACTATTTCACAGCCGTTACGGCACGGTTCCTAATCCGAAACTCTTCACTCAGAGGAAGCAAGAGGATCTGGAATTAATTGAAACTTCTACAGGCACAAGGTCAGAGTGAAATCTTTTCTCACTGAATTACAATTGCCACATACAGTTTCATTCAATCCTTCGAATATTCTTCAGTATAGTTACTGAACATACATTTTTTTAAGAAATGTCATATTGATTCAATTATTAGAGATTAACAACGCCGCGTTGAACGTCACTCTATTCGTTTGAAAAGTGGAAGAGCTATTTGGAACACATTTGGTGCGAGAGCAATATTCAGAATTTACGTAAGAGCCAAGATTCCCCCTTCAAGCCTATACCAGATTGTACCGTTATTTATCCAGTAATGCTCGTTTGTTTATGCGAATTTGTATCCATGTCTGGTTATTCATAAAGTTCCGTACATGTATAGGCAAATTCTATCATCAGAACATATTGTTTTGTGCAGAATCTAATACCCAATTCAAATTTGCATTTTTCTTCATTAACTCACTTTAAGAAATGATGAAACTGGTCCACTGAACAACGAGACCATCTGAACCCCTTCTCCGTGTGTCTCAGGTCACTCATGATGTAGCCGTCCTCCCAACGGCAGTGCTTGGCTCCCGGACCCCCAAGGTAAGACGGTGGAGGCGCACCGTCATGCACGGCACCAAGTCTGCACGCAACACAGTCCTTTAGCTAAAATTCAACTAAATTCAACTAAATTTTGGCATAGGGATCTGTTAAGTGTTTCATTACATCAAGCCTGATTATGTTATTAACAAGTTTCCTGCGATGGATTAAACTAAAATTTAAATTTAGCTCACATTTAAAGCAAAAACAGGTTCGCAATTTAGTAAATACCAAACATCAACTAGGTCCATTAAATTCCATCAATTTAAAAAAAAATTCCTAGAATTTTACAAGCGACAGAGCAATGGGTCGTATCATGGCAGCGGGTCAATGTTCGAGCAACATTGATATCTAATTGAGCCAAGCTTTAAAAATTTCGGGTTTACGACAGTTTTACCACACTACGCAAAATAAAATAAAAGCAAGACTCTAATGTATTCACTCAAGTTTTTTAAGTTTTCGGGGGATTCGTAAATCTTTGTGTGATACAAGTACGGTTTCATATGCACTGCATCGTGCTGTCGTGTTGAAGACATTTCTCAAGGTGCTTGCAAGTATCGTTCGCACACGTTTGGTATCGAAGAGCTTAGCAGATCCATTTTACTCCCTTCCGAGCAAGTATAGTGAATGCTAATAATATTTCAAACATTCATCGTTCACGACGGTTTAATGAACCTAAAGTTGAAATTTACTCAATCATCCCGTCGATCGATGTTTTAATTACCACACACGTCAACCTAAGCCGAAGTTCATGCACTGAAAAATCTGCTTTGCGTTCATTATGGGTTTTACAGATTTCTCATAAACAATGTCGTTGAATCAACATCTAGCGATCATGCTCGTCTAGAGCAAAATACTCACAAGTGACCCACTTCGTGAGCAGCGACAATGATTCCAGAAAATCCTCCGGTGTCTTCCACGATGGCCACCGAGTTTACCTTTTTGAGTCTCTTGTTCACCACACACGCTCCTCCAACGTACGCAAACCCTACGCAAGAAATGCATTAGTGGCATGGCCTTCAATAATCAATTTTGCAAGAAAATTGAGACTATGGAAGATCATATCGGACAGCTTGTGAAATAAGGTCTTTACGACAGGATATTTTCTTTGAAGGAGATTAGGGATTATCCTAGTTAATTTTTACACATACTATAGATTCAATATACACAACATCGGTAAGTTCAAATTTAGTATTGAAGTTTTCTTTGATAAAGCATTTGAAAGCACCTCATTCCCCATCTATTACTCTACGGCTTAAATTAATCACACCGTGGCTTTTCTAGTTAAATTCGTGTTAGAACAGAAGACAGGATTAAAAGAACCAAGACGAAGATAACACCTCAAATTAATGGTGCTAAGTGATGCAGCCTGTACGTGAAGTTTCTGTAGATATGAGAACCACAAACTGCCGGGAGAAGCCGATGTATTGCGAGCTTAAAAACTAGTACAGATTCAAATTCGAATTCATGGCCATGCTCTCACCTGAGTTCAGACGGCCTGCAACAGTGAACGGGGATCGATTTACATGTAAAAGTTCGCTGAAGAGAACGTACAAGGAGTGGTCAGTGGGTCAATATGTCTGTACAAGTCCGTTACGAGCCAAGTCCCAACATCCATGCAGAGTCCAAGTCAGTCAGAAAAAATCGTTTTGGGAAGGTTATATTGAACAATTTACATTGCACGTACAATATTATTTAATCGAGTGCTTTTTCACTACAAGTGTATTTTATTACATTACGGCAAATTTAAAGAAACCGATCAATTTACAGTTTAAGAACACGTACTACTAGTTGTATAGTGTCAGGTGATATTGCAATTTTAGAAAATTTTCACCTGAAGTCTAAAGTTTTCAAGTTACCTGCAGTTCCTCTGTTGCAGCTAGCAGCTTCATATGCCCTCCTGCACATATCTAACCTGGAAGAAAATTTCAAACATTTTAAAAGAACGAATTAGTCAAGATATTTCTTCGTAGGTGACGGCGACTGAAAGTTTCGTCAGGCTGTCGGGTCTACTGTGAACCAAGTAGGATACTCACAATCCAGGCAGCGCTGGCGATTTCTGCGGCGAGCATAGAACAATAGTGTTGACATCATTCAAGATTTTCTACCTGCGGGCTATTCCGAGACACCAGTCTGTAGAATGTATGAGAGCAAACGAGGAAGTTAGCATTGCTCCAAACTGGAATAGGTTTGACCTCTGAAGACTGTAAATGGAGAACTTTGAGGACTTGTAAAGCTGTTAGGCGATGTGACCATAATACCATGTCAGTGAAGATAGTGGGTTAAGTTTCATGCTTTACAGGAGCCGCTGGCAGAAGATATGTGATAAGAATAAATGGTGGTCTGGGCATTCTCAGATGTGGGCAGAACATACCGGCAGTACCAGTCGTACAGCGGCCGCTCTTTCTTCGGCGACACAAATCGTACCTGTTAAGATTCAACGACAGCAAAACCGTGTGAAATTTCAGTGTAATGGTCAACTATTAAACATCTGAATTAAGGAGCCTAAACTTATGAATATTGCTAGGTTTTGAAAAATGCAGCTTCACACTCTCACCGAACAAATATTTCAATGTAACCAATAGCAATACACATCTACACACTGACCCGCTTAAAATCCGAAACTTCTAGATCAAATATTCACCATCTTTTTGTCCCCATCATATATCCAAGTTTGTGAAAATTCCTATTTCTGCAAGATTATCCCAACATTTACTGACAAAAACTAGTCCTGACTACTGGCGAACATTCTCAATTGGATTACGTAAGCCCCTAGGGACGCTGGAGCTCACTTCGTAATTGCGACAGCTATGTCATAGGTCGGCAGACGGCGCTCCTGGAATAGATATTTGCCCATGTCCGTGAGTGCGCTTGCCGAGTCGATAGCATCTCTGTCGACTCGATTGCGTTCCAGGTAAGGCATAGCATCCCGACTCTGCTCGACATGTAAAAAATAAACTAGCATGGAACTTCTCAAATATTCATGCGGGCGAGTTGCAACGAGGAATTAATTTGAGGAGTGCTAAAAAAAATTGGAATGACATGAAAGTTATTAAACTAAATATTCAAGTTTTAGAACTGTCAATTCAACAAGCAAGGGCCTAGCTTTTTTACATAAGCCTCTACCTTCTTAAATTGATGTCAATGTGCAGAGTACGAGTGATCATTCCCAAGAAGGAAATTTGGATGTTTTAAGTTCTGTTGAGTATCAAAACGATTGGAAAACTAGATTTTTCAAAGTTATAAATTTCCTGATAATTGAGGGCACCTGAATCGAATCAAAGTTTCTTTGTAAATAAGGAAATTTCAGCTCTACATTGTAGAAGAAATTTAGTTTGCTTAATGATTTTGAGAGAAAATTCGGCACTTACCCTCGAGATTATGATTCCAGCAATGGAGATCTTCACTTTAGGATCCCTTAGGAGCTTGTAGCGAAGATCAGCGCCGTTCCAGAAGCTGACATAGTAGCTTTTGATTTTGGAATTGTCTTGACCGTGTAATCTGAAAGGAAACATTACAGGCAGCTCAATCAAATGTTTCCATTACGGCATTGCTTCAATTCAACGAGTTTTTTTCGATTTGATCCATGTTAGGCGTCATTTGCTGACGGGCAAATTTAATGCCGGACAAAGCATTTGAATCCAGATTTGATATTGGTTTCGGCATCCCTAACCGGAATAAGGGGGGTTCCAAAGAGAAGAAACATGAAGAGGAAGACGCCATTTAGGATGGCGTTAAAGGAACGCCGAACCAATGCACAAGATGTGTTCCACACACAAAGTCTCTGCTTTGAAACGGCAATTTTCGAAAAAGGGCTATGAAACAAAATAAAATTTGAAATAGACGGTCCGAGGTGCTGAAAAATAGGACAGGAGTGAACAGAAAAAAAAGTCCGTAACGAAACAAGAAACCTATTCTGTTTCAACAAAAACAAGTCCAACCTAACTCAGCTCGGGACGTCACATTTTCTCCCTGGAAGAGCTGACTTGCATACATGACGGTTTTATCCCCTAAAAGGAGAATTCAATCCATAATGAACCAGTTTCATGTTCAGCTCATCGCATTTCGCGTGGTAACATGCTATTTTAAAAAGGAACTCACATCATCATCATCCGTCAAAGTACATAGATATTAATGCATGTTTGTCTTACATTGTCCTCTGTTACTACAGAAGTTCAAATAGCAGTTCTGAATGGCTCGAAAGAAAAAAGTACTATAAGATCACACATTTCATGCTGCACTGAAGAACCGGTCCACAGCCGGCAAAACTTTTGTAGCCTGAACTTTTCTTAAAAACTAGGCTATCGTAAAACAAAAAAGTTGCCTCGTGTGCAAGGGAAATTTCAACTCACAAATATCCATCGTAGTCTACCAGGACTAAGATTTCTGGGTAGATGACAGCGGGAGCATCTCGTTTGGAGCGGTGCCGAGCGTCCGGACTTCTGACGGGGATGTGGTCTAGGTCCAACTCCACTGAAAGATGACAAAAAGCCCAGGCCATAAATGCCTCATTGCTCAAGCAGAGAGCCTGAGATCCTTCAATGCAATTCCAATTTGGCAAGATTGCGGCTACAGTCGGGGAGGCTGCTTTACTACAAGGTTGCTTTACAGAGCGGCCACCAGTCGCGGGAGCTGGATCGCGATGTTACATGGCTTGACGTGGCTCGCCTGTTCACAATCAAGGCTCAAAGTGTTGAGCTTATGAAAACTCAAATTTCTTGGTATCGAGTAAAAATTTCTTGTTTCTAGGTCAACTTATACCAGATCAGTTCTCACTTTCGAGAAATCTAAGAGAATCAAGGAAAATTTCATTATGTGACTTGTTTAATAGAATCTATTTTTCAGCCATGAATGACAGATTAAATCTGATCATCCAGCAATGCCACTTTCTTCAGTTAGATTTACATACAAAATCTTTCCCAAAAAATGAACTTGCACCTTGAATACATTCTTACCATAATCTGAGGTGGTGCTTTTGAGCTCTCGTTTGTACACGATGTGTACTGCCCCTGAAGGTTCTACGGCCCGTTTTCTTCTGATCAACTCCAGACCCTCCGGCAGCTTTTTCGCCTCCTTTGCTGATTTTCTGGAAGGAAACATTAGCACGTTTAACGTCAACAACATACGTTTCTGTGAGCAATTTTCCTGAAAATTATTCTTCGGCTTGCAAATGAGGTATAGTGCTTCTTACCCTCGGTCAAATGAAGTATCGGAATAGCAATACATACTACTTACATCTGTTACAGGAAAATCTGCTAGCAAAAACACCTAAAGTGAGTGAGCTAATCAAAATGCTCTGTAGTGTTGGTCAAGTATTAAAACGCTTTCTATAAGTTCCAACAGATTAATTGAGAGCATTACTGGCTATATAAAATGAGGATTCTCCTTGATAGACTATTTTTAATACTTTACCCATCAGCCAATATGGAAGGTAGAACAAAGTGCTTCTCTTGGATACGCAAGGCAATTTTTCTCTTCAACGCACAAATTTTTCTCATCTATTCAATTTCAGTTCACATACCAATGAAGTACATAACATCGAACACTTCATCAACTTTGTTTTCTAAAAAAGTCAAGTTTGCTCACTTGTACGGAACCCTGACTTTGGGCTGCCGTCCGGACCGTGTGCCGTCGTCAGCGACAAGAGGAAAACCGTCACTGAACACAAGATCCCCGGAATGAGCGTTTCCTTTCGATTCTTCTAAAAAAGCTTCATCGTCGGGAGGCCTGATGGCGTTCAGATCTTGCTCCTCCTCTCGTCTCCACTGCGGAGCGTCTTTCTGCGACTTTGACCTGATGACGTCCAGCACTGAGCGAGGGACTGGCCTCACAACCAGGTCTTCGCCAACCGTGCCGTCCTGCACAGTTTACCAAGGGAGTCAGATACAAGTCTAGAGCAATGCATCGTGGGCTTGTTGCTTCAGTCGCGACTGGGTACCTTTGCCGAGTGCAATGAAGAGGGTTTTCAGTGAAAACTCAGCCATATGTTTATGCAGCCTTTATAATAAAGGTTGGCCCGGGTTAAAAAGCTGAATTTTACATAAGTAGCTAATATTCGTGATCACATCGCAAGATTAGATGTGAACAATACATTTTGTTGAAGCACTAGGAGAGCGTACTGAACTTCAACTACTAAAGAACTCGTATTTTCCCCTTACGACAGCTATTACCTATTGATACACATGCGACTTCTCCCTGAGGAGCATTGCATCCAAGCAAAAACTTCTTTCTATTGAGTTTGACGTCAGCACAACGTGTAGGTTATTTGATGATCAGGGATTCTCCGAGGTGTACCACACTTTTGAAGCCAAAATAAAGGTTTGATAAATACCGATTATGAAACTTTCGTTCGCTTATTCTATCTATATTTTTTGATTTACATTTAGCTTAAAACTATGCCCTGGAAATAGCCAAGCTGAGTAATTTCTCTTTGTGGCTTAGAAGCAAGCATTTTTCTAATATTAAAAGCTTGCCGGTAAAAAAAGAAACGTGTATATTCAAATTTCCTGTCGTTGGGTTAGAGCCGCTGCAAAATGCCACATTAAAAACCAACCACCCTGTTTTCTAGACTTGTGGTTTGAACGTTATCAGTAATATTTTTCAGGTACTTTACTGAAAACTCTGACGACAATTTTTTGTTCCGGCTAGGTTTTGTCAACAAAGTACTCACCACCAGCACGTCCCCAGTCACGGGATCCTTTGTGAGCATAACCGCTGCCAAACTTTCCTCATCTTGGTATGGCTCACCAATGGGGCTGCTTTCCTGTAACAAAGTAGGGGCGCTGGTTAGAAGTTCATTTACCTTCACGCTAAGGAAACTTTCAGCGAAGAAGCTTTACTCTTAAAAAAAGCCTGCCATTAATAGACCGCAGGGGCACAAACTACAATATTAACACGTTTTGCGTGGAAATTAGATCTAATTGAAGTTTCTTCTGATTTCTGAATAAAAAATTAACAGCGTTGAACCCATTAATGGCGGTCACAGTCCTCATTTCGAGGTTTTCACCACATCGTGCATGATATCTCTCCAAAATGAACTACAAGTTCTGTATCTTCCGAGCGAATATCTTAGGACTCGCGAGGCCGGCGAGGGAAGTAGATCAACATTACGCTCCAAGTTACTTTGTATTTTACGTGAACCTCTTTTCCAAGCCTTTATGCACTCCCTAAGGAATTTTTAAAAAAATAAAGAGTTATATGCAAGACCTGGGATAAAATTTGACGTAACATTGATCGCGATGAAAATTTACGGTGAAAAAATTGGTCGTTTGTGGCAGTAATTAATCGCTAGCCAGAAACGTTATCTGAATCTTAATACGAATTTTCAAGTATGGCAAACTGCTACTGTAGAAGGCAATGTGTTCAATCTAAAGATGAAACTTTTTCATAAAACACATAGAAAGATGAATACCACCAATTTTTAACTTCGGTCTTTGTTATTCACCGTTTTATCTTCGCTTATGAAGAGAACGGCCATGGTGTCAAATAAAGACACTTTTTAGTTCCCGAAATGAAAATCAAGAGCTAATGTTGATGCTTCAAGTTCAGTAAGAAAATAACTGAAGATGACAGTGACCTCAGCCTCTTCATTTATCGACAATTTGATAAAATTGTCCGTTCCCTTCAGTTAATCGTTTTCGCTCTAGCCTCGGGGAATGCTTATGTAGCCAGAAATAAACTTTTAATTTAACTTTTTTACTGGCAATTTCATTTTTATAAAATTCTAAGCCCTATTCTCGAAAGTTTCATCTGGCTATTCAAGAGTGAAAAATATTTTCACCCTGAAAGTCTCCACGTTTTACAGTCTGAAGAAATTTAGATTCACATTTATGTTTTCAAATAATATGCATAGAAAACCTGCGTATTCTGACCTCGGGTGCCGGAGTTACGACGACCTTTCCTCGCCGCGAGTCGTGCTCTGCATAAAATACTGGGACGTTACGCGCGATGTGCGTGTTGCGGCGCAGATTTAAAACTCTCTCCTGGTTGAAGGCGTTGAGGTGAACTGTCCTCACATCGTCCGATTGGTTAGCGCTTCGCTTGACGCGCGAATGCAATTTGATGACCTCGTACGCCGGTACTGCAAAAATAAATTGCACGAATGTAGTAAAATGCGCTAGTTAAAATGAACAGTAAATTTTTTTTCATGTATCAGCACTCAGAAGTTCAGAAGGATTTAGTATGAGCCGTGCTGAAATTAAGCTCTTCAATTCATAATTTCATTCTTTCAATTTTTATATTCTCAGCATCACTATTTCAAGTGGATATCCCTGTTTTTGTGCGAAAATGTATTCAAATACTTTTATAGCTAGTTTCCTGCAAAGGAATTTTTCAAATAGTTTTCCGAAGAAAACTTGAACAGGTAACATTTTTACGTGCTTACAGGAGGGTTGGGTATTGAAGAATTTCAAGTGATGCCTGCAAAAAATATCGAGAGATTGTGATAGCAAAGTCGTCATTTTGAGGTGACTGCAGAAGATATTTGAAAATCAAATGCCATTAATTGCATGAGCTTAGTTTAAAAATTTATTTGCAGAATTTCAAAATCATAGAAACTTGAAGGTTCGTATACGTAAATTAATACTGTATTGTTCAATCATTTCGTGCAATAATGTTGCAACATTGTTTCTAAATGAATTTACTTTTTTTCAAATTAAACCCGAACTACCAAACCATTTTCTCGGTAGTGCGACATCAACATTTATCGTTATTACATTTAGCACACACAATCCCTGAAGAAGATCCGGGCAGCAAGGTACAAACTGCATCATTAAATTCACCTCAAGCTGGGCCAACTCCGCTGTTAGTTATGAAAATCTCAAAGAAGAATACAGCTGTCAAGTTTCAGGCGGCTATGCAAACCAAGTGTGACCGCCAGTGAATAAAGATGCGAAAACCAGCGAGTGGCCTTGGCCGTCACACTTGGTGGGTGAACAGACCATGTTGACACGACTGGTATATTGGGTACAAAAAATCTTTCAATTACGTTATTCAAATTTAAGTAATCGTTACCTAACGAATCATCGGTATGAAATTTCGTTCAAGACTAAGACGTTCAGGATTGTATCCTGGTGAACTGGAACAGCTTTCCTCAATGACTGAATACTCACCTTTATCGTAACTATCTACATGAAAAATGGACAGAAGTTCTTCAGGACTCAATGACTCGTGGATCTGCGAAAAGAAAAATTCAGAATAAAATACACTGAAAAAATGAGCAAGCTTAACCTTACGGCTACGAAAGTTGTCTAATATGACCAGAACAAGTACGGTTCATCAACACTTCGTATCGAGAAGGAATCAAATTCTTCCCCCAGAGGACACTGGAGACATTATTAGGAGTTCATTTAGAGAGTTTATTGCACCGATTTCGTAGCCCAGCCTCCTGCCCTTCAAATGTACTTTGGTCCACCGCCCTGACCTCCAGCTTGGCAAGACCGTGGGGAAACTTCCCCAGGAACAATAATTGGACGCTTTGTCGTTGCATTTCTGGGCAACTAAACTGACGATTTCTAGAGACGAATGCTAGTGTAAATTTGAGCATGCTAATCGGACGGAAAATCTGATGGTCACGCAAGCACTATTTTATAATCAAAGAAATGCTTCATGTCTAGACTAGAGGGAGTGGTTTCAAGTTAGTGTGATTTTATAAAGTCATTTTAACTCGGTTCAGAGCTGTATTATATCAGGTATTAGATGAAGCGAATATACGTCGCAAAGTTACCAGAATCTTGCTGTAAACAGGATACGTATCGCACAACCTTTAGTAAGGCGCAGTTCACTGCGAGAGAGCGGTAAATAAACTTTCGCACAAATTGTCTTTCGCACAGAACAAGAGCTGCACACTTTAGGGAACTAACAAGTCTTCGATAGCTGCCTACTTTAAGAGGACGAACGACAATTTCTTCGACAGATTTTCAATTTTGCCCCATCAAAGTTTACGAACGCAGGAATGCATTCAGAAACATTACACGTGCCATAAAAGAGTAGGTTCTTGACCAAAGCTGGCGGCATAAGCGCCAAGAGGCGTTCATGGGAGAGGGAGCAGATAGGGAGCGTGTTTTGGATGATATTTTACCGTTTCTAAGATGCTAGAAATTTCTGGAAGCAGTTAACGTACAGCCTTTTTTTCGCATTTTCAAGAATATAGCATTTTATGGAGAGTTGCCTGCACGAACTGTAAACCTAAAATTATGCCTGTAACAGTACCTTTTCATTTACTAAATATTGATCTAAAAAATCGAATCCTTCAATATTTTTACTCAAGTTTTGGAGGTTCATAACCATTGATCACAGCAGTCTGCATGCTCTTCTAAAAAAAGCATTTACGTTGCCAAAGGGTATTTTATGCATCAATTTAACGATTACTCTAGAAATAGTTCTCATGACATGGAGCTTCTGAAGCCCAAGTATATCCGATCCTTTCAAAAGTTCTTTACCGCAAGTGTTGCTAGACCGCACAGACCATCCCTCCACTATGCCAAAGAGATTCTTTTCACTGCAAAACCGCACAGACCATCCCTGCACTCTACCAAAGATTCCAGTTCCGAACGACGTCCACCAGCTACAGCAACACTGCGCCATGATCTCTTTTTGCGCTCAAGGTTGGGCACGCCTGCCTGAAGGGTATCTCGAACACGAAGGGTCGTGACCATGGCAAAGAACTAACGATCCTTTACCAGTGATCTTGCTCTCCACTGTTAAATAACCTTGGCAGTGGAAGGTCTACAATTCTAGAGCAAGGCAAGGACGAGGTTGAACGCCCGTGAAATTTTGAATCCAGTTCATTCAATCTAACAATGAACTCTGAACTAACCTATTTTGAAGTGTTGAGTATTTCTTTGGTAGATCTCTTCACATGAATATATGAACATTAATACAGGGCGATTTGATTCATGGTCTGAGAGGAAGCTTGCACAGAAACTTCCTCGCACAGAAGCTTAGCTAAGTCTCGGCACGAAAAGATTCTTCCTAGTTCTTGCAGAAAATAATTGAATGCGGCATGTTGTGCAGCATCGAGCCTTTTTCTAAGCGCGTGAAGGACAGCTTTTATTCTTCAACTATAAATCAATTTTTTCAAAAATTGAATTAATCTAATCAATCTGGTTTAACCACCAATTCTAGGCTTTCTCAAAGACAGAAGTTTTTTAATGTATATGGTCAAGTGAAGAATAAGGAGTCGTTAGTAGCCCCTTCAAGTTCATGATCTGAAATCCATTAAATGTTAATCACCATCTTTAGGGAAGATAGGAAATGTGATCAGTGGAAGACATTCATAGGATTACGAGTATGTGGAGGAATTGTTAGCTGTCAAATTATTAGTCTCAAAGAAATTATCAATATAATTTCCTGTCATCTCTTATCTAGGCTGACAATTGAGATGGTTACACGTCTCTTTTGCATGAAGCAGTTCAAAATGACACTTTTTGGTGAACTTGTTAGCAAGGAAAAGTCAATAGAGCTCGAGGTAGCGTTATCACGTCCCACCTGAACTAGTTGTTATTTTACGACTTTCTGGGATTAGGAAAATTCAGTCTATTGGTCTGAGAAAAGTGTTCCTGCGTTCCCGTTAGTTCTCCAAATTCCCGTTAGTTTTTGCCAGGAGCTGAAGCTAACTGTAGTCTTCCACGGCACTCTGTTTACCCACTTCATTGTTATAATGAACCAATCTGTCAGGTCATTGCTATCTCTAGCACTTTCATGTGGCCTGATAAAAATAAATCGTCTGAATCCTGAACATGGTCATGGATACTGTTAACGGTTCTGCTCATTTATTCGGTTTCAATTTTAATTCTTGTCTGATGTATTTGAAAATCGCGAAAATTTAATGCTACAAAGGCAAAAGCAAAGGTAAAATGTCTATTTCGAGAGTTATCGTAGTTGAGCAAGATATTTTAAAAAAAGTTGAATTTTTAGCGCGTGCTGTAACAATAGTGCGTATTATTTTCAAGATTCAAAAATAGGAATAAAATGCTTGCAGTAGTTTGAAAGCTAATAAACCTCATTGTACCTGACTTTCCAGACCATGTTCATACGATTCTTCGAGTACAAAAATTATGAAGACCTAATCCAAAAAATAAGCTGACCAGCGCCGGTTACTTCTACCATGGAAGTTTGTCCATAGTAGCATCTCAATTTAACGCTTACCCTGTGAATTTTTTTAGAACGAAGCCTTGGAAAAGAATGATCAGCAGCTCAAGGTTAGGAAACTGGTTTCTGGAACAAGATCTGAAATCCAATTACATGGACAGCTTCACAGGCTACCAACGTTTCCCTGACGTTCTTTGTAGACTAAAATCTGTAACAGAAATTTTGCACGTAGCGATCAAAATTTTTAAGCTTGCGGGCACAAATTTAAGTCAGAGGCGGTGCTTTGATTCAAAATTTGAACATTTCCTTGTTTTAATTCCATTCCGAAAAAACTTGGGAAAAATAATCTTTGCCGGTAACACCACGCTCCTGTGCAAACTATTACAGTGATCTTAGTATTCGTTCAAGTAGTAGTCTTCTGTTGTACATGAGATTCTTTGCAGAGCCACATTTTCTTCACGGTCATTAGCATCCATCATCATTCCGGTGGGAATTCTTCGCAATACATTCTACGTTAGCCTAAGGGAAAGACGACCCATCGTCTGAATGTAAAATTGTGGTTTCACTTTCGAGGTACGCGCGTCAGCTGTTGGAGTGGCACTCGAGCATCAAGGCGAGAGTGCAGCATCATTGTGCTGGAGCAAACCTGCCTCATTCTTTCTCGCATACTTGCTTGCTCCCCTTTTTTTCCAAGTATCTAGTTCAAGAATGCGTTTACGTCAATTAATAAGCAATGAGTGAAAATCTTTGCTTTGTTTTAAAATTCGGGAATTTTAAGGTTTAGACCTCGACCTGTTGCTTCGGAGAACATTCATTTTCGTAAATTGCTGCTGTTTTTACTTTCTTTGTGAAATGGAAAATGTTAGTTTAAGTTTCTCAACGAACTACCCCGCCATATGGCGACGATCTAAAGAATTCGTCGACTGCTAAAATCAAGATAACTTTCTCGTCCAAAGCTCAGAGTTGTTCAATTTTAGCTCGTGGTTTCTTCTGTTCTGAGTTTCATTCGTACGCCTAATTAAATTTAAAACAAAACCTTGCTTACTTCAGATGGGTGCTGGTGTCAGAGCAGCAGATGAACTTCCCTTTACGCTGATTTCATTTTCAGGAAAGCTGAATTGAGCAACTTCAGAATTTCCAGTTCTGTCTACTTTAAAAACTATGACTACCAGCGTAAGAGTTCCGTTGAATTCCAGAATTGCTTATGAAAACTAAATTTTGGTATGCATTTAGAGCGAACGAGTGGCGGAGTTCATCACATGCCCTGTATTATTCGCGCACTGATACTACCATTGTTTTTATCACGATGTAATTTCCAACTGACTGAGTTAAAGCCTTAATTTTACCTTAAATTTTAGAGCAGAAAAGCAATGACGTTTTCATTCAATTCAACCCTTACCTATCTAACCTTATTTAAACCACAAAACCTAGACTGAAACATTTACTGGCAGGGACAGCTATTTCGTTTATTTAAACCCCAAACACATCTTACCTTCCCAAGCCCAGCCCCTACTTTCAAGATTCGGTGGCTTCTACTCACATTTGTCTCCCTGATTTCTGCAGAGTGGGCCAAAGAAAACGCCCCGATGACCAAAAGCCATAGCAGGGCTCCATGGTTCTTCATTGTGCTGAAAGGAGAAACAACTGTTAACACACAAGTATATATTTAATTAATTCATCAGAATATCGTTATGACGTGTTACAGGGGAAACTTAATACCAACAGTCTCCGCAGAAGCGAAGTGAAACTTTCCTCACAAACTCACCAATTATTTCCGTACATACATCGAGAAATTTAAATATCTTTTAGAAGTGCTCTTACGTTTCTCTTCTGCTCGAGGCTTCAACGGAAGTTGAAAAGCTAAAATTTATCAAGTACAAGGTAAGGAACGAGTCTTCAAAGTAGAAGTTTTGCGTTCGACTATCCAATCGTGAAGTCGATGATAATGTGTTAACATCCAAGCCTTTGGTTTGTTTTTTTTATTTTAAAAATAAATTTTTTCAACAGCACTGAAAATTTTACTCGAGAAGGCACCATCGACCACTTTAGCCATTCAAATAATCGTCGTCTTGACTGTGTTCTTGCAACCACCACCATCAGACTGGCGCAGATAACAGGGCGTCGCATTTGGACGAGAAAGTGATTCACTTGGCTGTAAACATCACCTCAATTCACGATACAAATTTGACTATGCCCTTTGGTGTATCAAAACTGGCACGGTTCAGAGAAGAGGTCTTTAGGGAGGAGTATCGTCAGTACTTCAAAATATCTGAAGTTGCCTAAATACGGCTCTTCCCCGCTCAAACACGAGTTAAATTTCTTTGATTATTTCTATTTCATTCATTTATTTGTTTCATTATAAATAATGTTGGAAAATATATGCTTGGTGAGAAAATTCAGCTATGGCAAAACTAAAGTGCACCTATATTAAAAATCAATTTAATATTTTGCCTCGCCTTCAAACTTGAGATCATCAAATGTGTTGTACGGACCCTGTTTATTGAACACATTGGGAATCCGCAGCAAATTTTTTGTGCAAGGCTTCTGGATTGCAAAAAAAATTGTAAGAAATGCTGAATTGCCTTAATTCCGCTATTAGTCCCAAAATACACCCATACGAGTAAAGCTAGTTAAAATTGTCGCCTCACTCTGAAGTCAAACAATCTCGACCCTGGAGTTACCGTCAGTAGGCGAAGGGTTTTATATACCATTCAATTCCTCGCTATAACGAAGACGTTTTTCAATTAGGCCATATTGTCCTGTATCAATTTTCAACGATTAGAACCGAAGGACAGTTTTTTTCATCCAACATTCAAGATTGCACAGGTCTGCACACTCTTCGATAAACTAGTTACGAGAATTCAGCATGGAAGATCGAACTGAAATATTTTGAGCAGATTACAACTCTTCTTTGATAATTTCGCCCATAAACCGTTTAAATCAAGGGAATTTTCGACGGTCTCGAGGCAAGAAGGCCAGGAAGATAAAACCTGCATTAGTCTCTCGAGAACTTCCTATGCTATCTATTCAAGGGAATCACAGTTCTAATGGCAGGAAACTCGCCATGTCAGCAGCAGGATAAACCTCATTACTGATTTAATTACTTTGGACTAGAACATTATGGACAGTGTCTTGCCGAGCCACCAAAATCATGCTGTGCGTAAGTCATGCCAAGGGACGACGAAGGTAAGTACAAACCGCTGAGCTTTAACTTGCAGATTAAGTTTCCTACGCTCTGTAGTAGAAATGAACTGGTCAAAGAGAATGAATCCCTTAAATTCAGTGCGTCGAGAGGTCAAGGACTCCCAAGTTCAACTCGTGCATGATCCAGCGCCGTAAGAAAAGCCCAGAAACTAGGGAGAGCGTTCACCTGCGCGTTACGTTACAGAGGTTGACGCCGGCTTTTTGTTTGCTCTACAGAATGATTCATGCTGCTATACTTCCGGAAAGGTATTTTCCTCCACGAGTTTATTCGCAGCCTTAGGCGTGCGTTGATGCGTGTACGAATTGTGACCGATCAAGCGCATGAATATTCAATGTTCCAAGATTGTTTCCAAGGGATCATTTACCGTCGCATCTGGGCCGAAGTAAAGTAAAAGCGTATTTATACCGCAACGCCGGTTATCACGCAGTTACTCTGTATGCAGAGCATGATCTAATAGACCGTGCAAATTGAAGGGCTAACTGGATATAACAGGAACGCTAAAATGAAGTTATAGTAAATCGCAAATGGAGAATTCTTGCCAGAAACTGCTGATATACCGTACGGTAAATCTGAAGGATATGTCAGTTATCGATTTTTCACTTTTTGGTGCCTGAACCTAATTAATTGAACCAAAATAAACTAGTTTTTTTCTATGCACTTTCCGTCTCAAATGAGTATTTTACGATTTATAGCGGTAAGTTTAGTTTCGTCATTGATGACGAATGCGCTCGAATAAACAGCTACTCATCGATTTTCGAATTTATGTTGCTCGAGTCATGGTAATCAACATCGAAATAACCGACTTTTCTTCTATACACTTTTTTCGTCAAATGAGTATTTAACGAGGTATAGCGGTAGGTTTGGTTTCGTCTTTGATGACGATCGCGCTGGAAGCGAGTGCGCATTGCAGTGTTGCTGTCCGACGTGCTCCTTGAATTACTTGCCGCTTCAAACACTGGAGTTGCGGCAAGTCATTTACCGCTATAACTAATAAAATACTGATTTGAGACGGAAAGTGCATAGAAGAAAACTTGTTTATTTCAATCTAATCAACTATGCTTAGGCATCGAAATTTACAAAATCGATAACTGACATTTCCTTCAGATTTACCTAGCGTACTTCGACTGCTGAAGTTCCTGTTCACTTTCATCAGCTACTAAAGTCGCACAAATCTAGATGAGCACGAAGAGAAATTTATCAATATTCTACCGATGGTGTGAAAATGAATTTCTATGCTCGAGTTTCCCCAGAATTTAATTCACTGTCACCGAATAATCCACCTCTGAAAATATCGTGAAGTACTAGGAACAGTGTAGTAATCGGTACAAATTCTTACCGTACATCCAGTTCCATCAGTCCTCGCTGCCGCAATGCTCTCATTCGTCGGCGACACTGCCGGTTATGTTTATAAGGATTACGTGCCACAGTTCTTTGAAGCCATAACTATAAGTACTGTAGGCATACTGAAAATTTACCATTAGAATAGCGTGGTAACCTCAATCCCTGCAATCCTTATTTAATATAAAGTTTCATATTTCTGACATGAAGTTGCGGTTACGTTAACCCCACGTACAAAATTAATTTAACCCTAAACCGTCCGAAAAGCAAGCAATATTCGTTTAGAGGAGTAACTGAATTTTTTACACGAGGAAGCAGGAGGATCCATTCAAACTGCTGTAGGACGTGCAAAATAAGATTTGGAGCACTAATAATTCCCATCGGCTCAAGAGTAAAGTAACGTTGACGCTTAGACCAACTACATACGGAATCCTGACCAGTTAGGTTTCTGCAATTCATCAATTAGGTAAAACTTCTGGAGCAGGAAATTCGCGAGGGGAAAAAAGGACCATTCCGTAAGAAAGGCTGGAAGTAAAAACCAAAGCACATTGCGTGTGTTCGATACACGATACCCTGAATATCAAATTAAGATAGTGAGGCAAGAGATCGAAATATCAGAACGAACAATCATAAGAAATACTACCATGAAGTATTGTTGCCACGCTTCAAGTCCCAGAGAGACACTAAACAGTGAAGTGCCGCTCTGACACGTAGATATCCCATCCAGATTACACCTGCCGAACATTGGCCACAAAATGCCAGCCCGCAGCTAGTATCTCACTGCAGGGCTATCTCCTTTCATCGCGCTAGATTCGTCAATCTAATCACCCACACCAAAACGCCATTACAGCACAGCTTTCTGATCAAACCTGCTCCTCAACCCATACAGCGCCACGATTCCTGCCTACACCGTCATCATTTGTTGGCATCAAGAGTCAATCTACACGTTTGGTTCCCTCACGCCTGAGGGAAGTCTGAGAAAGAGTCGTATGGCAACACTCGAAGAACCTTTAATTTCCCTTAGTTTCTAGAAGATGGTGTCAACGTAATTCTTAGGTCTTTCCCAATATTATTCCAGCATGATAGCATGGTAGATTGAATTCGTATCGATGACTAACTGTTGATATGAAAATTACAGCAAAGGTGGGAACACGTTCGTGTATTTCTTGATTCAAAGATTTCAAATTATTTTGGTTATAATATATGGATTAAGAAATCAAAGCTACCTAGCCTTCTTTTTCTTGTATTGCTGTAGAATTCTGCTACTTTTAGGAGGCCTTACAAAAAGTAACCATAAATCTACTTGGATTAGGGAAATCACCTCGAGTTCTCCTACCCTTCTCATTCGAAATTGAATTTTCAAATTTGGATGATGTAACATTCCGAGGAACTTATAGCTTCATCTTTCTTCGCCACTCCGCAGCCGGGAGTACATTTGTTAAGAATGATGGAAGAAAGGAATTAAAAGCGGTTAAATTCCCACTATCTCATATGAACGTTTAATTTGCACAAGTATTTTAAAATGCTTGCGCCGTCTCAATTCGCTGTCAGATTCATTCACCAACACAGCCAAACCCGTTTAGATGAAAAGAAAAAATCCCTGCACTACCCGCTTTGTCTGCAGGAACTTCGGATGGGATGCCACGTGCGCTATTAATTTTCTAGAGTCCGCAAAAACCTGGAAACATACTGTCTTGACACCGTGTGAATCACGCATAACTCGCGCTTCCGACGGCCTGGACCGCCATTAAAAGTAAGAGACGCAAATGCACGGACACGCGCGTGCAAACATCCTGGTTCCCAGGGTATCGTGCGCCAGAGCTTTTGGTGGGAGCTATAAAAGCTGGACAGCATCTCGGCAGCCTTGAACATGCTGCGTCCGAGCTGCGACGGGTGTCCCCAGCATAAACAACGAGCGGCTCTCAACCATCGCACCACCTCCGCAGTTTGGTTGTCACAACACGGCGTTAAACAAAGTATTGCGGCAACCTTGCTTGACCGGCTGTAGATCCAAATGCACATTGATTGATGAATCGCACAAATCTGCAAGTTGAACACAGTGGTAATATTTTACATGGGTCTTGCGATATATTTACGAGTTAATCAGCATCAATTTGCCAAGATATATTGATGATACGAGTGCTTGTTACGAGATAATTACGCTAGGTACTCTAAAATCTTTACATATGGTTAAAATTTTAATAAACGTCATGGTTTTGAGACCAGTTTTGGCGTACATTTTTGAAGAAGGATAAATTGTTGCTATATGCAGTCTAACATTTTCGCCCTCTGCATGTATGTTTTTCGCCGCCTAAGCGATTTAATCACTTAAATCGCTTAGGCGGCGAAAACTAAGCATGCAGGTGGTGAAAAAGTTTGACTGGGAACTGAAAATCATTAATATTTACAGTTTCATGTGCACATCATGCCTAATTGGAATACACTAGTGCGTGTAATGATCTTTGGTACTCTAATGTCCAACTCCGAAGAATTTTTTTCCTTTTTCAGTTCAACAGTAACATGACAATTTGATAATAAGACATTACGTAAAACATGAGCCCTTTCTGGTTACGTTTCGAATGTTGTCTAGCCCATGCATTCTTCACGTTATGAACGACTTCAGCAAATTGACTTTGACCTATTCAGCAAACTCATAAACCCGCACATATACGTACACACCTACACTAACTTATATTGCGCGCAATCAGGTTTCCAAATTATTTATGTTGCACACATCTAACAATAATTATTCATGCAGTAAATAATGATTTGCTGCGTGCTTTGTTCACGATCGTATGTGCTGCTTGCAGGTTGTTGTGTCCAGACATATTTTACATCATACAAGCGTCACTATTTGTTTTGGGTTATCAGGTTCGAGCTTGAATTAAACATGGATTCAATTCAGTCGCTCATTTTAAAGAACTAAAGATATTTCGAGAGGGTTATGCAATCGAATTCTTTTACAAACTGATGCGCATGTCAGGTTACTTATTTGAAACTTGCTTGACTCTTCTCGAATAGTACGTATTTAATATTATTAGTAAATGGCAGCGCTCTAAATAAAATAAGTGTAGTTCTTATAACACATTCTAAAGGTTTGGATAACGTTTTAATGGCCTCAATTTATGCTTAAACTTAGAGGGCTAAAGTTTGATTGTTGATAATTTCTCAGAGTGAAATTAATAAATGGCTGATTATATTTTAGAACTTCGTGTATAATCACAATTTTGAGGTTGAGTTCTTTGAATTTGAATGAACTTGAATGAATTATGGTGAATGAATGATCCACAATGCTGTTGAGAGATCATGCACAGATAATCCGTTACCGTAGTATTAGCGAGAATATCCTAAAAAAAGATTGCTAAATCACCATCATTCTTATAGATTTGTTATCCATTTATTATTCGCTTTAAGCCTTGGGATTCATAATCGAGTGATAATCGTATCGATGACTCAAACACAATTGGAAAATATTGTTGCACATATGATGTAAGTCATGTAAATTACTGCACTTAAATAGAAGTAATAAGTAATCCGTTATCATACCCCTCGAGATGATGTAGATTTTTGAGTAAAACAGTCCCACTATCAAATTATTCAACAATTACAACTGAAACGTTATTTAAAATATTAAAACAACGATATTTTGTTAACTGATCATGCAAATCAAATGATCCAGTTAAGAAGCCATAATCTGTCCAACGAGTTATGAAACTTATGAGCAAAACTCTTGAACCGAAGAATATTATCACTTCAACATAAATATCAGAAATGAAGAACGTTTGCTGTATTTGCGTTGTTTTTCTGTTCGTTTATGAAATGTATGGTTTGATAACGGTGCTTAATAAAGAAGGGTCTTGTATTCGGAAGTCAAGTTTCACAAAAGCTCAAGGATAAATATTCATCCGAAATGGTATTGTATTTATTATTCATACTATTTTTTCATCCATAAATTGTTACATTGTAGCACTTTTCAGTCGAGATTGTCTTTGGATTCTATTTATACTTGTTTGGAATTAGTTTTTCAAGACTTTTAAACTGGATTATCCTGTATTTTTGTAAGAAAATAAAAAATCCCCTAACAACGTCTTGGGCGTTAGGCCTCGTATGAGCAACGGTGGCTGCAATTTATCAGTATTTACGTCAGCAAAATTTGCATCGTCACATTCATCGTCTTCATCATCGCCTTGAACGAAAATTACACGTCAAGGCCACGCACTTCCTTGGCAATGCAAACGGCGTACGGTTCAGTATTTGCCTCCACACTCTTGCTTCAGCTAGTAGTCTCCATTCTTCGTTGTTTCTATCCCCTTTAAAATTTACCTGTATTTTTATCCTATCCTGTGTATCAGAATGAGTTTTCGAGGATTATATTCTTACTGTAACGCTAATATTGCGATATCACCACTTTATTTCCCGTAGAACATATGTTCACTGTTTTGATTTCTCGAGAAATTATTCAAACTGTTTTTGATTATTATATGCCTTAGAGCGTTTTTTTAGTTAACGAAAATCATTTTTGTACTGTCTAAAAATTTCCACGGGAAGAATGCTTTTAAAAAAATGTATATAAGCAAATTTAACACATGAGTGTATCAACCGAGCCGGAATTTTGAGGCACTTGAAATTGCACAAAATAGTTCTTCACTGCATAACCATTAGTTGTTTCCAAATTTGTGGTTTAGGAATACAAACAAGAAGCTATGAGAACAAAATGAAATTTCTTGCCTCAAAAGAAAGATACACAAGGCCTTATGATACTTCGACTCAAGTTTCTCTCATGGATAAAACGGGTAGCTATTTTTCTGAATTGTCCCAATCTAAGAGACGAAGCAGCTCAGTTATATCTCTCCTGATGGCACCATCATACAATGTAATAAGCTGGACCCCAACACGAACATGAATTTTAAGCTGCTGCAAAGTATTGATCGAACTTTCAAAAGGCGACTGATCGACTACCATACAAGAGACTCTGGTAAAAATTAAGCAAACCAAATGGTATTAAGTCTAAACGGCAAAATTTAACCCCAATCGTGAGAGATTCAAAAATAAATTTTGAACGTGATAGTTCAATTGGAAATTTTTACAAATGTGCGATTTAAATCATCTCACCATTGTATGCAATGAAACATCAATAAATTTATCAAAACTAGGGACGATAACCTTCAGTAAAATCATGAAAATAACAACCTAGACCATCTGTCTAATCGGATGTTGAGACAATGAAAAAATATTTGTTCAAAAATGCATCCGAACTACAAATAATTTACGGCAAACAACTGATCTGCCATTGCGTTAGTAAAGCGAGAAAGTGACTCTTGCGATAAGTAAAGAAGGCACATGAGGAAATGAAAGGTAGGTAACCGTGTGCACCGGTAAATGAAATTACGGTGGATGGATAACTATTTTGCGTCATTGAAATCTCCAAGCTGGTGAACGTGGTTCAATAGAGCTCAACTTATTTTAGTGGCCTCACAAAGTAGAGCGATTTTTTCTATTTTAGTCAATTGAAATGCATGTGGGAAAGTTTTTACATCTTAGGAAACAGTTAAACGAGCTGCCTCACACTTTGCACGCAAAAGTGTCCGACAAAATTTAATATTTATGACACACTCAAGCACACTGGATTCCTTTCTTAACCTTTCTATTTATCACTCAATCTATATATTCTTCCAGCCCTCCGGCTTCCTTTCGCTGACTTCCACAGCCGCTCGCAAACAAGCGTCGGTGACTTAACAGTATGACCGCATTGTGCGTCTGTTACCTAAGAATGCAAGAGCATTAAGCTATTAAGAAAGTGCGGCAATACTGCAAAAGAAAGCGAGACGCATCACTTACGAGGTTACTGGAGGTGTAGGCAGTTTGAACGTCGACTTCACTTTCTGCTGAGCGTGCGGTGAGCGTCTCACTTTCATCTTGTACTGGGAAGTACGGCTCACTCCCTTCTGCTGTTTTTTGGATTTACCAACACTCCTCAGACGTAAGTATATTAACGATATGTTTCAGTTAACCTTCAGAGATGTTAATTTAGTACATACGCTGATTTTTAGTATTCATTGAAGAATAATCAGTGAATATGTAGGTGAGTCTTGAATGGTTGTGCCCGTTTTCAAGCAAATGTGGTTTCTTGCACAATGGATGTTATAACAAAAAAGAATATTAGTCACGCCGAAGCGTGATATGGTGAGTGCGTGTGGAGTTTACACTTCTCAGAAGTAACCATCAAAATCAATATTATACTTCACTCTACACGTACATTAATAAGTCCAATTGCTTCTAGATATTTTTTAAATTAAAACAATTAAAGTGTTCCTCTCATTTTCTGAGAACGATTTTTTTCGAGATTCAATGCTAGCTTGTTTTGAATCAGTATGCTTAAAAATTCTGTATTTGTGTTTTTGCACCCAAATTTCAATTAGTACCCGAGAAAACTTCGACAAGCTCTGGATCCTTGCAAAAGAGGACACTGCTTGCAGATAACGCGTCGTGCAAGCAACGTATTTCTTGAACTTCAAAGTTACTCAGAAACGTTACGAGTTTATTCGTTCAAACACTGTCTCGTGAACACTGAGAGAGACGCACAAATCACTACAAACAAATGGATTAGGTGAAAGTTCACTGAACTGTGCAGGTTTAACCAATAACAAAATAAGATTTTTCTGTAATTCTGGTAGAGAGGAACAATCCCACTCGTCACTGCATTAACGAAGGGCTATCCCTCTCAAAAAAGGTGTCGGAGCTGAAAAAAAAACATAAATTTCCACCATTAATTGCTGCAATATTTTAACGGCTCTACGAACAAAAGTGAATTACCGAAGTAAGTGTTAAAATACTGGAAAGACTAAAATGTGAGAAGGTGACTCAATGCGGTCTACATTAAAGAACTTATCTTTGGGAAAGCAATTCCTTGAGTAAAATGACAGTGCGAACGTAATATCATACTTCGTGTTGCTGTTCAAGTGCCGATGAAAAGCAAACGTTATTGGTTTTCAAAGCAAAATATAAAATATTAGGAGCGCTGTAGTAGGATTCGTAAATTTTTTAAGGTGAAAACAACATTGTACTCACAGGAGTATTCAATTTCCTACTACACAGTTCTGTTCCAAGCTATTCATAAAAGGCCTGAATCGAACGATTTCGGTCTCACTATCTTTCCAAGATGTAAAGCAACGTATTTTGCTCAAGAATTCCAATTCTGTGATGAATCAAAGAAGTTTCAAGCATCCAAAATGAAGTCAAGAGCACGAATACAGGTGAAGTAGAAATAAAGTCGTCCTGAAGAGCATCAGTGCAGCTTCATAAAATGTTAGAGTGGTCTAGGAAGAGATTCAAGTTAAGAATTGCAGGCGATCTAAGCAACAAGGAGACACAGACACTGCGGCAAGAGCGCGGCCGTGGGACACCTCGATGTCTCGCCGGCCCGACTCTGACTGAGACCTGCGAACCTTCCCAGGACAGATAAAGGTCCAGGCAGGGCAATAAAGTGGGCACCCAACGTACCGCTGATGCCCAACGCGCGCTTCTTCGTAACGCGTCATTGATACCTGCATGCTAACAGAGCGTACGCGCGCGTCACAGATTTGTGAATCCTGAGAACCGGACACTAACATGCGCGTTACTACAACACCTCCATATGTTGTAAATACATCCGTAACGCTTATTTGGATGCAATAACATATGAAGGGCTTCAAAGGATTATCCGCCGCTTGAGCAAACGTCCTGCTGATCGTTCCTTCATACTATCCTGTGTGTTTATGGCTCCTGTGTGTTCAGTTCTTGAAAGTAATTAACACAACACTGATCGTATATCCGGTCATGTTTCACAGCAATTCGCTATTTTCAGCAAAATCGGAAAATTTTATAAAATACATCTTACTCGAACGTTCCATTATTTGCTTCTAAATCAAACAAAACCATGTTAATAATACATCTCATATCAATAAAGTTCAGTTGCATGTGTGATTTTCGATTCAGAAGAAATCGATTTGTATTTTCCGATTTTAGAATCTAAAAACTCATGTATTCCACCTCCAGCTATTCTGTGAAATACAAGGCCCAAAGCATTACGCTTCACTTACCCCACCATTGAAGGCGCAAGAAGATTTTAAAAAACAACACACTGCTTTGTGCAACCCTCAACCTTGAACTGCACAGTTCACAGTTTGCGTCTCCGCCTGTAAAATAATTGCGCCCTGGAATACGCCACACATCTCCTCCCATACAGCACAGGCGACTTCCCTCCTACAGGCGACTTGCATGGAATCACCCCACACGACAGATGATGTTCACCCACACCACCTCGTACAGGCGACTTGCATGGAATCACCCCACACGACAGGCGATGTTCACCCACACCACCTCGTACAGGCGACTGCCATGGTGTCACCCCATACGACAGGCGATGTTCACCCACACCACCTCGTACAGGCGACTGCCGTGGTGTCACCCCATACGACAGGCGATGTTCACCCACACCACCTCGTACAGGCGACTTGCATGGAGTCACCTCACACGACAGGCGATGATCACCCACACCACCACGTACAGGCGACTTGCATGGAGTCACCCCACACGACAGGCGATGATCACCCACACCACCACGTACAGGCGACTTGCATGGAGTCACCCCACACGACAGGCGATGATCAACCACACCACCACGTACAGGCGACTTGCATGGAGTCACCCCACACGACAGGCGATGATCACCCACACCACCACGTACAGGCGACTTGCATGGAGTCACCCCACACGACAGGCGATGATCACCCACACCACCACGTACAGGCGACTTGCATGCAGTCACCCCACACGACAGGCGATGATCACCCACACCACCACGTACAGGCGACTTGCATGGAGTCACCCCACACGACAGGCGATGTTCACCCACACCACCTCGTACAGGCGACTTGCATTAAGTCACCCCACACGAAAGGTGATTTTCACCCACACCACCTCGTACAGGCGACTTGCATGGAATCACCCCACACGACAGGCGATGATCACCCACACCACCACGTACAGGCGACTTGCATGGAGTCACCCCACACGACAGGCGATGTTCACCCACACCACCTCGTACAGGCGACTTGCATTAAGTCACCCCACACGAAAGGTGATTTTCACCCACACCACCTCGTACAGGCGACTTGCATGGAATCACCCCACACGACATATTTAGATTTGCCTGCATACAGTGATAGGATTTCAGATATAAAATCCCTTAAATCACCTAGGATTATTACCGCCTTAGATAAAACAAGCCATTCAAACCACTAAAACAGATTTCATGTGACGTGATTCGAACAACTTTCCTTCAGTAGATTGAAATATACCGTTGGGGTAAAATGTAAACACACAAAGGTTAAAACTTGTACGCGTGAAGGAACTTGTTACTGCACAACTCAATATTCAGTCGTTTTGGGAGCATCACAGAATCTCATAAAATAAGGAAAGAGTAAATAGAATGCCCTGAAAAATAAAACAAATAAAATTAAATGTATCAAATGCAAAAAATAAAATAAATAAAATAAAATTACGAAATGAAATAAAATACATGAAACAAATAAAATAAATAATATAAATAAAATAAATCATACAAATAACGGCGGGAAAAGGAAAAATAGAACGATTTTAACAAACAAAACAAATAAAACAAAATTAACAAATATAACGTAACTACGCATCGCGCGTAGAACACAAGACGTGAACTATGACCTACACAATAGCCAAGATACGAGCCCGAGTGAACGGGTTCCGCACAACTCAAAATCGCGCCCGTGAGACGAGGCATAAATCAATGTAATTACACGTTGGTATAGAATAAGTGTCTCAAAACTGAGACGGAGTTGCGCCCACGCCTGCTAGTGGAACAAGGACCTCCTGCTTCCCTGTGCGTTATTTCATCGTCAAGAGGAGACAAATAACACGAGGTGGCATTTTTTGTGCCGTATTGTCCTTGGGTTCGCTTACCTCCTCAGCCACAACAAACAACTCCCTCACAGCTCAGCGGTTAACGTACCTGTGACCGTAGAGGCATTCTCATTTTACTGATTATAAAATAGGGGAATATTGACGTGAATTTGGTAGCCATGAAAACAGGTACTTATGATTCCATTACGACAAAATTGCGAGAAATTTTCGAGTGACATGAGTTCGATAAGCTCATCAACGAGAACTTTGTCTATTTGAAATCGTACCTACATTAGATTTTAGGTACGCGTCATCGTAGGAATTTTCTGGTACCAGTTGCTTGGTCGCTGTCTCATGTACGTACGATCTGATGAAACTAGTTACCCGTTCTCCACTGTTTGACTTACGGGCAATTTGACACGAAGTGCTGACTTACCTCGGCCTTGAACGCAAAAAAAAATATGATTTTAATTGGAGCTAGCGGTTGTCTCATAAGCTTGTGTAATTTTTATGATTACGCAGAGAACGTGCTTGGGAGCACCATTAACCAAAAAATATTTTAAACAATTTATAATGCCTTATTTGAATTTATTTTTGTCGGGTAATATGAGGAACAGGGACTTATTGAAGATCGGCAATGAAATTCATGACATTTGCCGGTTTTGGCCAGTATAGTAAACGGGAACAGTTTGCAGATATTTTTGTGCGTGACAACTGCCGTGTAGCGGGTACGAGGGGTCAGAACTACCAAGAATAGTGCCAACATTGGCGGGCAAGTGGTATCCTACTTTGTTTCAATTTTCTTTAAGTCCTTATAACTCGAAAACTAAGGAGTTTTGGGCAGTTTATTTTTACGTGAAAATCGATTTATTTTGAGCTTTTCCACCTATGGTTGAAATTTTTCAGCACAAAAAAACACCCTGTATACATTGTAAACCATGAAATTCAAAACGCCTTCGATATATATGAGTATCCAGATAGATAACTGCCGCAAAAAGTTTTCTGATTTTCTCACTCCGTTTCGACCATAATTGCTCAACGCCCACCTCGAGGAACTCCCAGCAAAAACAATTAGCACAATTTTTTTTCTTGCCTTTCGCTTAAACGATGCCACGGTGACTTCGTAGGATATTATATGAAAATGCTATGTCCATGACCATCAATGATCGAGGAAGATTGTATACGGGAACTACTTGAAAAACAAAAGGTCGAACATGAAAATTTCGTGCACGGATTACCTAGAAAAGTACCTGCTGCATGAATATGGAGCATGGATGCTGCAACGAGAATTTCCCCCCTACAAGTTCATTTTCCTCAAAACCTCGTCGATACGAGTCTTAAATATAGTGGGAAACGATTTGCAGCGACGCAACTCTTTCGATGACGTTAATGTGAACCTCCGGTCTCTAATTTTCCGCGAAGCGGTCACAGCACCGCCCAAATATGACCCTCCATAAACTTCCTTTCGGAGAACCGAAAATCATAAAATTTGCATTGACGTGCGCAACTCAAATCCAAGGTGTCCTGCTACCAATAAAATTAAGTAGGAGCGAGCTGCCCGCCGGTCAAATGATTGTGTAACCCGCAAACACTGAGGCAACAACAGCTTCAAGTTAGAGAGGTTATTGCCGCAAAATTTGGTGCGCAGGCGTGAAGCAAAAAAAGCAATTGCGCGTCAACTTAGGGCTGAAGAAACAGTATCACAATACTAATAATTACTAGTGATAACTGTTCAAGAAACGAAAGTTAAAACAACAAGGATCTAGGTTGGAAATGAAAAACATATGAGTTATGGTAATTGGAATAGTAACAACAATCAGCACGGACTAGTGGAGTAACTGGGCAATAAAATACCTCAACGAATCATCGTTTATTCAAATCCAAATGATTAACCCATAAAAGAGCTAAAGCAAAAATGTCCAAGCATCAGAGAATGACGAAGCAAATGAGTTTTTGAAGCAACCGCTGATACAGCTTTGGGGCGAAAGTCTTTTACTAAGAATTCAATCACAACCAAATTTGTTGGCTAGAGTTAATAGTGTCTCTTACAGTAAGACCAGCTCCGCGATACAGTAAAAATGGCATTACGTTACGGAAAATTCACACTGCCGATGAATGGTAAACATCCAAATAGAATTTCCTACTTCCGGCGCAACATCTCTAAGCTAGCCTTGTACATCACAGCTCTTAAGTTGATTTCTAAAGCCCCATGCGTATTCGAATTTTCTATCTCTTTCTCCACGAAATTGTTCCCAAACTTCATCTCATCGCACCTTAAACACTCACATCCCGAACTTTTGTTTGCCTGAAGTCAAGTTCCCAGAACCAACCTCTACGAGTGCAGGTCTTGTTTTCAAGATCAGTTTGCTTTATGGATGAGCAAACACGTTTCCCAGGACAAGTCAACGTCCAAGGTTCCGTTGGAACAAACTACGTAAAGCAACTTTTTCCGTTCAGGACACGATAAACATCGCTTGATGCGTTGCAGTCGACACGTAGTCTGTGATGTAAGTGAGTCTTCCAAAGAAATTTGGCCAACGTCACGCAGAGGTGTTAAGAGATTCCAGCCGTCGTTTATTGCTGCAGAGGGAAACACAATGATTCCAGGGTCACATGCAGATCTGCAGGGAATGACCGCGCTGCAGTGTGATTATACATGAAAGACTGCGGTGGGGAAATCTCTTACAGGGTAAAGAAACGACGAGTTGACGAGTCAAGAAGATTCAATTTGTTGGCTTTAGGGGAAGGAAATAAATTTAAACGCTGAGAAGACAAGCCACGTGATTAAAATAAATATTCTTCTAGCGAACACATAGGGAACTCCACATAAATGACTGCTTAAGAGCCTTATTTGAGTTTGATACTACGCTGGCAGTTTACCTGCGTAAAATCACACTCCGAGAAAAGTGATACTTTGTATATACTTTGAGTAACTTCAACCATAAGGATAAGTGTGATTAGAAGAAATGTGTAAAGCTATATATGTTATTATTTCATTTTTTTATGAACTATTAATGACAAATACCTGGCTGTATGAAAAAGTGTTCGAACAAATTAAAAAGAATTGAGCAAAAATTTAATTCCATTAACATTTGATGTAAAAGAAGAAGGAAGGGAAGTACTGATAGCGGTAAGTATATTATGTGTATTCAAATTAATGTTCATACATACTACATACCCGTGAAAGAATTCCAATTGAGATTTTTGCTAGAGGTATTGAGGAAGAATACCTCGGTGTTTACGTTGACTTACGTGCATAATATGTCGTTGAGGACAATTCTTCCCGTAGACGACAACCAATAAGTCTTTTAAACAAATTGGGCATGAAACTGATTCCATAGCGAAAGAAAGATACGCTGCATTCCAGAGATAGAAATGTTTGTTTCCATAACTCTAATTTTAAAAGCACTAGGGCAATATCGGTTCAAAGCACTCCTGTAGATTTCCAACAAATAATTTGGAGTAAGTAAAAGCAAGGCCTGTAGTAGTAAATCAGTAGTAAAAGTAGTAAAATAACTCCTATAGATTTGTGACAAAATCTTCCGAAGCTGCGAAGTAAGAAAAAGTAAGGCCTGCTGTAGTAAATCAGTAGTAAAAGTAGTAAAATAACTCTTAAAGATTTCTGACAAAATATTCTGAAGCTGCGAAGTAAAAGCAAGGCCTACAGTAGTTAATCAAAAAGCAATGCGAAAACTAATTAGAATGGAGTCTTCCTTCACTCACAGTCTACGCTCTCTTCAGTTTTCCAAGCGGAAGTTAGGACAATATTCCTGAATTCTCGGCTGAAATTCCTTCCTAATTCTTATGCAGATTCCATGAAACAAAGATTAAAACTCTGTGAAAATTTTTACAACTTTTGACTTTAAATTTGAGTTGAATGTTGGACTTTAGTTTAACCAATCGCAGTCAACGCGTTAATACAATTCTACTAAGTTTTTACGTCTTGGTGGCATCAAATACCTCACGTATTTCTTCAGTTAGCATTTTCGAACCTTCTCATGAGAGCCGGAGAGTGAGAACTTTTGAAAATGTTAGAATTTCAGTCTTAATGATAAAAACGCAGTGCGTGTGTGTGCGTCACTGGGAGACAGAAAGAGTGTATCGTTTTAATGTCTTGAATATGAAGTCGGCGGCGTTAATTTTTTTTAACAATGATTCGAGCGAGTAGTAAAACCAGAAAACCCTTTTCAGAATGGACTGATTGACCTGTGAAAATAATATATTGAAAGCCACGTTGGTCAGCGTTATCAAGTCTAGGGGAAAAGTAGAAAAATTTTCTAGAACTCAGAACCGCGACTCTGATCTAAGCTATCAACTAAATATTTTTAAAATTTCATCGTCCTGTAGCATAATTGTCAAGAAACTTTATTTTTCAACCCAGCAAAAATAAATGGCACTAAATTCCTCACAGTCCGAAGAAATTAACGCATGCTTCCTGACGAGATTCATTTCTCAAACGAACAAAAAAAAGAGATCGTGTGCAGAATTGGCATTCTGGGCAGGAAACAGCGGAGATGTAACCTTGTTCCTGGCGGTGTCATACCTTCCTTCTTCCGTGAGTGACCTGCGAGAGTGAGGGGCTTGCTCTAAAATTAGACCCAACAGAAGGATTTCGAAACGAGTTTTTTAGGCCCTTGGAGAATGCCGAAATTGCCAACGTGAAAAATGGCAATGGTCGTCAAAGTTATTTACTACGACTCTGGCTGGATTAAATCCAAAGAATTCCCTCGAAATGATGCAGTTGACTTCATCATCAACCTATTTTCTTCACAAAATTTTCCCATTTTCCTGTAACTCTCAAGCTAATTCCATTAGCAAGCTCACCCGATTCATAAATCCTCCAATTCGCCAACATTGTCTATAATTCAGCGTTCCCAAGAATCTCAAAAAAATCCAACACTCCCAACGACACTACAAGCCCAACTAGTTGACGGCCTTAATGACTTAATAACAATTCCTACGACCCAACAATCCCAACAGCTAATCAATCCTAATGGTTCAGCTATTTCAACGATCCAACAATCCCATGATACAACAAGCCTAATGACCCAACAATCCTAATGACTCCACAATTCCTACGATCGAACCATTTCAACAACTCAACATTACCAATGACTCAAAATTTCCAATTATCCTTCAATCCCAACGACCCTGTAATTCCAATGCCTCCAACAATTCCAACGACCTAACAAATCAGGTGACCCAACAATCCCAACTAAATAGATCAGCAGGTCACGGATGGTGCCACAGTTCGGGTAACAAAGGCATTATTGCCAGCGATTTCATGAACTTTAGTTTAAATTGTAACTTGAGCTCTCCTTCAAAGCAATTGATGCATAAAACAATCAAAATAAAAATATTCGATGGTCATGTTTCGAGAAATGTTAGCATTCTCTTAAAACTTTCATTCCAACCAACTGTACAGTCTCACAATCTAACTAAGTGTATCGCAATATCTTTTCCCACAAGCGATTTTTGTAACTCCTGTAGAGTTGTAATTCATGATGTACTTCTGAATGAATTCCTAGCTTTAAGCAGAGTTCAAGTTATTGAGTTTCGAATGTTACCAAAATTTTATACGATATAAATTTTGGAACAAAACAAGTTCAAGTTATCAGGTGCTTTAGCGAAGATGAAGTCAACTGCATTTGACTTGTTTTTTTTCGTTGGTCATGAATCTTTCCTTCTGCTGCAATGAGATATTTTATTATCATTTCCTCCCCTTTTTGGGGCTTAAGTGATACAATAATGAGCTTTTGTTCTTTCATCGAATCTTCATCCTATCAAATCAGAACAATTTTCATAAATAAGAGACTATTCTGATTTTACTCCCGATATTTAAGCGTGAAATTTTTTACGAAAGGCATTTTACTTGAGTATCCAAGTTTGCACCGCAAAGCTCAATGTTTAGAGACGTGTTGGATGCAATGCCAACAATATATCTTCAACCTTTCGATTGCAAAACCTGAAAAACGAGCTTAAGCAGCAGTAGCAAGCACTGTCCAAAATTTCGTGTATCATACGAGTAGAACGCAGGCCAAAATATTGACGTTCGCGCATTTTTCGTTCGTATATTGCAGCGTTGCGTGATACAGGTCAGAAAGATTTTTCCTCCAACCTTACTGACATAAATTCAGCTATTTTTTCGGTTTGGAAATATAATTTAAGAATATTGAATCATTAGTGTACGTACTGAAGAAACGTTATTTCATGCAAATTGAATGTATTTTATGTTCCCAAGCTGTGGCTGTCGTTTTGAAGGATTCAACGACATAATCTGAGACCTCCTTTTAGATCATATAAACCAGCGCTTTAAATTCTACAAGAGCGAATGCTGCGGAAATATACTAAATCGTACAAACATTTCGATCGACAATTAATGATTTTCAATCACAAGCTATGACGCTCGCCGCGTTAATTTCCCTAGAAGACAATTTGTGCCAGTCGTAAATCAAAAAACCAAATTTTTTGACCCAACGTTTTACACTGCTGAGTTGACTTTCTTTCCTGTCGTGAATTACGGCGCTCGGGTGCTCTCCTCGGTTTCATATGGCAGAGAGCGTTCGTGAAGCTGCTATTTTTTCAAATCTTAACTTTCACTCCAGAAAATCTGAGCAATATAAAGCTGTAATTGTGGTGCAGAACGACGAGTACGGACCCGCAGACTTTCATTACAGCCGAGCGAGATGACGGAACTCGGGCGGTCAAACTTCACGACTTCGTAAACACAAACATCCTCTTATCAAGGCGATAAACCATCTTTTCCTGGATATATTTCCGATTGAACGTAGTATCCGAGTACGAAATCACACATCGTACGTAGGTAGCTCGAGCAGCAAATGAATGGCGAGAGATAATATATTCAGTTCACGAAGCATACATCTGGAATTTAGATTTCTTTTTATCAATTCGATGTACGGTTTTCATCGGTTTGTTTTCTTCGTAATTTAGGAAGAGCGACCTTAGAATATTTTATTTCTCAGCGTGCCAAACATCAGAAATATTTTCCTACGAGTCATATGTAATTGGTGTTGCATTAGTTTCCATCAGCGTTGAAAAAGAAAACATCATTAATCATTGCATGAACTCAAGTTTCAGGCAACCTGAAACAATATATTTGGCTTAGGTGATTGGTTTAAAAAAAATTTCGTGTTTGAGTGTTTTCATGGAATTCGAATCAATCACGTTGAAAATATTTAGTTACTTAGAAGCTTGACACCCTGAAAACTCTGCAGATATTAGCCTTTTATAACAGTTATCAGTACTTATTAATCGCTGGTCTAATAAACATGAGATTCCATCTATTGAGAAAATTATTCTGAAATACATAGTCTGTAGCATTGTATTCAAAGAAGATCTCTTCGTTTGCGTGTCGACTTTCACTATCGTTATTCATGCACGAATCTGCTTGGAGAATTATTCCCAAGAAATTCCATGGCCCAAAACCAAGCAACTTTTGATTCTCTATTCAAATCTCAAGCATCGAAAGTTGCTTGCCAAAACCTGCTTGGAGAACCATTTTCAGGCAATTCCAAGGCCCTCACAACATGCAACTTTAGATTCCCTATTCAAATATGAAGCATCGGTAAGCTGTCTATGACATTTCCATGATTACCAGCCATCAAAAGCAATAAAAATAAGCACGTCCTACACCGCCCCTCCAGACGATACTCAGAACAGAAGATGAGCCTCGGAGCTCTCGCAGAAACGCAAGATTTGTTCGCAGTTAGTGTCACCAGCGAAGGACATTTCTATGTTCTCCTACGTGTCGTTAAGTTTTTTCAGGTGTTCCATGCATCGAAAATTGTGAGCATACGACTGCGAGTCGAGGCCTTCCCGCCGCCCACTGCAGCATCGCAGCAGAAAACATGAAAATAAAAAGGTGCTAAATAAAAAATAGAGGCATGATCAGTCTGACAGCGGTAGGATATGTACAGCTGACCTTGGGTCTCGATCGTAAGGTGAGGGTCCATTAAACAGCTGCATTCATTATGCAGTGTGTGTATGTGTGTTCTCGTCATACAGCTGCATTCTGAATGCAGTGTGTGTATGTGTGTTCTCGTCATCCAGCTGCATTCTGAATGCAGCGTGTGTATGTGAGTGACTTTCATACAGAAATGTCCATTATGCAGTGTGTGTATGTGTTACTGTCATACATCTGCGTTCATAGTACAGTGTGTGTATGTGTGTGTGACCGTCATGCAGTTGTATTTTTTGTGATTCGTGTGAGTGTGTGTGTGTGTGTGTGCATGTGTGTGAGAGAGAGAGAGAGAGAGAGAGAGAGAGAGAGATTTTGTGTGTGTAGCCATTATACATCATAGAATCATATTGTTTGAGATTTGTGTGAGTGTGTATGAGTTTGCGTGTGCGTGTGTGCCGGGCCATCATAGAGCTGCGTTTTTAATGTGGTGTGCGGGGCCACCATGCAGCTATGTTCGTTGTGCGATGTGCGTGCATCATACAGCTCTGCACATTATACAGTGTTTACATGGATGTTGCTGTCAGTGTGCGGTGCGTCGACAACCCCATGAGTGGGACACATGGCGTGTGGTTCTGTGACATGTGACATGACATGCAGTGAGGCCCGTATCCACAAACAAGTGTTAGCTAGTACGATAGAATTACATCAAAATTATCCCAGTTCGTATACATTAGACATTTCGTGAATTTATTGAAAATATACGGTGTGTGTATGTCACAAATCTCATGGGTCCTCTGTCCCTTATTGACAGTCTCGTTCTCAGTCCCATTTTTAGACTTGAAAGTGTTTGACTCCCAAGTGAGAGGAAACTTGAACCGGAAAATATGCTTGCCTTGCGACTTCGACTTCGTATACACAAATATCCCCTACTAAAACAATGAACCATGTTTTCCTCAATACCTAAATTTAGAAATGTAGATACATATATGTTCTAAATAAATGTATTCTCAGTACCGCTGCTAATTAGGAGGCTTTATCATCAAGTCCAAGGCAGCGATGGATAGAGCTGGTCATTGTACATATTTCTTGAATACGAGGGCATTATTAATTTTTATTTGTGTCATGGCTATTTCGAGTAATTATGCCGTATTAGTTGCTCAATGACATTTTTTGTGATATTAGTTATTAGTACTCCATATTGGTAATTTATAGTCATGTCCAGTTTTTATGCAACATTAGTTGTTCTTATATTATTATATAACTATTCATGTTTTATTTTACACCCTATTATTAATTGTTATTGAATATTAGCTGCTATGCAATGTTAATAATTGCGCCATTATTGAGTTGTTAATAAGTATTATTGCAACTTAATACAATTTATTGCCATTAATATTCATTACGCCGTACTAGCCACTAATTGCCCCTATCAGCTATTCATACCATAATCTTGAGTGCATTGGCTATCGAACGAGTCCTGTGATCGAAACTTGCTGCCCTTCAGGAAAAGCTGCCGGGGTCTATTTTTATCTCCATAAATTCTCATTCTCCATGCTTGAGTTATGTTCGAGAAAAAATACCCATAAAGGCCTCTCAGCCTATGACTATAGAAATGCCAGATGCGTTGTGGTTTTCATGACCGAAATAGATTAGAATTGAGCCCAAAGTTGTAGATTTAAGCCTCAAAAAGTTCATTCTAGCAGCTCTGCTTTCAGGGACCGCTTCCCTGTCTAACTTTTTTGCCGGAGTATCTATGATTTTAGCTGCCCGGGTGTAGCCTTCGCGCTGGGTGGTTAAAATCCTAGATACCTCGGCGAACAAGTTAAGCAAGGTTGAGTCAAGGGGTCATGCTTAAAAGCCTCACCTACGGCTGTTAAAATTATGTTAACTAATTCATGCTTAAAAAAATTCGTGACATAAAAGAGTGAGTGAAAATGAAACATGACATATTGACATGTACGTTTGAAAAAATGGAAAGTTAATATACTGCTTGAGTATGGCTCCTGCTCAGTTAATTTATGGGCTGTCTTTTGCATCAGCCATCTTAGAACACACTGAGGATACTAAGCTCATTATTGTGTCTGTTACCCACCATCTTTCCTTTATTCATTCTGCAATGTACACCGCTGTATTCCCATTAATTTTTATACTCAAACATCACAAATCATAGGGAGACCAGCGTTTAAATGAATTGGAAAGGAATGGAATTAGAATAAGATTTTTGGTCAGGACGATAACCTCAGCGCAAAAATTTTGTTGAGCTAAGATTCGGCCTTCAAAATGACCGGAAACAGATCTTAGATTTATGAACGCATATTAGAATGGAATTTTTCGTCATGCCGATAACCTCAATGCAAGAATTTCGTTGAGTTACGATTCGTGCCTTCAAATGAAAGGAAACAGATCTTAGATTCATAAACGCCAATTAAAATGGAATTTTTCGTCATGCCGATAACCTCAATGCAAGAATTTCGTTGAGTTGCAATTCGTGCCTTCAAAATGACAGGAAACAGATCTTAGATTCATAAACGCCAATTAAAATGGAATTTTTCGTCATGCCGATAACCTCAATGCAAGAATTTCGTTGAGTTGCAATTCGTGCCTTCAAAATGACCGGACATAGATCTTGGATTCATGAACGCTCCTAAGAGAATTTCAAACTGAGAACGGAAGGCTTGCCATCGCGGAGACCAAACTCACGCACCCTGAACACGTTCCGCCAGTCCACCCAGTATCAAGAGCCTGCTTTAATGTATTCAGTATTAAACACAAAGTGTTTAGAACCTAAGACATCCGGTTCGAGCATTGCCGCGCAACTTCTCCGAAGGATTATTGCATGTAATCTGTCTCCAATGAATGGAAGATGGATTGAAAAGGCTGTTTTCCGAGTGTAAACATGCAACGTCGATTCTAAGAGTAAGCCCTTGGTAAATGAAGTGTGCACGTCCCTGACGTTTATTTAAATTACTTCATATTAAAAGTTGTATCCAAACACGTTGCAGTGATGCAAATGAGCAGCTATGAAGTAATCACCTTTAGTTGTTCTTTCAAACACAAAGCACCGCTTCCCCTCCAAGATAAAGTAAGACTTGGGTTGAGACCTGCTAGGTTCATTCATTCTCAGTGCCTTGAGTTCATCGTCTTATTAACATTTTTTCATCTATTTGCATTTTTTGGCCGCGTGGACATTAGTTTTGGTTCATTAATACTTTTGTAGTAGGCCATGCACCTTGTGTGATTCGACCTATGTAGGTCATTTTGTAATCTTTGCTATTTGGGAAGTTTTTGTGTGAATTTTATCATGACATGATGTAGCAATAAAAGAGGAATACTTGTTAAAAAAGTTTCTCAATAACCAACCGTCCAACAAGTAATTTAAAAAACAATCAAATCAGCTAACATTTTTCAACATGTTTGCTCTTATTGAGAATGGTAAAATCGTTGCAACCGGACACGATCTTAGCTCGAACTAATGAATACAAATGAATGCTAATAATACAGAAAATACTGAACGAACGGAAATCCTAGATATCGCGAGTGAGTGTGGTGCAGCTAACAGCATAGAACAACCTTTTAAAAGTTAAGAGCCGTATCACAGACGGCCATAGACACAACTTTGCTCTTTTCAGGTACCTATTTTGTATTAGAACCTCAAACTAAAATACTTCTGAAGGCTAAACTAAAATGAGATTATCAAAACACGAGTACCCATGAGAAGGTCTCCTTCTTGATAAGTCCTTTTTGCTGAGCGTGGTTACAACAAGGTAAGGAGAAGTACAAAAAGAGCACAGGGCTGTATGTAAAAACTCAGTGATATACAAAAGGAGACAAGGAGGTTCATATGAACACGTGATGTACAAAAGGAGACAAGGATGTACGTAAAAACTAGGAGATATATGAGAGAGCACAGGTACAGTCAGTACGTAGAAACTTGATGATGCACGAAAAGAGACGAGGATATTAATAAGAATACATGGATATTCGAAAGGATACGAGGATGCACGTAAGAGCAAGGATATACACGAAAAGAGACGAAGATGTAAGTAAGAACACGGGTATGCACGAAAGCAGGCGCTGGAAGAGACACGGCAAAAACTTGTCATTCGACAAACCCACACGCTCAACGAGCAGCATTAGAGGCTGGTTGGTCCTATGGATTAACCCCGGGGACAACTTATCAACATACAAAGCGTGATGATCCCTGCCCACATTATACTAGAAAAATATCTAGATTGACGATAGTGCGAGTGCGTCCAACCTGAATATCAATATTAACATATTTGTTGGTTCATGAAGCAGTTAAAATACACGTTTTAAGCTGCATACATGCAGTCAAAATGCAATATGGTTGACAAACATATTATGTATATTTGGATACGCTCGTAAGGATGATTATTCTGACATCGCCCAGTTTCCACTGCTATTGAGGAAATATTTCAGTGAAATTTTATTTAGGAACTTGCGACGTATATAAGCGTTTACTTCGTCTTCGCTCCAATAAAGTAGTAATTTTCTCACTAAACTTTATGTTTCAAAATAACATAAACCCTGCGTGTTCTTCAATATATTAATATCCGAAATGAAAATACAATTCTAAGCCTAGGATTAAATTAAAAAGCAATGACGTGGGCAATGCAAATCATGAAATTGTCAGTTTCCATCTCCAACACTTCAGCAGAAAATGCATTAATTAGTCAAACCGTAACTCAAAACCGGAATATTTTAATGTCGGGAAAAAACAGGAAACTTCACTACTCTAAAAACAACAAAGTCGCGGCTCATTCCAAGAATAACAAAGTCATGCCAAAGTTGAGCGAACTTCCTCATTGTTAGTCTGGCGGAACAACACTTAACGCAGTTGTGCATCAATACAAAAAATGCTACAAAAAACGGAGGTAAATATTGAACAACGTTGAACTTGTTGTTTCCTTTTGGTAAAGGAAATTAAATTTGCATCGTAATGTTGGGTTACATAATAAAAAGATCCCCGACGTCACTACCAATGAACAATACTTCGTAGTTAGAGTAGAAACAACGTACATGTTGGAGATGTGAAAATGATGCGAAGATTGCAGGAAGTGTTTCATACCGTAAAATCCTTTACACATCACAGTATGTGGCAGCAGTGGAGTCACAATGTGGTCACAACTCACACTTAATGTGTTTTCATGGGTGGTTATGTTGACATAACCACTCACCCATTATGGGGCAGAGTAATGGTAATGTTGACACAAACACTCACACATTATGAGGCAGAGTATTGGTAATGTTGACACAAACACTCACACATTATGAGGCAGAGTAATGGTAATGTTGACACAATCACTCACACATTATGAGGCAGAGTATTGGTAATGTTGACACAAACACTCACACATTATGAGGCAGAGTATTGGTAATGTTGACACAAACACTCACACATTATGAGGCAGAGTATTGGTAATGTTGACACAATCACTCACACATTATGAGGCAGAGTATTGGTAATGTTGACACAATCACTCACACATTATGAGGCAGAGTATTGGTAATGTTGACATAGCACCTCATACATTATGTGGCACCGTAGTGGCAACGTTGGTATAACAACTTAAACATTATGTGGCACCATAATGGCGTTGTTGACATAACACATCGCACATTACATGGCAGCGTAGTGGCAATGTTGATATTACTACACACACACTACCGGGCAGCGTAGTGACAATGTTGACGTGACCATTTGCACGATATGTGGCAAGTTAGTGGCAATGTTGACGTGTCCATTTGCACGATATGTTGCAAGTTAGTGGCAATGTTGACGTGACCATTTGCACGATATGTGGCAAGTTAGCGGCAATGTTGACTTGACCATTTGCACGATATGTGGCAAGTTAGCGGCAATGTTGACTTGACCATTTGCACGATATGTGGCAAGTTAGCGGCAATGTTGACTTGACCATTTGCACGATATGTGGCAAGTTAGCGGCAATGTTGACTTGACCATTTGCACGATATGTGGCAAGTTAGCGGCAATGTTGACTTGACCATTTGCACGATATGTGGCAAGTTAGCGGCAATGTTGACAAAAATTTTACGGAAATAAGTAAGGACATGTCCTGGCCGTCATCGTCTAAGGTCATCATGTCGCAGTAAGGATAAACTAAGGTCATCATGTCGCAGTAAGGACAAACTATAAGGTCATCATATCGTAGCAAGCGCGTATTAAGGACATCATGTCGCAGTAAGGATAAACTAAGGTCATCATGTCGCAGTAAGGACAAACTATAAGGTCATCATATCGTAGCAAGCGCGTATTAAGGACATCATGTCACAGTAAGGATAAACTAAGGTCATCATGTCACAGTAATGACAAACTATAAGGTCATCATATCGTAGCAAGCGCGTATTAAGGACATCATATCACAGTAAGGATAAACTAAGGTCATCATGTCGCAGTAAGGACAAACTATAAGGTCATCATATCGTAGCAAGCGCGTATTAAGGACATCATGTCACAGTAAGGATAAACTAAGGTCATCATGTCGCAGTAAGGACAAACTATAAGGTCATCATATCGTAGCAAGCGCGTATTAAGGACATCATGTCACAGTAAGGATAAACTAAGGTCATCATGTCACAGTAATGACAAACTATAAGGTCATCATATCGTAGCAAGCGCGTATTAAGGACATCATGTCGCAGTAAGGATAAACTAAGGTCATCATGTCGCAGTAAGGACAAACTATAAGGTCATCATATCGTAGCAAGCGCGTATTAAGGACATCATGTCGCAGTAAGGATAAACTAAGGTCATCGTGTCGCAGTAAGGACAAACTAAGGCTATCATGCCACAACAGCCCGCTAAAATTAAGGGATTTTAAAGTCACGAATTGCCGATGGATGCGACTCTGGCTCTAAGCATTTTTACGTCCGCGAGAGAAGTTTGATGCGACACAAAGTCGAAGGTACTTATGCAGCAAATAAAAACCTCAATAATGGCATTGCGTAATTCAAAACTAAAAAATTCATTCAATCCATATCATATTTCATCCATAATTATTTGCGTAGCTTCGATTTGTTCTGCAGGAGACAAAAAAAGCAATGACAGCGACTCTGTTTGCGCGGAAAAATTCCGCAGGGATTTTTGGCAATCGTTTTGGTATCACTGTGTGCTTCGACATGCTTTTTGCACAAATTAAAACACACTTCAAATCTAGTGAGTAAATTTTGTGAGAAGTTTCTCATTTCATTTGACAAATATCAGATTTGTATTGTTCAAATCTATCTTCTGTAAGTCCTAATCCTGTGAATGAACAGAGATGGTTATTGTTAAAGAAAACAGTCATTGAATGTCATTTCAATGCCGTGAACGACATCCACTGTGAACAAAACAAACGAAACAAATTTCGATCAGAGGCAAGTCGAGCCCGACAATTCTCATAAATAGTCTTACTCTCAAAATAGTCGCTAAATATTCCCAGGAATATTCCGTAGCAAAGTTCTGCCCCTCCACACTAGCATTTCCTCATAAAGTGCATCCCAAGCAAAGCTACTGCTGGTGTCGTGAAGCGTCTACACCGGCAGACTTGACCAATCGACCCCGAAGGGGCCATCGAGGTAGGAAGGGCCTAGCGAAGATCCCACGGTCTCCTGTTGCTGAGTATCCCTACCAGGCCGTCAACCTTGTACCCATGCTCCGTGTGATGCGAGGCTGCAGTGTGCTGGTGCTTGGGACTTCCTTTTCTCACGAGAAATTATGGCCAGCAGAAAACAGCCAGACGTCGGCTCATGGTCTCATATCAACAAGCAATAATTCAGGGCCTTTTTTCATCTACACGGTGTGTTTTTATCTAGAAGTATTCATTTCGATAGCTAAAGTGAATTGATGTCTCCTCTGAAGTTTTTGAAGGAAGAGTGTGCAGTCTAAAAAAGTTACGAAGCGTGTCACGATGCGGGCGAGCTTCTCTGGAAACTTTTGTACTTTTTGGAAATAAATTTCAACTATTAATTGTTGGTATCATTTCATGTTTCTCTGTACAAAGTGTTGGCTTATGCAATCCAGGCATGTAATATCTAATAGTAACTGATGTATTTATGAATTATTTCATTATTCTTATTCGATTTTGATGACATAATTGCCCAATACTCTGAAGCCAGCTGGCGAGAATATGAGCAACTCAAGAGAACATTATGAATTAATGCCAATGATAGAGGATTTTCGTTCTTTTTTCCTCATGATCCTAGAAATTCAAATTCCAAACGTGCGCATCTTAGCATTCAGATCCCGGTGGAATTAATCAAATGCATTGTTTGATAATATTTTTTTCAAATTTAACACGTTGCTTGCTATAAGGTCGTGCTTAAGTTTTTCCTGCTGCGAAACGACCCATCGATATGTCGTTTGAAAAATTTGAACAGTCTTTTAAAATTATGTGTATTTACTAGATTCAGTTAATGTTTGGTATTTATAAAATTACTAACAAATTCTTACTTTAAATTTTAGTTGAATATTGAACTTTAGTTTAACTCATCGCGATCAACGCGTTAATAAACGTTTCAAAAAGTTGTTAGAAAAATATCAGCGTATTCTAAAAGAGCTCTTCTTTACAGTTCATCTCCCATAAAATTTTGGACTGGATGAAAACGGACACCCCCTCGAATTTTAGCGTCGAACAAGTCACCGCCGAGCTGCACCTAACTTCGCCTGATGATATCAAGTTGAGGAACGGCCGTCGTGCCTCAGGGTTAATTACCGAGATCAATGAGGTACGCAACTCTTAAGAAATCACAATGATCGTCGTAAGAGCAGCTCAAAATGTTACCTTTTTTTGAGTTTAAGGACGGCAAAATGGGCATTGTTTATCATGCTTCCAATTGCCACCAAAGATAAAATAAATAGAAGCATTTCCGAACTTGGAAAAGATGTACTGGCAAACGCTTGTAAAAATGATGTTAAGATCAGTGAAACAGGACGTTAGTTTCGAATCATGAAATGCTCTGAAAACATTTTTATCAATGAAATGATGTTAAAAATTATAATCCGACATTTAAAAGACAACGATGAAAAATAAGTTTCTTCAGTTAATTTGAATTAAATCGAAAAAAAACATCGTAGTTATGCGTGATGCCAGCACTCATCACACTCAGGGAAGAAAAGTTTGCATGCGCGAGTCCAAATTTCGAAAATTTCAAAAATTAGCGTACCGGAATCGTCTCTGCATTTACTGAAGAGAAACTAATCCATGTTACTAATTCACTAATTTACAATTCATTTTTATAGCAACTTGTTGCAGCCACTATTATCGTTTTCGTGTTGTTATGGCAGTTACTCGTTGATATCAACTTATTTATGCTGCTAGTTACATGTCCGGGTCACTAGTGAATCATACGTATAACTAGGAACGCATTCATGTTGCTTGTAACTTGTTTGTATAACTAACAGCTCGTCAATATTACCAATAAATTTTCTTTAGTATTTGTGACTACGTAATTCGTGCTAGCTATAACTCATCTTTGTTACTAGTAACTCATCAGTATTACCAGTACCTCACTCGTGCTACTGGGACTCCTACGTGTTACAGTAACCCATTCATTAGAGCAGCTAGTTACTCAAGAACTTCAGTTTCCCCGCTGAATAAAACTCCCACAGAAATATTTTCTAAGAAAAGTTGATGTGTACAACAGCATCACACTTTAAGATTCGGTCACATTTTCAGGTTGTTTGCAATGGAAAAAAACAAATAAAAACACATCTTCTACATTATTGTTTAAAAATACACACGGGAACTCTCGAAAACATGATTAAAACCAATGGTAACTAGATGTCACCCTGAGGCTTGACTATCTGGTAAACGCATGATACCCAGTCGAACTTTTTCGCCACCTGCATGTATGTTTTTCGCTGTCTTAGCGATTAAGGCCAATAAATCGCTTAGGCGGCGAAAAACATACATGCAGGTGGCGAAAAAGTTCGACTAGGTAGTTTCTAAAATAGTTCCTGGGTATCAGTGCCAGCAGTAGTTAAGAGGAGACGCCTTCAAGACTGGCTACCATCGTCAGTGCGCAACAGTAACTTGAGTAGTTGGAGTTACTAAGTAGCCATGAGTACATAACAGTAACTTGAGCAGTTACTAAGCAGCCATGAATACATAAAGGTAACTTGAGCAGTTACTTAGCAGCCATGAGCACATGACAGTAACTTGAGTAGTCACTAAGCAGCCATGAGCAATGCATTTACGTGGTTAGAGAAAAACCGGTTCTTTCACTGCGTTGTCTTCAACTACGCATCTGTATGAGCTGCGTAGTATGTGTCACTTATAAAGTGTAAATTGTAAGGGCTTTAGTATGTTATACCTATCGAAAACATAACATGACCCGTGTAGTGTGTTCCACAAAGTACTCATATGTAACATGCGCAGCATAGTACGTACCGTTTCAAGTATGCTTAACATGAGCTGCGTAGTATGTCCCGTGAGGTGTATATACACAAACAGACATTCTCTTGGTAAAGTCATACGGGCACAATGACTCTGCGAATTTAAACTCAGCCTCCAAAAGCAGCAAGGAAATCAACTTCGGCCTCATCAAGGCGTTAGAATAACAACCAGATGAGGGGTAACTCAAAAACCGTGCGAAAAATTTAGTGGTTTGTGAGGTGTGTCGCAGGCTTGTGGCAATCCTGAAAATCTTGTGAAAAAAAATACAAGAAAAAGATTTCTTAAATATGTTTGTTCAAATAATTTACGAATTTGGAGTTCGTGGAGATTTTTTCAGAGATTTCAAAAACGAAAGCAAAATGTGGGACTAAAATTGCCCGTTCAAGGTGTCCGAGACGCTGCCTGCCACCCGAGACCTGTTATTTAATAAAATTAGTCAATAAATTATTTAACGAAGCAGGCACATATAAGCAAAACCAGAAAATCTTCGAGAAAAATATGGAGAGGATCCTAGGAACGCTGGTTGTAGAAAGTGCAACCTCATGCAATGAATAGATTGTTTGATGTTAAACATGTTCAAAATAAACCACTAATAAAAATTTTACTCAATTAAATCCGTAAGAAATCGCAGGTGAAAATAAACAAATATAGGAATTTATTTTAAAAACTTAAACTGTTCATTGGGAGATTTTTTTTAGTTTTCTATTCAACTACATAGTCAGCTGAAAAAAAGGCATAAAAGGAGAATAATATTCGCTGCAAACTTTACTATGCTTTATCTCAATAGAAAACAGTTACCTTGACAAACCGACGAACACACCATTATCTAGAATATCAATGCGAGTTACATCTATAGGTGCTTGCATCACTGAGATCTCTAAAGTACGCACGTACCACCAACATGAGTAGATGAATAGCCAATATGAATTTCAATGTGAATCAGAACTGATTAATTTCGAAAAGATCAACAACGCACGTCGTCAACACCATGAAAAGTTCGTGATGACGACCAACGATAGCAATATCAATAGAAATTGACTTCAATAATATTAACAACATTGACTGCAATAAGATTAACATCATTGACTTCAATAAGATTAGCAACATTGACTTCAATAATATGAACAACATTGACTTCAATAAAATTAGCAACATTGACTTCAATAATATGAACAACATTGACTTCAACAAGATTAACATCATTGACTTCAATAAGATTAACATCATTGACTTCAATAAGATTAGCAACATTGACTTCAATAATATGAACAACATTGACTTCAATAAGATTAGCAACATTGACTGCAATAAGACTAACATCATTGACTTCAATAAAATTAGCAACATTGACTTCAATAATATGAACAACATTGACTGCAATAAGATTAACATCATTGACTTCAATAAAATTAGCAACATTGACTTCAATAATATGAACAACATTGACTTCAACAAGATTAACATCATTGACTTCAATAAGATTAACAACATTGACTGCAATAAGATTAACATCATTGACTTCAATAAAATTAGCAACATTGACTTCAATAATATGAACAACATTGACTTCAATAAGATTAACATCATTGACTTCAATAAGATTAACATCATTGACTTCAATAAGATTAACAACATTGACTTCAATAAGATTAACAACACGTTCAGTCAATAACATCAGAAGTTGCAGCAAAACCTCATCAGGTCGACAACGTAAGGCGTCACGGCCTTGGCCTTGTCTCCAGACCCTCGAGCAAACCGCTCCTGCAGCCCGCTAGTCCTGGCCGGCCCCACTCACGGGTGGCCAAATACATTAGTGGCCCGTGTTTCACTAACAACTCATGCATTTCTAATCCATTTGTTTCCAGTGTCTCCGTCTCAAATGGACAGTCCCTCTGACATTGCTGGTTAGTATCTCATGACAGACTGAAATTTATCACTCGCTTGTGACTAATATTTCAGTCACCTGTCACGAATTTCACGTTCATTACAGATCAGTATTTCAGTAAAAACTGGTCAGTTTCTCATCTATGTTACCAAGCATCTTAATCACAGCTCACTAATATCGTATACTTATTACGGAGTAATATTTCACTACCATCTGGTAAAAAACTGAACCATTCATTCCCAGTATTTAAGTCATAACTGATAAATATCCAATCTATTATTGGCAATATGTCACTAATCCCTGGCCAATTTTCGATTCATCTATTCCCAGTATCTTAATCACAGTTGACCGATGTCCTATACATGGCAAATGGCCCATCGTTTGAGGATATATTCCCAGTAACATTCCAAAGTCCAAACTAACAAACACATCAAGGCTAAGTTCGTTAAAGTACATATACAACTCGATAGTATATGCCCAACGCTCAACAGTTAGATGACTTGTTTCTTTAGGTTCTTATAAATGAATTTCCCAATCGACGTTTCTCAAAATATACCACGAAAAATTTTCTCTTAAAAACGATCATTCCTCTTTCACACGTTGATGTACTATGAATTTGAAATCACCTCCTCTCTTTTGGCGGATGATATTCGGATAATTGGCTGACGGTGTTCTATCTACAACCAAGCAACATCCCATTCATTCCCGACCAATGCAGTTTTTTTCGTAACATCCGCTCATCAATATGGATGTCACGAGTACACCTACTCTCCAGTCAGCTAGCAAACAAAGAACAGAGCTAAAAATGAAAGAACAAAACTGCCTCAACGTTATTTAAATCATGGCTACATCTTACGTCGCGTTAGTGAAACGTCCACTCTTTGAAACTACAATTAAGATCACCGATGTGATAAAACACCGCCGCGTTTCCATGACCATCTCGTACCATAATAAGGCGAAAAATGTGAAGGCAAGAAATGAATTTTCTGTACTTTTGGAAGGTGTCCAGAGAAGTGATTTACGAAGCTTCCAAATGTACTCATGGAGAATAGTTAATTGTTAATACTTTTCGTCGGTGTTTAGGAAAAGAGATATACGAGGCTTTTAAATGTACCCTCGGCGACAAGTTAATTGTTAATACTTTTCGTGAGAGTACAGGCAAGGAGATTTAAGAAACTTTCAACCGTACCCTTTGAGATAAATTAATTTCTATTATATTTAGCGAGTTTCCAAGCAAGGGGATTTACGAAACATTGGCGACAAAACTAACTTAAAATACTTTTCGTGAATGTCCAGGCAGGAAGATTAAACGAAACTTTCAAATGTGGCCTTCAGAGCGTATTTTTTAATCCACGTTCAATAGGTAAAAATAAGAAGCAGCGTTTCAGCAAGACTCGTGAGGACAACAGAAGGCTAATTCGCTTGCATACTCGAATGTCGGGCTACAACTTTCGTTTGAAATTTCATAGCAGAGTGCTTGAAAAAAATTGTGCTATTTACAACTCAATTGTTTCTAGAAATTCATTTAAGCCAAAATGTTACATAATTAACTAAAATGAAATCCAAGCAATGAGTAGAAAATATAGATATGTGACCTTTGCATCACGTAGACATTGACTTTCAAAATTCTAGAGCATCCACCGATGATAGTAAATAGTCAGATATTATACTTACAAATACACAACTTTAACACCTCCAACTCAACAATAAATCCAAATAATCGTCATCAACATCATATATCAATTACAAATGAAAGTTTTCCAATGTCAACCATTAACACCTCCTTCCCAGTATTAGCACAAACTATCATTTACGAAAAATATCGATAACTTATGAAACATCCTCGCGTTTACGACAGATATCCGCAATGAATTCTTAATGTCAAGCACTAATAATAAATATCCTGGAAAATCAAGAAGTTTGAACGGAGAAGAAATTATGATGGATGAGTCAAAAAAAAAAAAAATCGGGGTGGAGGAGTCGCAAAAAGACAATAAAAGTATTGGGTAAAATTTAAAGGAAGAGTCACTAGAAATTTAACGCCGTGGATTAAATTACAGTAAATGAGTTTTGAAGATAAAAACATATTGGATAAACGTATGGTGAATGAGCCACAAGGAAACAAACTCAGTTTATGAATTTATGATGAACGAGTCACAAGGAAACAAACACAGTTTATAAAATTGGGGTGAATGAGTCACAAGGAAACAAAGACAGTTTAAAAAATTATGGTGAATGAGTCACAAGGAAACAAAGACAGTTTAAAAAATTATGGTGAATGAGTCACAAGGAAACAAAGACAGTTTAAAAAATTATGGTGAATGAGTCACAAGGAAACATAGACAGTTTATAAAATTATGGTGAATGAGTCACAAGGAAACATAGACAGTTTATAAAATTATGATGAATGAGTCACAAGGAGACAAACGCAGTTTATAAAATTATGGTGAATGAGTCACAAGGAAACAAAGACAGTTTAAAAAATTATGGTGAATGAGTCACAAGGAAACAAAGACAGTTTAAAAAATTATGGTGAATGAGTCACAAGGAAACATAGACAGTTTATAAAATTATGGTGAATGAGTCACAAGGAAACAAACACAGTTTATAAAATTATGGTGAATGAGTCACAAGGAAACAAAGACAGTTTAAAAAATTATGGTGAATGAGTCACAAGGAAACAAAGACAGTTTAAAAAATTATGGTGAATGAGTCACAAGGAAACATAGACAGTTTATAAAATTATGGTGAATGAGTCACAAGGAAACAAAGACAGTTTATAAAATTATGGTGAATGAGTCACAAGGAGACAAACGCAGTTTATAAAATTATGGTCAATGAGTCACAAGGAAACAAACACAGAGGCTAAACTTATTGCGGATAAGTCTCAAAGGATGAGACTTTGGTGGATGAGTCATCAGGAAACAAACACAGTGGATATGCCTGTGGTTGTTGAGTCACAAGGAAACAAATACAGTCGATATAATTAAGGCATATGAGTCTCACGGAGGTAAATCTTATTATGCAGATTCAAGCGGCCTTCAAAACTGCATTTACAAGGATGCCTGAACATTAAACCTTCCTCAGTTCCCCAGTTTATGCGCAACAATTAATTAAATGAAGATGTGATTACCGGCTACCCCCAATTTATTGCTAGTCCTTTTAGTGCAGAACTTCCAAAAAAATATTTATGAACGATAATTTGAACATCACGGCGGCCAGCTGCAATTGTGCTACGTCGATACCCAAATGATTACCGAAGTATGTGAAGCCGGTAATCAAAATTCCAGGACTTGCGTTCAGGTTTATAAGCCTAGAGGAGAAATCGATGGCCAAGCCAATGCTTCAGAACTGACCTTGTGTGAAAGAATTTCTCACTCGCTTGCTAAGAACTAAATGTCTAAATTTTGAATGGCTTCTTTGATTTACTTTTCAACATTTTCCAATAAGTCGTGAGTTGATTCCGAGCAGTAAAATAGTTTGGTAAATGTTGAATGATTATTTTGAAACCCATTCGAGCTGAGAATATCAGGGTTATTTATTTTGAAGAACGAATACATTTCTCGTTGTATTAATAGTTGATTTCGTTTAGTGTTCTCAAAAAGGGGTGAAAAAATGAACTAAGCAGATAAAATACTTGGACAGAATGATTATTAAACGAAAATATATTTAAACATTGTCAGTGCCAGAACAATCCAATGAGTTATGAAAGAATTTAATCCATCCAATTATAAAATTATCTTGACAGTTGCGGTAAGAGAAGTTTCTCAAAATGTTCACTTTAATACAGACGAGTGACTTAATTGATGCTGAACGCATTGCTTACGTCAAAATTATATAAATATATAAATTCTCCAGCCGCAAATTTTATCATTTCCGGAACAAATTAGTAAGATTTTACATATCATTCCATTCTCTGTGTATTTCCCACAGGATACACAAGAGTCGCACTCTGCTGTAGAATTTGAATTTTAACAAGCATTTTATACACAACAACTCATCAGAAAAGAAATAGTGGCGCTTCCAGATAATTTTTCGAGCATCGAAAATTCAAAGGGCTTAGTATAATTCACGCAAAACAATTCGGTCAACGTGACAGTCTCAGATTCATCGATGCATTTCTTTTTAAACTGCAAGGACCCTCATGCTATTATTCAGTAGAACCTTCCTGTCTAAAATTCTTGAGGAGTCTATTTGCATCTGGCATCTGTATGGGCAAAATTAGCCCGGAAACGCAAAAGATACTTTAATCCCAGACCGGGATTTCCAAAGGAATCTTCTAGCTCGGGAGCATCCGCACTCGCCTTCAAATACCAGCGCTTCCTGAGCACCGGACTGCCGAACAATTAACGTCATTGTAGAGGTACTAGTTGCTTCGTAGGTTAGTCAAGTATACTGCGACGACGTAACTAGTTTGACATTAAAGGACCGGAATTAAAGTGCTGTAATGTAACAGGAGTAGCAGTGATCCTAAATTCTCTAGTTGTTGCATGTCCTAAGCCACGACCGTCAAAAAGCCATAAGTACCAAAAAAGATACAGATTGTACGGGCAACTTTACTCTAAATATCGTAAATTAGGTACCATTTTTTGAAAGAAGACTATGAAATTTGTGTGCTTTCAAAATGCATCTACGTATCACAGCTGCACACAGATAATCTCCCCACCTAGCAATACACAGTTTGTGGCAGGCCTGCTCACTCGCTTGCTGCTAGGTGTTGCTGTCCGAATTTCGGCCTTGCAATAAGATACCAGGAGCCTGATGACAGCAAATTTCTATCATTAAATCCCATCTTTTTTTAATTTAAATTCCTTCAAAAATGCCCTAAGCCCAAATAGGTGAAACAAAAGATGAAATGACACGCATACCAGGAGAAGAAACACCGAAGACCACATTCCAGTTTTGGGAAATACTGCAAATATTCGAGCCATGAATTCTGGGCGGAATCTTGTATCTCTCAAAACACTCTTCACGAGCTACACAACGGTTCATAAGTAACTCACTTTTTTTATAAATCAACTCAAGAAAATTATCAAACAATCGTAAAAAATTAAAACGATTCTATGTTAAGTGTGGAATGTAATATTTTTAGGTAACCATAACTATTGTTGAAATAAACTTGTGCTCGTTCAATGATGCTGAAAACTATGAGCTGCCCTGCAGAAGATAAAAGTTTGTGAAGTTATTAGTCCCTGCGCAGCAAAGTATTTTCATTATCGTTTATAGAAACAGTAACCAAATTAAATTTGTGTACAAATTTACGGCATGTATAAGTGCATCTCTGTAACCAAAATGATCGCGTTTGTTTCAAATTAGAACTATTTTTCAGTTTTAAAAGATGTTTTAGTAAAGAATTGAAATGGGTATTTTTCCTTCTTTGAATCCTCAGTTTTTGTGCTAGGATGATATTTTGAGGAATTTTAATGAATCTTAATTCATGGTAATTAAAATAACTGAAGTCATTATGAGGTGCTCAGGTATTCGGCCCATAGCGTGGGATGAGAACAGGCAGACCACCCAGTCTAAATTTTTCGCCGGAGCATGCATGTTTTTCGCCGCCTAAGCGATTTAATTACTTTCATTACTTTGCGAAAAACATGCATGCAGGTGGCGAAAAAGTTAGACTGGGCAATCAAGCAATCAACCTACTGCGTACTATCATACAGAGGGATAATGTCTTGAATGATCCACATTTATTTATATTGTACGTCTAAGTTAACCCTAATTTAGTACGATATAATGAACTATAATAATTAGACATAATTTAAACTTTAAATCGTAGTAAAAAAATACGAAGTAAGACACGCCAGTAGCAGTGGAATAAAGAAATTAGAAAAACTCATCTTTCTTATATAACCGACCAGCCCTTACAAATTGTATCCAAGTGGATTAGTTAAGCAAATCCGATACCACACAAGCGCACTGATAAAGCGTCATTTATTGTTAGGCCGCTCACAAAAGCATCTCCTCGTCTCAAAACGCATCGAAGTTTGAAGGTCGTGTGCAACCATCAGCAAAACTTCTATCCAAATGACCACGAAACCTCTCTTCTCAGAGGGAAGCGCAATAACGCGCACCGTTCGCACAACAGTTACCCTCGTATAACGGTTACCGTTAAAGGGAAAACTGCAAGGGCTTGTGACAATTGCCGTCAGATTTACAATACAATACTTTTAAAGCGGCATGCACTGGAGGAGCATTTATCTCCATGGAATTGATGAAGTAAAACATCGAGCGTCCCCTACCGAAGGCAGTCCATTAGACGCTCCCGGAAGTTCATGCTTCACGTCTGTGACAGCTAACGTCTAGCATGTTTTCTGATAGGCGTCCTGTCGACCAAAATGGATGGTTTTCTACGATGCTACTTGCGGTGCACTGCTTGTCGTGCAGGAACATAGTACACCGTACTGTCATGTCAACCTGTACCGGTGTGCTCTCAGTCTCGTACTGTGTGCACGTGTGCTCTACTGAGTTACACTTCCACTGTCGACTAAACGTTTAATGTTAAAAGCTGATATTACAATGCCGTCCCATTTCTAGAGCTGGTAATTTTCACTTGATTTGTACATATACGTGTGGTTTAGAAATATCATTAACTTAAAAATAAATGTGATGAATATTATTAATTGTACAACGTGATTAAGAGCAAATTTACAGTTAAAATTGACTTCACAAGTGACGGGTATGAATTCTGTACACCTTCCATGTCCAATATTTTTCAAGTTAAAAATTTTCCTTCACCACAAGGTGCTTTAATTCGAGACAAATACACTCCTAGAGTATATAATGTGTTATTCGCAATGAAAGTTTGTTCAAAGTGACAAAAATCAATCAAAAGAAGTCTTTCAAAACAATAATTTTCGACGTCAATAAGACTGAAAATTTGATTCCTTCTATTCCTGAGGGTTTGTTTAGTGCAGATACATATAACGCAGGATTGCAGCTTGGTGAAAATTACAAATATTCACAGAACGCTATAATTTCACACAAATTGAAACAATACTAAAATTGAATTTAATTTGAATTGAAAGTCTACTAAAAAAACAGAGTTTGATACATCGATTGTAGAATAAACCGATAGACTCGCATCTTATCAATCATATCAAGTTAAACTAATAATTTCGATCCCATCGCCACACCAAATTTCAATTAATAAGCTATACTCGTTTGTACCAGTCGCGTGATATCACAAATAACTTCCCTGTACGCAGTTTCCACGAACCAAACAACTGTCGCCCAGCTCTGCGAAATGACTTGAGTGCACCTCCCGCCGTATCATTACCTCATGACCAAACAGAGCCCTGGTTGAGAACAGGCGCTGCTCGTGTTCTCAAGGCTCGGTCATCCTTTCAACATACGAATGTGGCGCTCATTGGTGATCGAATGGACGTAATTCTCCGTTATTATCGTGGGAAGGAGCTGCTGTTGTCTGCCAGCACCGAGAGCGAAAGCTGTCAAGCAGCCAGGTATCGTGAGTGGGTGGGGTTGAAGTTTAAACTTATCGAGTAAATGTGCTGTGCACTCGAAAGTGGGGATTCGTGTTTCAGGTTAATAGTCAATTAGCTTTTATAACAGATATTTACCGATTATTGTGATTGATTTTTTGTTCTATGTATTGTGAGTTATTTCTTGCCGTGACCTATTAGAATTTATATTTTTTTTTATCAGCCTGACATGGAAGCATGTATGGCGCCAAGTAGACTTTTGAAATTTTAATTGAATTTTTGCAAAATAAACCATCCCAAATGTGATCTAACATAAATTTATTGAGCAAATCCTTCATAATTAAAATTCAACGGAAAAGACACCCTAGCGATACCAATAAAGTATACATATCTTTGTATATGATCATATCTAAACATATGAAGCGTATTATTTATAAGTGTTTAATTTTCCTTGTGATGATGTCAACATTCATTTAAAGATGACCTCACCTGAAATTGAATTAATTTGCATGAATAATTTGTTCCGAGTAATTACCCAAGACCCTGAGGTGGTCTGCGGAAGATCCGCCGAAAGGCCCGCGTCCACTTACCGCAGTGGTGTTGGCTGGAAAAGTTCACTAAAGATCAATTTTCACATAATAACTAAAGTACAGGAGTACTTTCACAGATACACTTTGACTGTTATACTTTGGTGGTATTTTTGCGGCCGCCAATGAACGCAAAGGTTTTACAAAGACATTTGTAGGTTGTAAGAAGACGTTGGAAGAATATATAGGCGTATTTATAAATATATATAAATTTAAATTTAAATAAATAATGAAGGCATCTACGGATGCTTTATTTCCATTTTCAAGCCTGATACATATCACCTTGTACATTGGATTTTCAAATGCCTTATAACTAACGCCAGGACGCCATTACGCTTTTCCCCGGTCAAGACCGGTACCCATTTCAGACACCTGGGTAGAGTGGGGTATTGTGCTTGGAATTTTTCCCCTATACCCAACAGAGAAAATCGCCACCAGCGCCGGGACTCGAACCAGGGTCTGCCTGGACGGAGGCAAGTTCGCTAGTCTCACGACACGACGAGCACTAAATACATTCTATAGTTACACGCAACACCCGGTGAGTTCAATTAGATTCTTTGGGTATAGAGACGCTTGTATTGCGTCGGCAAAATTTTCACACGGTTCAATTTAAATAAAAAAATATACCATTCGTTATTCGTACATATTTGTAATTATTCCGTGCGTTCGTTAAACGCACATCGAAACCATCAGCGTAATTGATAAGCATTATTACCAATGACGTAATTTAAGTCTTTCCTTCAACTACTAATTGTACCCTCATAAATCAGAGGAGCTGCTCCAGAGAAAGCTGAAACTTATCTATAGAAAGCCTTCGACTAAATGTCTCCAAAACCACGAGGATGTGTCAACCGTAAATGATGGTCGACGTCGTTCGCTACTGGAGGTAAGTTAATTCTGCTAACGCCGTCAAAATTAACTCACTTCGTGTCTCGATTGCAGCAGCCAATCTCAGTGTTGTCATATCACGCATTGTTCCAATGACGGACAAAGTTTTTCCGTAATGATTTTCACAATCGGACGTTCTGGAATTACTTGACTACACACTCTTGATTCTAGACAATCCGCAATCTCCCTGGCATTGAAACACCACCCAAATTGTGGTAAGGATCATTTTTTGGAGCTTTTTGATTGTCTTGAAGTCGTGAATGGCCTGAGGGACACTGAACACATCAACCAAGACTCTGGTTTTTCTGTCTCGATTAATTGTTTCTAAAGTATTTTTGAGGCCTTCGTAGTCCATGGCGTTCCAGCATAGCTGTCTTCTTTGACGATGTTGTTTAGAAGAACAAAAATTAAGCGGATTTAAGGGTATTTCCTTTTCTTGAACAACGTGAACTTGTAGCCGTATAAATCATCAAAGTATTCCGTGTGTAGTGATTAAAATGTGATCTTGCCGTTCTATTATGAGAATTCATCGAAAACATTCCCTCGACCTTGCTATTAGCGTCAGTTTTGAATGCTTTCAAAGGCCTTTACTGGGATATATGCGTACTCTTTCGTACTACAAGCCGATCAAAAGTCAAAAGTCAGCGTTGAAAAAATTTGCAATAGCTCAGGGATGGATATTTGGTTCAAAAATCTAGGTAGTAAAACTTTTAAAGTTAGCAAAAAATTGACTTGAACTTTACATGAAAAATTCTTTCACAATAATTTGAGAATGTGGGAGCAATGCCTCTCATGTGTCACATGCATCCTATTCCACACTAAAATAATTCATTGAAAAGAATTATTATTTTTAAATGAAAATAAATCATTTTCAGCAAGGGGTTTTATGGCTTTGTGTACTACTAAATTTAATTGGTAGCATAAAAAATTCTGAAATATAGAGTGAACGTATCAAGCTAGACAGACACGAAGTTAAAATACTGTTCTTTCTAATTAAAATGAACAAGGTACAAGCGAGCCCCAACTTAAGCTGATCTAAGACTTTCTATCACACGGCCCAATTGACGAAAAACTCTCAAACACTGCAGCACTTTATTCAAGAACGGAACTTATTCAACTAAATTTTGAAGACTTCTTAAGTCACTTAACGCTATTCAGCTGTTGAGAAATAATTTTTAGATCATATATTACTCATAAAAAATTTGGAAAAAAATTATCTCTTTTTATGGGTTTCTGAGCCATTAATTCAGTACCAAAAAACGAGAGGAAGCGTCATGCACGTACATCTCCTCAATAGTTATATAAGGAGAAGAGTTTCGCTCTCCTCCGGTCTTGGAAAAATAATCATATAGAAAGCGTCTCGTTGAAAGTGATGACGCGGCCTCAGGACAAACAAGCGTACTTTCACTGATACACTTTCCCGCGGCCGTGAATAAGTGCAATGGTTTCGCAAAAATCATTTTTATGATTCGATCTAATAAGGATTCTATCGGTCGGAATCTCTTAAAGTATTGAGAAATTATAGCTTAAGATCGAGACTAACATTAAATTCAAGTTCAAGCTCTGACTTCCATCTTTTCTTGATTATTTCTATCTAATGAGCATTTTCCCATCTCTCTGAATTAACACGCTTTTTTAATAATTTGAATTGTTGATGAAAAACCTTCTTGATTTACGCTTGACATCATTGTAGTTTTTTTGCGTTGTGAAATATTTAACATGAATCGCATCGTGAAAATGTATGTTGTGTCTTAACACGTTAACGAAAGTCGTAATTTGCCCAGGTGTATTTGAAGAAGCGCCAAATACTCTTACAAGATAACAAATAACTCGAAGTTGTCGTCCAGTTTAATCATTCAAGAGTTTCAAAACGCGTTCTTCAGCTCAACGGCGTTGTCCATCACTCACATCTGTTGGGACCGCTAATTTTGCCTCGTTATTGCCAACAGTTTCGATCATATCATTTTGTACTGATTTTTATGGTAAAAAAATAAATTCATTGAACGATATAGTAAAAAGTAATTGTTGCAAAATGCCGAGAAACCCCAGTCTCTTGAACCTTTACGCTAAGACACGATATTCTTATCATGCTGAACTCAATCTCCTCATAATAATTGAACCCAACATTTTTGTTACGTTTAGAACGATACGCATAACATATCAAAATTCTATATTCTTATCACGCTAAACACGATACTCTTCAAGCGCTAAAACATGACAGTTTCACTTCTCAAAACACGATATCGTTTTACGCGAAAATTTGATATTCATGGATCGTTAACCACGATATTCTCACAACGCTAAACACGATATTTAGATGACGCTAAAACATGATTTTCTTACTACGATCAACACGATACTTTAAGCTTTCACAGCTGGCGGTCAGTGGTTTCTCATGCGAAGTATTAGTGAGTGTCCCCAGGCAACGCTCAAGATTGCAAAGGAAGAACCCAATAAAAGTATTTCGCTCTACATATTTTTTTACCATTTACCTAGCACTATATGACCTTATTCTAAAATCGTAAAAATGTGAACAATAAATCCAACTAGGCCTACATCCTATCGTGAAGTACGAGAATATGGAAGAATATGGATACTATACCTCGGAAAATGTCATTGAGACTCATGCAACTCGAAAAGTTACGTTATTTTTAAGCGTCGAGTAATAATTCTGGTTAATTCAAAACGTATTCTTTGACGTAAAACAAAAGCCTGTCTCTATGTCTAAAGACGATCGGTAAGTCTGCAACTGGTACTGACTAAAGTGAGTACCAGTTACATTCGATTGGTCATTCAACTGTACGACGGTCCTACATCAGTTGCGCCGTTCGTTGACTGGGGATTTTTCAAGCGTGGAGTTCTTTTCATTATTCGTCGTTCACCGCTCACGGCTCTATTACCTGTATTAGATTGTTCAAAAGACAGAATAAACTTGTACTTATATAATAAGACATCAGAATTAGATTAGATGAGTTAGCTAAAGCCTCCCTAACCACAACAACGACGTTTCAAAGAGAACAAAACATGACAACGAAAACACGGTTGTCATCAAAGATCTGCCCCGTCAAATATCAATCACGCACAGGTAACATCGAGTAGATATGAAGGAAAATGCCTGTTTTACTCACAGTCATCAATCTTTAATCTCATATAAATTTCACGCTAAATCCATCTTCTAGCTCAGCAGATCTGAAATATTTTCATCCAACTGTCAAAAAAATAAGATATATTTTCCCATATTCCACAAGCTCCACCCAGATTAAGTGAAACTGAATATTCCCTTCTGGAAAATTATTGAGATACACAAAATCTGTAAAAAAAAATTTCACGGGGAAACTAATAATTATTCAGCAGTGAAATCTCCTCTTCACCACTAAAAACAAGGAAGGAATACGGTACTCTTATCAAAGAACGAAGAACTCCAAGCCACAGAAAATTAAGCATCCTGAGCGATATCGCGAGCCAAAAAAACAATTCATTTTCCGGTGGGATATTTGAGCGCCTGACGAACAACAGCCTAGCGGTGTTGTCCTCCACCAACAATAGTGGGGCCATCTTCCTCCCATTAACAAAGCTAGAAATCACTGTTATCTTCCTCCTCTATCAACAATGGTGGAAGCCGCGATGACTGGCCTGCAAGAAGACGGAAGCATTTCAAGGGTATTTCATATGGACTCTTCTCCATTAAAAAAATCAGAGAATCTCGTTTATTCATTGTCTTTGCTTGGTGTTTCATTCAAATGCAAATTATTGAGGAAAATAATTTATTACAAAGTACTACACTTCCCGGAGAACCCGCAACCACTCACTTCCTATGTGACGTTCATTTGGAATCTCATATCCTGTTTCTTAACTCGTTTTGTTGGTACGAATTTTTTTTATTCAGTTGTAAGTCAAGTCATCGAGATAGAAAAAATTATCATTGCTCAATAATTGCAGTCACATAATAGTAAACTTCATATTACGAATTGAAAAAATCGTTCCGGTACAAAAAATAGAAAATGATAAATCCGTAAATTTTGCCTTCCAAAGAGGAAAATTTATTCATTCACTTGAATTTAAACAAACATCGCAGACCCAAAAGGCCAGCTTGCATACTTTAGACTGTGTGACAATCATCCCGTCGGTGATTCATACGACATCAATATTCATGAGAGAACTGCGCGCAAAAGCGAGCGCAATTCATCACCACGCATGCAACACGTCACTAAAGAGGAAGAGGAAGGAAACCCGACACTCATCACTAGAATCGTTCCAGCACAGAGTTCGCAATGGGCGGCGAATACAGAAAGCACTATAATTCAGGTCACAATAGGCCCTGGGCAAGCAAAAGTACCCAAAAAAGCAGTCTACAATTGACGGGAAAATCGCGCGATGCTACCAAGTGAGTAAACTTGCCTGCGACGTCGGGCTTAGCTGGAGAGAAAGCGCAATGGGCGACGAGAGCTGTTGGCAAGCTCCAGTCTTCAAAATAAGAGCACGGGCATGTCATTTGATATATGAGTGAGAGCGCCTTGCTAAAATAATGGATATTTGTATGAAAGTAAATTAAAGTATAAGTAAATAGTACAATGATAGGTACTTGTGAATGTCAGCGTGCAATATGAGTAAGAAGGATCAAAACAAAAGCCCAGTTTCTTGTTTTAAATTTAAAGGATTGAAGTAAGTGAAAGTGTGAATGAGGAAGTAAAGAGAAAGTCCCAGCGAAAATAAAAGTGTTTGTGGCAGAGTAAATATTTGAAACAAGAGAGTGAGTGTTGCCTCAATGAATTTGTTGCCTTACGAGGTAGAGAGCTACGTTGGCAAAATACATGTTCACTACAAGCTCAGAAGTAGTCCACAGCTTTGTCGCTGAAGTTGTTAACATGAGAAACTATAAATATTTTTCAAACTCTCGCTGATTTTTCCACACTAGGGGGAACCACCGTCAATTTTGACAGCAAAGTTGCTCAAATGAGGGAAAATTAAAAAAAACAATTGCAATGACAAAAATAACTGTGCGGCCTACAGCCTACTCGCATGTGCAAATCTCGACAACCACGGCAAATACCTTCACGACTTGCTCTCCAGAAACTGACTAGCATAAAAGTAGAATGCACTGACAAGCACTAAAGCTAACAAGGCCCCGTCCTCTGACTTAAATTTTCCTTCTAAAACTGATCATTTAGCTTTTTATCACAGCATTGAAATATGCACAGCCACCTGGCTAGCACAAGTAAAACTTTTCCGTATCTTTCAATGTTCACATCACCTGAGACTTCCTTGGACAATTTCTTGTAATGAGAATGTAAGTTTATGAGACTGTTCTTTGCTAATTCTGAAATGTACATATGCTATTCAGTCCGAAACCATAAATGTTTTGTTGTTTTATTTCCTCTCTGGAAAGGACCGCTACACTTCTGTTAATATTTTACAAATGTGTCACGAATCATGTGTAAACTTCTTTTAAATACAATTCAAACAAATTAGGGTATCTCTTGATACGAAAATAAATTTATTTTCATGAAAAACGCATGGTATAGTATCATTAAAATTGATCGTAGGAATAAGATTGAAAGACATATCACCGACAACTGTTCCTGCTTATGGAAATGTAAGCGGCAAAATCAAGCTTTTTTAAAAGTTTCATGTCAAGTTAGAGGACAAAATACAGTACTGATCGTACTCAGCTCAACCCTTCAAAAAAACCTATTCCATTTGTCGAAATGACGACTCAGGGAGATTTATGTGATTTAAATCCTAGGGGTCCCCATATTATATGTTTTTGCCAATCTCTATTTTTTGGCCACCTTTTGATGAAGTTTAGCCGGGTTCGTCGTTTCTATGAATATTTAAGAAGCCATTCCATCAACCCCAGACCTTATTTAAACACAATTGTGTGGAAAAATTCAGGACTCGATGTAAAAAGCACCAACATGTCAGTACCCACTTCTTCATAGTGTTTAAGAATTAGCATATTAAAATAAGCTTCTAAACTATGCTACAAACGGTGGTCAAAATTGTGGATCGTTGAATAGTATAACAATTTTTATTCTAATGATACCACAAGCGCGTCATGAATCTCAGATGCACGTCCTGTTAAGTGAAGATATGCTATTTAGCAAGCACTACACATGCTCTTCATCTATGATAGGCACCAAGTATTTTGCAGAGAGTCCGTATTAGCTCAACTAAGTAGTAATTAAAAAATATTCAAGAATAAATGGACAATTCATTCAAAGTAACTTTCTCGGGATAATCTTCCACTCATGCTCATTATTCATAAGCTGAGTGCATGTATCGGGTCACTGCTCGTCTGAATATTTATTTTGTAAAATCACGGAGCATTCAACGCCTAAAATGCAACACAGCTGCACAGTTGCAGTACGGCGCGAATTTTTTTTAATTTTTTCTCGAATTTTCGGAAAAAGAAAATTAATTTATTAACTTATGAATAAAACCCAAAAAGTTCATTTGATACTGTTTGAAATTTAAACGTACTGGTAAATACCGCAATATTTAAAACTGATTTCCAAGTTTTGATCATTTCTAGTAATTCATTCAGCAGCTGTTGCATGTTTAGAGAGGAACAGTAGCTAATGTTACCCTTCGAAAGTTGGAGATTGGGAGCTACCTTTCAATTCCATTTACATACTTGAATACTGGCGGAAGTATGGACATGAATTATGAAAGAACATTAATAATGAAACAATTACATATAAATTTATATAACATGTATAACTGAATGCAATTGAATTTGAATAATTGATCTATATATCTACTGTCACCGAGCGGATGAATTCACGACCGTGAAGACTCAATTCATTTGTATCTTTTTCCTCATAATAACTGACATAAGCTAATCATTTATGTTACTAAACACAGCTACTAATCCTTAAACAGTTAAGACCCTGTGCAAGGTAATGTAATCGTTACAATATTCGTTTAGAGTAGGAAAGGAAAGGAATTGTTGAGTAAAAGTGTTGAACTTATGTAAACGCAAGCAGTATTAAAAATCGAGTTGATATTCACAGACGGTGGAGTGTCTCATCCTCTCCGGGAAGTGAGATTCAAAAACGGCGAAATCAAACAAGAACATTGTGCTGGTCATGCCGCGTGCAGACTTCGAAAACAAGTTTCTGTTTGAGAACTTTCCCTGTTTAGCAGCACCACCTGCAGTCTCCCGAGGGCTGCACAGTCACGAGGGCTCTCAGATACAGAGACCGTTCGCTCGTGGCGCTCCTACAATAGTTACGGGCACTGTCTATTCAGATCTATTCTTTACAAAACTGTCTCACCTTTAGTTATTGAACAGGATGATGAAAAACATCTTTTATAATTTGAGCAACGATGAATTTATGCTGAGATCTGTCTTTTGCAGAGCATTTGAACAATCGTATGCTTTGTTATTGGACGCATGAAATAAAAAACTTTTACAATTTGAAGTTCCGATAAATGTACGATGAAATCTATTCATATAAAGCATCTGAGTAGTAATGTCTTAAGTTATTGAACCTGATGAGCGCCGTCATGGAGATTGTGGTATTAGACCATTCGTGAGCGAAAGCTGTCCTCTCTCCCATGGCATATGGTATTTGCTCCAGATATTTAAGAAAAAATCGTTAGGAATAAAAATTGCTGTTTTTTCAGTAGCTTCTAGCAGTTTCACTATTAAATTTGTACTCTATAGTTCTTCCAAGAACATTTTCTTGAAATCGACATACATATTTTCTCAATGGAACCCACACCAATCCATCGTCTTTATGGAAATATCAATTTTTAGAATTGTGTAAAAAAGTGAACAGGAATTAGTTCAGTATCGGGACGAGAATTATGATGATTGTGTGAGTTAAATAGTTAAGGCCTAATTGATATTAATCAGAGAACAGCTCACAAATTTACATGGAACAATTAAACGCTTGAATGATAACATCCATAGGAAATACTCACTAAGAGTGACGTTCACAATTGAACACAATCGTCCATGAGCAAATTATGTACACGACCGACGCACAGCACCAAGAAGAGTGTTACAGAAAATTTTATCAAAAATCTTAATATGTGTTGGACAAAACAAGGTGCAGTTTTATAAAAATGCTTTGTTCAAGCATAAATATTATTTTATCATAAAAATATGTATAATTATAAAAAATTATAATTATACAAATTTGTAATTATAAAATATGTATAATTATGAATAGTTTAATTATAAAGTATAAATAGTAACAGTTATCTCTGACGATTTCTGAGTTTACAAAAGTTTTTAAATAGCATTATTTGTGGAATAATTAATAGTATTTTATTGTACACAGGTACACAGGTTCATATTAATATGTACACAGTTACATATTTTTTTAATTCAAGACGCTGCGTTTAGAAAATAGTTTTAGTTAAGGCAACTAAATTTTTATATTGTGACTCAGCAACTATTAATCATGAGAGTGTACTTTCACAGAAAAAGATACATGTCAGGTATCTCGCTGCGGATGTCAATCCGCTTGCCCGTAAGAGAGACAGACCACAGCTTTCCGCCTTCAAAACATTTTTGCTACGCGTGTTTAGTCACAGACCTTTGTATAAATTTTTTCGGTCTCAAACCCTCACACAAGAACATCCTCAGTTAGCACTCATGTCCACTTATTCACTATACACTAAACTTGAGTTCCTCTTCATTTCCAAAATTTGGTGAATTAATTATATAATTAGCGCTTGGACAGAAACTTTGCCCTGCTGTGATCACTGACAGTATTATCAAAATGCTGCTGACCAACAAGCAGTCACTAACTCAGTTTCCATAAGTACTTAATATAAACTAAATGAAGGCAAGATCTACTTGTAGCTAATTAGTTTTTAAAATTGATTTCTAAAATTATTTCTAATTTCAGTTGAGCATTGAACTCCGGTTTAACCCGCCGCAGTGGATGTGTTGAAAAATGCGCAAACGATAACTATTAGTAGCTTGAATTATTATTTTCTCTTCCATCCGGCCCTACTTTAAATTTGAGGGTTGTGTGAGTAAGTACTATTTGAAGACATCATTTAGCGAACACCGAACATGCTCTGCAACTGTAATAGACATCATATACTTTGTAAAGAATGCTCATTAACTCAACGAAGTATACTTTGTAAAGAATGCTCATTAACTTGACGAAGTAGTGACAGACAAGGAAAGATCACTTGTCGTTAGGTGTAAAATATTTGAAAGAGGAAAAAGATCACTTTCTGAAAGATAAGGAAGCATAATTTGCATGAAAATTATGAAAAAAATAAAGATGTATAATTTGCAAACAATTATTACATGACGCCACCAAACAAAACTTTGATGAATGTAAGTAGTATGACATGGTAGATAATATAAAACTAACTATGAACTGAAAGCAATAATTAGCATGACCAAACATGAAATGAATGCACAAAAATAGAACTGTAACTTACGCACTATGGAAAGTTGGCATGTCACCGACACTAAGCAATAAGGCAGGCTGTAGTGACCCAAGTGTACGCACAGATGAAACGCTTAGCCAGGCTCTAGTCAAGCACGAAACGAAAAAAATAAGAGAAAATCTGCAACTTTTCATGCATTATTCAGTACGAACTATTAAATGAGCCACTATAGTATAATTTCAAAACTCAGGAAAATAAACTTCAACTGAGAAAATATTGTAAAACAAAAGTCACTGTAGTTACTCAATGATAGGGCGAATAATAAAAATGAAATTCCTTTTTAGAACCAAACCCGATAATTTAGAAAATATTTCTATTTCTCTAAATAATTTTCTTTTCTTGAACGTACTTGAGCTCATTGAAAATGAGTTCAGTAGTTTTCTCTTTCAGATTCGTTCTCGTACGCCCTGAAACAACATCATTGGGCGGAGAAACTGGTACAACTTTTTCTGTGACAAAGATGTTCAAATTGGCCCTCTAACTTCCCTTCATTATTTAAATTTGGTTAGCAATTCGCCTAATTAAAACTCTTCCGCTCTTTCCTGTATTCTAAAGGTAATACATATCTATAATTTATGGCTTTGTTATCGTTTATTTCATTTTTGATCCTTTGATGGCATTCAATGCAAACAGCTTCGTAACTCTCTAAAATCGTACAAAAATTTCTCAGCCAGATCCCACATCTAAACCAGATCAAAATTCCCGTCGCCGAATCATTTATCTCTTATTTGGAATTTCCCTCTCTGCCTAACCCCAAATAATTCATTCGTTTCAATACCAACGCTAAAATTTCCTATATCAATTTCAAAGATATGTTTCTGCCTATCTTAAACAATGAGGATTTATGTAATTTGATTTAAAAGAATACCCCTAAATTCGTTTATTCGCCTTGAAAAAAGCGATCTCGAGCTGCGCAAACCCGCAGCGTCACTTTCTCTTGCCGCAGCTGCTGAGAGCGGCGAGCGGCCCTGTGGTGTGAACTTCGTCGCAGTGCTAAGTTTGAGCTTTTAAACATCTTCGACTTTAAGTTTAGACTTTTTGAAACCTATGCAAGATTTACGTTAAGAAAAAAATTTAAAATTTAGAGTGAATTAAAGTAAATTCGAACCTAAAAAGAACTGTAAAGTCAATAAATATTTTTTGTAAAATCTGTTGTACGGTGAATTAAAACTTTTTAGAAATCGGTGAAAGATAGAATTTATACCTTAAGCAATTTGAAAATCTCAAAGTCTCAAAAAAATCATTCAGAGTGTAGCTTAGACGTTCAAAACCTGGAAAATTGTGAGGAAAAATCTATAATTTTTTAAATAGTACAGAAATTTTACAGATTTTCTTTTTTTGAGGTCAGGTTTGGCATTTCAAAACTTGATCAAACTCTTTAGCATTTTAATTATCAACCACTGCTGAGATCACCGATATTGGCAGATATCGTCATCATGAAACAGAATTTATTACATTCCTTTAGAAAATTCATTGCATGTAAAAAATTAGCTGAGGGCATTTTTCATGAAGCTTTAAGAATATTGAAAATATTCTGGTTATTAAGAAATGATTTTCTTCACCATCCCCGCTTCTAATCGCTGCCGAGACCGAGAGCGAAGCACAAAAAGTAAGCGTATTATTCACTTGTACGTCAATACCGGCGTCGCCAGCGGCTGCACAAAAGTGTTCGTTTTACTGCAGTAGCTCCTGCTGCTCACATGCTCTGGAAAGTCTTGCGCAGCCACACAGCCGCCTCGACTGCTGCGACCTGCCCTTGTGCCAACATCGTACTGCCGTGCCGCAGTCTGAGCAAATCCCGACCGAGATTACAAACAGTGAGTTCCATCAAAAACTTTCGAATTACAACGTTCCTTTCGAAAAAGGCAGTGATTTTTTTGCATGAGTAAAACCTACATCAAGATATTTAGTCAGTTAAATTTTGTAAATATCTTCAGAACAAAATTAGGGTCGAATTTGCATTGATAACGTCGCCAAGCTATGCTGGACCTGCGAGACTAACCGAAAAATTCGTCTACTCTGGTGTCATCATCGATCCTGTACTGTAGAGGCCAGGCAGATTTTGAAACCATCTAAATTTCCAATGAGAATTTATCGGTTGTAAATAGGAACGTACGTAACAAACCATATAAGCCCGTGGGGTGTAGACAAAGTGCAAGTTCATAACTCCTGGGTGTTTATGTGCAAAATTTTGACCCTTCGATGAAAATTTCTAATTTTTCCCCTACGTACAAAGGAAGAGATTTTTGTTTTATTGAGAGTGTACAAATTTATATGTAATGAAGTTCTGATACACAAAAAGGAGGTATATCTAAGAGCAAAATGATAATTGTCGCGTTTTCTTCAGCTACCGCCCGCAATTAAAATTGCAGAGTAAATGTGCACGAGCAATTTTTTATACAGCAGTACATTACGTTGTTGATAAATTTATTAACATATTATAATTTATTTTCATACTTCAAGTGGCCCGAAAAATTAGGGGAAGAGAATGTTCTATATTCATGTTCTGTATGAACCCCCTTTTTTCGAATTACTTTCTCTGACTTAGAGAATAAAAACAGCTTACTGTGTGATTCAATTCTTTATTTCAGAAACGTGCTAGACAAATAACAAAACGATTCTTTGAGAGTAGAACTAAGAAAATGGTCACTCAGAGTCTTGACTGTACCTTGGTATTTCAAGATTTGTGTGTTGATAAGTGGAAACATTTGGTGGGAAAAGAGCTAAAAAATTAAGTAGAAGTAGAACAAAAACTAATGAGAAGTGGCAAAACATTTATTTCTTGCTCTTTGTTTATTTTATCCCGTTGCTTGTGCTTTATCTTTGAGTTAGCATTATCACAGCGTACACATTTTAAGCCATAATTTACGCCGAAAATAACTACTGAGCATGGAAGTACTTGAATAAATTTTACCCGTGTTTGTTTCTCAATAAATTGAGAAGCATTTTTTCATTGACATGAAAGCTAATTTTGTTCATATAATATTGTAAGATAAACAACTTCCAGTATCAACGAGACTTTCCACGTCCCTCATAAATGTTATACGCATGGACATAAAATATTGTAAAAGCATATCGTCGCATGTAATAGGACGAGTAGCCAGCTTTAACGAATTTAAAAAGTTTTCAATCTTTGTCCTTTGGCCCAAACAATAATTTAGAATTTAAACTCATTACTAGGCACCCAAAAAAATCAATTATTGACAAATAAAACGTAAAACTACATAAAATTAGTGACTCTACAACGATTAGGATGAGTTACAAGCTGCAAAGTTTAAGCCTCGTAACCGAAAAACGTTTTCCTTAAAGGTATAAATGTCAATTATAGAAAATGCTCAACGTTCACATGCTTCTGATAATAAAACTCTCTGTAGATTGAATTAACAAATGAGCAGCACAGCTCTAAGGACAAATATCAAGCATATCTGAGCATTATATTCAACTCTTGACTAAAATGAATAGAGACACTCCAGTATTCGGTATAATAAAGGGGGATACCTGAATTCTTGGGCGACTTGACTTCTCCTGTCGATTGGTTACTATAGCATTTGAGTCAGGACAATTTCGCAACATTCTACTAGACTGGGGTCAGTGTTCCTGCGGCTGCTCTACAGACGTGCTGTTATGACTATATTGGATTTTGACCATATTGGATTCTCACCATATTGGATTCTGACTACTATGACCATATTGGATTCTGCACTAAATGAGGCTTAGTTTGAGAACAAAAGTTTTAGATATAGTTATATTAGTATATTGTATATAAGAAATCCATCACAACAAAGAACTATCTGTTGTAAATTCCTCCTTCCATATTTGAGGGCAAAAAAATACCGTGCTTCAGGAGTCCCTCGAAAATGTTTTCCGGGTCTATTGACCCATAAAATCATAGGCTTACAGAGCGACTGCAAATTCAAGTTGCTTCTGTATTGACGATAATGAAAGCAGCTACAAAGTGTACAAAAGAGACATTTTTGCAGTGCGTCACCATCTTTATTCGTGTCTATTATTATTTTCACCAGTTAGTGTTTCAGAACCACGTGAAATTTTGAGAGACTGAGCCCCCCAAGGAAAATATGCTAAGAGCTCATAAAATGCGAGACTACATCAATTGTACATTGAAAAATTATCACACATTTTGTGAATGCGTTTTAGCACCCAGGAAGCGAAACTTAAGAAGCTATTATCTTAGATCTAGAGTCGAATGAACCCGTCAAGAATCCTTAAATGGCACAGATATTTAACCAAACTATCTTTGTTATTCAGCAGGAGCAATTAAAGCAAGATATGACCCTCCGCACGACCTGGAGACAACCATGGGATGCTACGAGTCTCTTGTGTCCATTGTCGGGGTGACAAAATGAAAGCGAAAGTAAAATGAGTTAGTCTTTGATTACGGAATGCTACACTGTCACTGCTGCTACTGCTGCTGCCACTACTACTACTACTACTGCTGCTGCTGCTGCCGCTACTACTACTGCTGTTGGTGCCGCTGCTACTACTACTACTCTTGCAACAGCTGCCGCTATTACTAGTACTGCTGCAGCTGCCGCTATTACAGCTGCTGCTGCAACTGCCGTTATCCCAACTAATGTCACAGCTGCCACTACAACAACTGCTGCTGCCACTACTAAAATGGCTGCAGCTACAACTAGTGCTGCAGTTGTCACTACTGCAACTGCTGCTGCTACTTCTACCACTGCAACCGTGACCGAAAATGCCGTTTCTGTAACTGGTTCGCAGTTGCCATTGCTTCAAGTACTGCAGTAGCTGCTGTTACTGCCACTGCAACTGCTGACGCAGGTTTTCTAGCTATAACATGCTACTGCAGTTGTGGCAACACGTCTTGACTTTTATAATTTACAGACAACAATTCATGCTATCAAAAAAATGGCCAGCGTTCTCGAGCGGTAAAAGAGAGCTCCCTTACAACCTCAATTGCTACAACAAAGCAAGGTTTGCCACGGTCTAAATCCGAGTTCAACATCACTAGTCCCGTGACATTGCTCTAGTTTCTTGAGCAAATATTTCTCGCCTTCATTGACGCGTAAAAGTGCTAGAATAGGACCAATTATTCGCTTGATTATAACTGTGAAGGCTAATCGCTGCGGTTGAGTGGCAGTCCAAACAAGGGATTAGGACGGTTTGGACGGCGGTTATTCCATTCTTTCCCAAGTGGTTCACTCAGCTGTCTTGTCAGATGACCTCCCTGGTGCAAACAATAGAATCATTGTGCCTGCATTGGCTCTGCATCAAACGAGCGTGAAGGTGTGAGCAAAGTGAATCAAACTTTCTGTCTAAATACGTGCAAAATCATGATGGTCTGGATTGTTTGTACGCTTGGTTGCCTCAGTACACGATCTGTTTTCAGTAATAATATATCCATAGGGTAAAATTCAACTCACTGCTGCCAGTAATTAAATGAGGGAAAAATGCAGCCCTGCTTCTTGTGATAATATTGGGTTAAATTCAATTTTTTTGTCATACTGCAGGTAGTTTGAGGTGGTTCACCATGACTTTGGGAAATGTTCACTTTTCTTCTTGCCCCAACTTTCAGTAATTCCAAGCACTGTATTCTACTTACGGTCTGCAACAACGTTCAATTTACGAACGATATTTCCCATTGATTCATCGGTAAGTAATTAAAAGAAATGCTTTTCATTCGTTTTAATTTGTATTCAAAAACAACATTTATGAATAGTTTTTTCATTAATTAAGATTTATTTTTAACATCTTGAAAAAATTTAGTCTCTCAGCCAATCATTTCAAGGGACTAAGTTCAAGGTTTTAAAGTAGCCATAAAATTAACCTGACCCATTAGGTCATGAGTGACTTAGTTTACGTATAAAACTCAACTAATCTTGATTAACTTAGTAGGTCAATTGGGTATCACCTTCCATGTTGTGCTGTCAGAAACAACACACGAGGAGGCCTAAATTTAACACCCTACTTTTAGTAATAACACACGACAAAGTTTGAAGTAATATCTCAAGCTGTATTGTGGATACGATCTGTAACAAATACCATTTGAAAGTCTAGTCACAATTTTCAATTTCCAAGCTGTTTTCGGGAATCGTGCGCTGTGCCTCAGTGATTTTCCCCTCAGTGGTCGCTGGGGTCACCACCCAGTCAACGTGGTAAAAACGAGAACCATTTTTGGCAAGAAAACCATGAATTACACATGCCGATTGCGTACAATAGTTACTGGATTCAAATTGGGTAACTGACAACTCTCTAGCATGCACATTCCACCACTGTAACTGCAGCTGAAAATGTTTTAAGGTTTTATTTTATGTGGACTCGATTATCTGTCTTCACCTCAATGAGGGTGTATCTCTGATACATCGCGATTCTCAATTACCATTAAATCTAAATTAACCTTCATTTTAAGTACAACACCCTCATTCAGAAAATACCCAACTGTTTCGTCTGAAAAATTCGTTTGATTTATCAGATAGAAAATCAAAAACTGTTGCTGCGAGTAGTTTTCTTCCTGAAGAAATTATGCGGTTTTGAAATCATGAATCGTGCTTTCACTGAACAAAGAATAGTTTTGCTCGTATTTATCATTTCGTATTTTGGTGAATAAAGGACAACAGAAGGAAATATCTCAGAGAAATTATTCAAGTCTCTGGTTGCGACGTAAGTCTCTAGCAACAACCAACTTTCAGTAGCAGGTATCTGAGTAGCGCACAGCCATCAATTTCCCTTCACGAGCACCAGAAAATTTATTTTAATATGATTATTATTACGTGACCGCTATACACAAAAACGATTTCATTATTTGAGAGATTTGTTTGTATTATCAGTTATATGAGCACTAGTACGAGATCTGTTGTTATCACGTCATGTTCTCGCAACTATTGGTCGAGACATTCCCAATAGAATCTTGAATAAATTACATAAACAAACGCGGTTAGGGTCATGATAATGTCTAATAAATTGCACACTAAACATCTTATTTCACTATATCTCTTAAATTTCGGTAATTATTGTATATGATACATACTGGGTCCAATCCTTTAATGGCCACGACGATTATTGAATGCGTTCACATTGCTTGCAAAGTTTCTCAGTGACTGCATTATGCGTATTTTTCTCCGGAAATGAGCCCTGTGCGACCGTAAAGAAATATATCGAAATACACTCATAACTTTGCTTATACTAACAATGTTCGTTTTTAACTACGATAGACTTCAATTAATCACTTCAGGACTTGTGCCGATGTCATTTAGGTATAATGTTCATCACAATGAGCGTATGCTAAGTTGAGTGCTAGTGATAAAAGTCACCCAGACATTGTGCTCGTAAATCCCTCTGACTCTCTTCTCGCTGACTTTTTGCGCACTCTGATTTAAAATCAAATAACTTTCAATGACTTCAGTTATTTATGTCATCCACGTAACTTATGAACACGTGAACTACATTAGCTGTACTCAACTAACTGTACGCTCACACTCCACGCATTGATTTTACTCAATTACCTGTATGCTCACACTCCTCATATTCCCTTTACTCAACTAACTGTGCGCGCACACTACTCAGATTCACTTCACTCATGTTGGCTGAGTGCCCAACACCAACCAGCTCGCTGTAGGCTTCAAGCAGCAAAATCGGTACCAGGTGACTTCATAAACTGAAGTCTGCAAGTTTTTGCAAGCTTTACGCAAGGCAGCGACCAGAAAGCTCGAGTTCCAAGATTTTTTGGCTCCTGCTTCGGTGTTTTTGCCCAAATGTGTGCAATATTTCGGCATCACTTCCCATTTGAGGTGAAAATCAAGTCAATCTATGATGATAATAAAGCATTAACTGTGTAGGAATGAAATATTCTAGCTTGCAAAAGGTTTCTAATTGAGTGTGTGTACACAGAACGTGTGTAACTTTGCTGCATGTACATGAAACTGATTAAATTACGTATTTCTGCCTTCATTCAAATACTACTCATCAGAAATGTATGGATGCTACTACTGAAAAGCAATGACAAAGTGGGTTTTTCAACACATTTCTATTGTTTTGTGAGAAACATTTCGGAGTTCATCGCTGTAGAAATTGACTCGAAATTATATTCTGACATTTCTATTCACATTCAAATTAGAATAACTAAGAATCTAACATAGAGGGCTGTAGTTATACTAAGTTGAATTAAAATAGCTGATGTTATTTTTCCAATTTTTCAACTTTGCGAAACAGTCTTCCAATGAAGAAACTTTCAGTGAATTTCTTCGTAATTCATCACGTGATGAACTTCAACAGTTGATGTTAATTATAGAACTATTGTTTCCAGCCACTTGCAGCGGAGGTCATGAGGGAATTGGTGGGCTTCCATTTCAGCAAGTCAGGTTTGAAGTATCCAACTTCGCTTGAAAAACACCACCTCGCGCCAGCGTGTGAAGCCGATTACGAAATCCAAGCGTCTTTTATATCTTTTACGAGACTCTTTTTATTCGAGTGAACTAACGTATGAAAATTATGATAAAATAGCAATTGGACAACAATAAAAGAAGTTGAACGGTAGCATGTATACTCGAATTGAACTAAAAACTTACATTAATCAAACTGGGTATTATAATTGAGCTGCTAATCAAGATTTAATGAAGAAATGCAATCAAGTTGTCACTGTCATGAAACCATGTTCTCTCATTAAATTACACGAGACCTAGAGACAATAGCCAATGAACAAATGGGAGAACAACACTATACAGCGAACGTGCAGTTGCACGAGCTCACGATTTACTACCGAGAGCCGAGGTCCCTTTTTGTAAACTTGAGGCAGTCATTTGATCGAATTATAAAATTACTTCAATATTAAGACAGTTCATGGGTTTGGTTTTACCGAGGTCGTTAGAATGAATCGAGGATATCATTTTTCAAGGAAGAAACTTATTTAAAGTTCGTGTGGAAAATTCACAATTACAAAAAAATATTTACGTCACATTATCAGTTGAAGTTATGCTATTATGAGAATCTAGATCTGAAAGAAATGTAGAGA